>BCIX01000007.1:446568-1004146 GCA_001600095.1 Bullera alba
GATACGATAGGATACGATAGGATACGATACGATACGATACGATACGATACGATGAGACATATATGAACATAGATCCAATCACCCTGTACATTCCTCACACATGCAATGATTCCTCTACCTAGCCTCGAGCTCCGACATCGGCTCGAGAGTCGAGTGTCATTCCATTTGCATTCCGTGGCCGGCACCGACTCGTCAGCTCACGCAGCGTCGCAGGCTTCTCTCTCCTGAATCAGGATCAACCCAAGTTTTCAAGTCGTTCAGAATCGACGGAGTCTTGCATGTAGCACTACTGAACTCCGGACTGCAGCGAAGCTCGTCCCCGACGATTCAAACCCGTTAGCATTCAAGGTGCATAAAGTACAGGCGATGAGCAAAGTATCATACAAACTGCGATGACCTATTCTTCTTTGAACCTGGGGCAATACTCGACACGTCGAGACTCGTGTACTCGTGGTCGGCTCTGGAATCTTGATGCACAGCTCAGATCCTGGCCTTTCTGTTACCCTGGGGCTAGGTCTCCAACTCATTGAACAGCTCGTATCCTGTATCCTCATCCTCAGCGTACGGCACTCAATAGCACACTACAAAGCTGCCAAAGACATCAGCTCGATCCCCGCTTCGTTGGACCCGCAGATGGCAGCTCACTCTTCACTCCTCCACCTCGCTTAGAGGATACAGCTCGAGCAGGTCTTGCAGCCTCTCATCGTCCCTGTATCTCTCTATCGCCCTCATATCCCATTCCAGGTCCGTCTTGGGCTCGTCCTTCGCCAGCCCATCGGGGACTCCCAAGGACGCACGCCTCAGAGCGTTGAGGTATGCCACGTGCCGTACGCGGGAACCCATGCTGACAAGCGGTTGGAGGCGTTTATACTTCTGCCCTTGTCGGACACAATCGGCGAGGTCGACTCGGCCCAGCTTCTCATAGCTAGCAGCCAGGATGACTTCATTGTGGGAGAGCTCGTTGACTCCTTCGCTCCAATCGTCGTGAATGGAAGCGTCCCATGCTGAGAAAGCTTCCCCTTTGCTGGTCAAATAGGCCCTTAAATGCCTAATCAGCTGGGTTTGAGGAGACAAGGATCTCAGATAGAGGCACTCACCACTCCCAATCGAGAACGGCGGTGAGTTCACCGCCGGGTTCCGAAATGAACTGATAACAGCTCGAATCACCATGTTGAATGTACCAAGGACCTTGGGCCAGTTCGTCGCAACCTTGTACCAGTGTCCTTGCCTCCAGGAAGGTGAGATATTCATGCACGACGTCCTGTGGCGATGTGGACCAGTTGCCATCCACGATGTGCCTCATGATCGTCTCAAAGGAATCGATGTAGCGCTCCTGAGCGGTGTTGAAAGGCCCATGATAGAATGGCGGCGATGGGTCGAGTGCGAATTGATCCATTACAGGTCCAACGACGACTTTGCCCTGACCGTCGAGAGTCAAGCTTCCGACTTTGTCGAAGGAGAGATTGGACAGGCTGACCATCCACTTGGCATAACTCATGATGAACGCTTCGACGTGGGGTTCTTGAGGATCTCCCGGGTCGACTTGAAAGTAATCGATGTTCTCCCCGGGCATCTTCTCGACGAAGAAGTAGTGAAGGGAGTGTGTGTCGAGTGCTGCTGGTACGTCAGAGTTGGCAACCATGTGTCAGCTGAGGCATAGGTAGCTTACGAGTTGTGTCTATCTTTGGCAAGAACGCTTCTGGTGCCAATATACCTGCCTCCCTCATCGCTTTGTGTGTGGCCACTTCACTTCTCAGCACCGTAGCCTTCGCTTCAGGAGGTGGATCCATCTGTCTCTTCCTCCTCATTCGCACAAGCCACTCTGCGCCATCGCTCCAGGTGAGAGGTATGTGGAAATTCATTCCCGATCCGGGATAGCCCTTCACATCCTCTACCGTGGGATGAAGGTGTGGCACGGTGCAAGTGAAACCAGGCCGCAGGTTCTGGGCTTGACTCAATATCATGGGTACGTTGAGTCTTTGGAGTAACACCTTCATCTATCATTATGATTAGCGTTCCTTGGTGACCTGATTTGAGGAGATCTTACCTCATCACAATCGATCTCGTCTTGCTTGTAACTGTTTGGGGAAGGAGGTCGACCAACGTGACGACAGTGGTCTGTTGTGTGGAAATGTTCCGCGCATAAGTGCTGCCCGCAGATGGAACAGTCTCCTCTAAGGAAGAGAGCATGTTTGGCACAGCTAGGACCGTCGCACGGCCAGAACGACATGGTCGGATCCAGATCTTGGAAATGGTCGATTAGACTCAGGCGCCCGTCGATGTCCGAGTAGTATTTCCTGCTGGACGTCAATGTAGAGACGAAGTGGATATAGGGAGACGCCAAATTATACGTTGTCACACTTGAGCGCTTGAGCCCCTATTGTGGTTCGAGAAGTTCCCAGCTGTTGAGCCGACTCGATCCCGGATCCGGTAAGCATTCAGCTGTGTCAGTGGCCTCGGACACGGACACTGCGTACCGTATGGCCGCGACAGAAGCCGAGCCTCGTGTGGTGCCTGTCCGCCTACTTCGGTCGACCAAATCTGAAGCGGTGAGCCATGAACAGGGTGTAAGATCGAGTCATGCAATGTTGTCGAGGCAGTGGAGCTCAGAGATTCAGGCTCATGCAAGACAGGAAAGACGCAAGATAGTAATAGCTTGATGCGGATCTGTCGGCGACTGAAGAGGAGGAAGACATCGAATGCAGCTTGCACCCAGCAGGCCAGAGGAGGAGGTCGAGATTGGCATCAGTCGGAATCAGATCTATCAGGGTATCATGACACGTCATGCCAGTCATGGGCGGTCTCGACTCTCCTAGTTACAACCTAACCTCCTGCAGTCTGCAGACTTGCTCAAATCGCGATTGAATCGCGATGTATTTCATTCAGTGTGATCCTCAGCCTCGCACTCGCGCCGGCAATGGATAAAGATCAAGCTACGACATGACCAACACTGCACAAGTCTGAATTCTCAATGCCACCACGGTACGACGTAGCGATCACACGGTCTTGCATTCTCACATCTACAGATCTGTTATCGGATACGCCTGTCTGGCTGTCACTCACACGCCACACGGAGGGAAGATCGCCATTGCGCTCTGATACACGTATCAGACGTGCGACATTTAGCATAACCATCCTTTCTCCGAACGATACGATAAAAACGACAGAGCTATACGGGGTCTGGATCGCAAGGAGGATCAGCTGAACATTGTTTCAGGGCCTCAGGCTGCCAAACTTCCCAACAAGTCTGGGGTGACGTCTGATCAGAGGAGGTTAAGAGGCGCCAATGAACTCCCTACTCCCCCTTACACTCACCTGCCGACGCCAACCCCCTGTAGCTGATTTTTAAAACCATGGAAGATCGACAATGGACCTACGAGCCCGAAATACCGGGAAGCGATTTCATCACAGACCCCATGAACACTTCATCAACATCTCTACAGGTCCCCCTCACAGGGGTCTCACCAAACCCAAGCTCCGGTAACGGTCTGTGCCCACCTCCTGACTTACATTTCGAGGATTTCGGAGATTGGGACCAACAGCAACCCCTGAATGGCTTCTACGACTGGAATCAGCCACAAGTACAGGGAGCATACCCGACGTCCCCGATGTCATTCGCTTCCAACGTGTCCGCCGTGGCGGAAGACTATACTGGTGTGGAAGACTATACAGGTGACCCTTTCGGGGAAGTACCGAGAGATACCTACTCCTGTTCGCCATACCCTGCCTCTCACAGTTCAAGTGGATGGCCAGTCGAAACAGAGGATCAGCACCTCAAGTACGAGCCTGTGCCCACGCCTGAGGCTGCACCTTCAACTTCAAGCAGGATTGAGGCGACGAGTAAGCGGGCGACGACAAAGCTATCGACGACGGGTTCGACCCGCCGGCCTCCTGGAAGGCCGAAGAAGAACGCGGTTACACTCCCTAGACAGAAGCGCCCTAGGAGAATGCCTCCAGCGCGGACTATAGGGAACATCGGTGAGGGGCGACATCTTTATGGATATGTCACACATGACTGAACGCTGAATCCCTGACGACATTTAGGTGACACTGAAGGCACTGAGGGCAACGACACGATCAAAACAAGCATCATCGATTCGAACGGCGTCGAGGGCTGGCATGGCACAAGGTTTACTGTTGAATGCAGCGCCGGCGATGCATGCGAGTATCGTAGCAAGCATTCGACCTATTATGTGTCCAAGGACCCTCACAAGCAATCACAATCAAGGACAATATTGGTTCAGCAGAATCCCGAAGGCAAGAAATCGAGGGTTCCAGCACCATTCTACGCGATAGTCGATGGATATCGATGCGCGAACAAGATCCTCGACTCACATTCAGAGCTAAACCCCACGGAGATTGGCTACATCTGTGTGGGATGCTTAGACAAACCATGCACCCACGTCGTAGGAAGCTATCACAGTCTGGAAACAACGGAGCCCACCAGCTGCAAGCATGAACCTCACCTCAAGCGCCAGGCGAAGAAAGCTGAAAAGGCTGCTATGGTTGCAGACGATGTAGACTCGCTTCAGACATCGCTACCGCTGCAAGGAGCGGACCATCCTACGAATTATGTGCAATTGAATCTCGAAGACGCCAATCATGATGGCTTTTCCTGCTTTGCACCTGGGGTTGACGAATCGATGTTTAGTTAACTCACAAAGCATAGCTTCAACCCTGCCCTTGTTCGCACAGTGGGACTCAGATCTCCCATTACTGGTATCGAAGTAGAGTATGCATATCGTAGGCTACAGTATCCGACATGACGGGCTCATCCTCCAGATCACTCCACCTCGAAGTAGCTAAAAATGTCATTAGCACCTGAAGCGGATCTGACACGAGCTGTCGACTCACCTGCAGGTGTTCTCGGCTCCTCTCTGGGCCACGGGCATGATGACAGACGCATGGTTTGAGTTGGCTGAGTCGATCATCAGCGACTACTCCCTTCACACCCCCGAGACAACACTTACACATGATTGTGCAGATCCGGTATGCACCAGCCGTGAGACCACCTCCGACGTCAAGACTCGAGATACCGTTGACTAAAAGGGGTCGGATCAGTGACTGTAGATAGACTAGGCTGATACACCGGACTCACCGCCTCCGAAGTCGATTCCCTTGAAGAAGGCGAACCTGTCGGGTGGAAGCAGCGCAGTCGAGTCCGCCGAGGCCATAAGTTGGATGACAATATGAGCGTGCCCGACAACGAGCCTAAGTTAATGTCAGTACCTGCCTCATTACTTGGGATAGATCGACCACTCACCCTCCGCTGAGCTGCTGAGGTCCATTGTAGTAGGTGTTCTTAGCGTCGGTGAAGGATCCTGCAAAAGAGAGGGGTCAGCTGTGTTGGTATTGAGTGGTAAGGTGTTGCTCACCAGAGACCATATTCTGGATAGCTAGGGCGACTTGGAATGTCTCGCCAGCTTTGAATTTCTGGCCGTTTTTCTACCATAGACGTCAGTATTCCAGAGTGAAGCTATATCCTGACATGACTCACAGGACTGGTGAAGAAGGTCGAGACCATCTGGCCTTTAGAGGGGATCTGAGTATGGTCAGTATGGTAGTGTGACCCAGGTACCGATATGACCCACATCACCAATAGGTGTCACCCTATTTCAACCGTCAGCGACCACCCCAGTCGTGACCAGACTCGACTTACGCGCAAGATCCTCCCTCGACTTGCTTGCCATTGGTCAACGTCTTGCCCTTACAGAACTACGATACCATAGTCAGCTGTCTACCATCCTCCATCGCAGAGTTGGGCAAGGCTACTCACGTCGATGAAGTTGTTGTTGGACGTCGCGGAGACAGCCTGGCCGATCGAGGCATCACCACCAGCGAAAGGAGTGAGAATGAGGGATTGATCGAGGGCTAGTATCGACCATCAGCGCAAGTCCGGGATGTTATAGACGTATTGCGATAGGTGAGAGACTCACTGAGACCACCGTTGGATACCAGGACGGGGACGTTGGGTCCAGGTTGACCATTCTCGTTGATGGCGACTGGGGTAGCGGCGGCGGCCTATGAGGGATGGTGCTTAGCTGTGGAACAATCTTAATCGTGAACGGTACTCACTCCACCGTTGTTGTTGTTGTTATTGTTGTTGTTCTGCCCGTTGTTGTTGTTCTGCCCGTTGTTGTTGTTCTGCCCGTTGTTGTTGTTCTGCCCGTTGTTGTTCTGACCGTTGTTGTTCTGACCGTTGTTGTTGTTCTGGCCGTTGTTGTTGTTTTGACCGTTTTGACCGTTCTGACCGTTCTGACCGTTCTGGCCGTTCTGGCCGTTCTGGCCGTTCTGACCGTTTTGACCGTTTTGACCATTCTGGCCATTCTGACCAGCGTTCTAAGACAGGGAGTCAGCGGATGGACATCACGGACAAGATGACTTGACTTACGGCAGCACCACCGGCCCCAGCAGCAGCGTCACCACCGGCAGCAGCATCCCCGCCAGCAGCAGCGTCACCACCAGCGGCAGCGTCACCACCAGCGGCAGCGTCGCCGCCAGCAGCAGCGTCACCACCGGCAGCAGCATCACCACCAGCAGCAGCGTCACCACCGGTAGCAGCGCCGGCTCCAGCATTGGCATCACCCCCAGCGGCACCACCAGCAGCACCACCAGCAGCTCCGCCTTGCCCTTGACCTTGGCCTTGACCCTGACCCTGACCTTGACCTTGACCTTGACCTTGACCCTGCCCGCCTCCGTTGAAGCCACCACCGAAACCACCTCTGTTGCCGCCGAATCGACCGCCTCCGAAGCCGTTCTGCCTCTTGGGACCGAATCGACCTCTACCTCCTCTGCCATTACGGGCCTGGAGGGAAGCGTTGTGTAAGTTGGCTGGGCTGACGTCGCGTTTCAGCATGTGGGAGTCGAGAGCGCTGATCGAGCCGGAGTCCTGGTACGTCGTGAGCTCTATGTCCAGGTACTGCTTTGGAGGAGTGAGACTGTGTTTCACTCACCACGGCATTGGGTCTAGCATAGGCATCGGAAGAGAGCAGGACCAGAGAGGAGAGTATAGCGAATGAGAGTTTCATTGTCGGTCAGAGTCGAATGGTTTCCGTTGGCTGTGATACGTAGGAGGAGGGTAGGGGAGTTGATCTAGTCGACGATGTGGTTGTCTCGTGGGAGTTGGGTCGAGGAGGGGTTAGCAGCGATCCAGTCGCTTGCTATCGAAGATAAAGGCTAGTCGGAGTCAGCTGCAGTCCCACCTCCTCTTATAGGTTTTCTGTCACTCACTGGACAGCTGAAGATAGTCACCAGGACTGAAGGCTCGATCGACCAGAGATCAGAGCTTGTTGCGGCGGGATCAGGAGAAGAAGCAATGGCGGGGGAAACAATCAGCTCTGACGGTCGCCCCAGTCCTTGTTATATGCATCGCCTTGATGTTGGTAAGGTCTTTGAGGCATATGGCCTTGTTGTCAGGTAGGTACAGTCAGTAGTGCATCAGAATGGTCGTATCGGACTCGGTTGTGATGTAAAAGCGGAGTAGACAGACCGGTATCACCGTTTCAAAAGTGCGGTCGTTACGAGGATACCGAGGCCGATTGGTCGATTGTCCTGTTTGTGACAGTTGTTTGGATACAGCCAACATTCGTCACTGACCCGTGTGACCTGTTGCCCCGGCTCTGCGTGTGGCACTCCAGACATTGTAACCGGCCGAGAAGATCTGAGAACACATGTCGACCAGTACGCCATTACCCACGGGCCACCGGCCAAATGGCGAGCAGTTGACACGACGCGTCGCCGAGTGATGAAGATGAGAACTCGTCGTGTAGTGTGGTCTAGTCTGGTGGAGGGAAGGGCGAACGGTCGTCAAGCAACCTCGGTGCGAGATGGGCATGCTCGGGCTATAAGCAGCTGCTTCGGCTCACTTTTAGACATCGAGTCTTTCGTGTCCATGATGGCACCTCTCGCGTCCGCTTCCGCTCGTGCAGTGATGGCCTTGATGTCCATGTTGGATATCCTTGCAGCCTGACGCCTGATCCACTGGTGGGCGATCTTGCATATCGAACGGTCGCGCGAGACGATCTACCAATCCAAACAGGTGACCTAAATTACTGGCGTCCATGTACATGTGTAGCGTCTCGACCTTTCTCGACTCTCGAGGGTGACAGCTAGGAGGAGGCTCAGGGCAGCACGTGGAGATTTGAGACATGCTAAATTGCTACGAGTACTTGCTAATTGTGTTCGACGTGTTCGAACCTGTTCGAACGCCGGACGGAGAACGAGAAAGCGTCAAGCATAACTTCGATATCGTTGTGCGCACCATTAGCATCAGTCGTGACAGGTCGTGACATCGACACTCGCGACCTCTACTCGTACAGGTGCAGCCTGGTGCAGCGACTGAAGACCACTATGCAGAGAATACTCAGAATAGGCCCCGAACTTGGCGGGATCGAGAGTGACCCAAGTTCTCCTAAGATCACCTACGAACACGCAAACACCGCCTCTGATCCATAAATAATATGCAACGGTTGTCAACGCTATCTATAGGTGTACGAGATCTGCTCAGATCCCTCCGAGACACTACGCGACACACGAGTTGTGCTTTGTAGTGCCTGATCTCTACCGCTTGCGGTCACCCCAGTAGTTCCGATTGTGTATGGGGAATGCGTCGAATGCACCCTCTATCGACCAAATGGTCTGCCATCCCACCTTGCTCCTATGTCGTTGTCCACCATGATCCAGATACCCAAAAAGTCCACCTCATCTCCAACCTAGTCCACCCACTGGTCATCCCGGCCTGTTCCTCTACGCCGCGTAGTCTGGACACAGGCTGGCGAACGACTCGTCCCTGTACCCCTCTGCCGTGGCGAATTTGACCCTCTTGCCCAGCATCCTATCCCTGATGATGCTCTTGAACCGAGCGTGCTCGCCCGTCCACCATGGTTTACCCCACCACGACTCGATGTGCTCCTTCCCGCTGAAGTGGTTGAGGTGGACCGCGACGGGTACTTCGCCCGTAACGGCGTGGTGCATGAGCGAAGGGTATAGCTTCCACGGGGGCGAGGTGGTCTGACCATACTCTGTGGCGAGCTCGGCCATAGAAGGCGTGTCGTTCGAGACCGCAGGCTCGACTTCTGTGGAATCGGGTGGATAGGGCGTGTTGAGGTACACGGCAGAGCTCTCGTCCCATGAAGAGGCCCAGAACATTCGGTATAGGTAGTCGACCACGAATGGCGGGTTTCCACTTCCTAGCAGGATGTTGTAGGCGCCTAAGAGTCTGGTGAGTCATGATCCCCATCACATCTACACTATGGCTCACTCTGATCCGAGTAGGGGAACGGATACTTGTCCGCCGTCAACATGTCCGCCAGTTTGAACAGCATGTCCCTCAGAGGCTCGAATCGACCGACCACCGTGCCGCTGTTGGCCCACTGTGGCTTCTGTTTGCTACGGACGAAGGTGAGTTACTGCACACGAGTACGTCTCTAGTCAAGACTTACTTGTTGAACTTTTGTTGCGGATTCTCCAGATCCTCATTGAAGAGACCATCCGGCAACGGCGATTTTGGCGCATTCAGACACTCGGCCTATATTCGAACAAAGGACCGTCAGCATTACGTTCCCGGAGACTCGACTCGGTACTCACCGACTGGAAGCTGTTGGGCCAGCAGACCTTGTCGTTGCCAATGACGATGTCCGCGTCGAACTCCAGGAACCTCCTCACGAGGTAGTCGGGTGGGAGCTGAAGCCAGACGTCCATCGCATCCATGAAGAAAACCAAGTCATCCTTGGCGATATGGGTGGTGTGCGCGGGGGAAGACAGGATCTCGGCGAGAGCTAAGTCAGGAAAGTCAGCGCATGATACGTGAGTGGGTGTTTGGCCAAGCAGAGATAACTGGCAACTGTCGAGGCGATACCCGGAGTGAATCTTCATGAATGTCGACGAGAGTCATGTCTCTCTCCGCTGACCTCCTATGCCATCTCCATCCCCCTCGGACTCAAGCTGGATCCAACTCACAAGTCACTTTGGCATGAAGCATCTGACCTCGACTCCCCACTTTATCCCAGTTGTACACTGTCGGCTCCCATCCATTGACCAAGGCGCTCTTGAGCACCTTGCACAGCCTGTTATCCTTCTTTGCCGCTGCTTCATTGATGGGGACGTATAGATGGACTTTTGGTACCGACTTTGACCTGAAGTTGGAGAAGAAGGACGAGCTGGCTCCTGTCGATGTCGAGGCGAGAGGTGACTGGTCTCTCAGGATCAAGAAGGCGGTCAAGATGGCAAAGATGAGGAGGACGATTCGCTTCGTCTTCGAGGGGATAGTTTGGAGTGAAAAGCCGGACATTGTCGTACGGATTGATCGTCGTGATGGAGTGATGGGGGTTGTCGATAGGGGTCTGGATACGGTTGAGAGGATGTGAGCTGGCCGCAATCGCATAACCTGTTAACGGTCGGTGTAGTGCGAGTGAAGGAGTTGTAGAGTGTGAGTGATTTTCACTCTATTCCTCTGACCACCAAGGAGTAGTCGTCCTGAGGCCCACTGCCAAGTGACCAGCACTTGTTCGACTGCGGGTGAGATGTGGTGGGGTCGTGTAGGGCCGTGTTCTGACGGTTGAAATTCGATCACTGATGACTAATGGGCTTCTGAGCACGGACTGATGGACTTCAAACCTTTTCTAGCCGCGTTTCAAGCTGTTTCAAGTGTGTTGCAAAGGAATGTGATGGATAAGGAAGGGTGATGGGTCGAGAGTGAGTTGATGGTGAAGGGAGGATCGATGGGGAGGGGAGTCCGGAATGATGGGTCCTTGGTAACTCTCTGCTCCGACGTCCTCCGTGGGTGCTGCTATGCACACGTTCTCCTCGTCTCGACTGCTTGGTGGAATGCTGATGATGGACTTGTTGATCACAACGATACTGACACGAGAACCGCTCAGCACTCATCGACGCGACCGGCGCGATAACTGCAATCTCATAGTGCACTCAGGGTCACAGGTCAGTTCCCCATTTAAACCTTAACCAGGGATCGTTGAGTACGACTCCAAGCCTCTCCAAGCTCTAAGTCTCTCCAGGAATCGACTCCCCCGGACGACGCCTTGCCCTCACGATCCCTTATTACGACCTTGTACGCTAATTGTACAATACGCTCTTCTACGACGACACGAGAAACTAGAGAGCGAGCTCGGACCACGCAATACGACACCCTCTCTCGTTCTCTCTCGCCAACTCATGCCCTCTGCAGGAAGTTCTCTGGCAGCCTCTGGCAGCCTCTGCCTCTGGCACTCTCTGGCTCTCCCATTAGTAATTAGTCTCCCGTTGTCGCCAGTCTACAACAGCTGATCTGCATAAGTATAATCATGCTGATCCGAATAGCGTGCCTGGCCGTGCCCTGCTGCAGCTGGCCAGAGAAGGCCAGAGAGCTGTCCGCCTGCCCTGGCAATATCCTGGGGCATGGCGTGCCCTGGCGTGCCGCAGCTACCGCGCACCTTCGCGCCTACCTCATAGCGCGCACTCAGGCAGACTCGGTAGTCGCACACGTACGTACTCTCGCAAACTCACGCAGCCCTTCGGAGCCCTTCGGCGCCCTTTACAGAACTCCCTCTGGGATCTCCTGCTGTGGAAATTCGGGCCTCCTCTTGGGCTCTCTTGAGTCTTGGGTCCACGAAAGTCCGCTACTGCCGAGAGCCTGAGCTGGCAGCTGCTGACACCAAGCTACTCGCCCTGAACTAGTAGCCCGACACTGCTTATGTAAGGCCGCCACGTTCGCTTGTGATCGTCACACTAGGCCAGCAGCTGGTTCGCGAAGTGCTCATGACGGGACTGGTTCAGAGATCGTTCACAGACCTCTGTTACTGTAGGTTGCACGTCTAGCTGTCTGGTATGCAATTCTTCACCCTCACAATCTGAATCGTCCTTGCCGAATAGCATTCTACGCATGATCCCTGCCGCCAAGTCAACTTCGCCTCGATTTGCGGGATCTCGGTACTCGAACAGCGCGGGAAACTCAAATGTGATGAGACAGATCTGCTCATTATTGGCGACATGTAACGACTACCCGCTCTGAATCACTTTGGAGCATGTTGGAACGAGGGCACACTCAGATCCACTTCATCCCGCTAGATCCGCACCTGGTCGAGATCGGAATGCGCGTGTTCAGTCAACAGCCGCAGAGGCAAGGACGAGGGCGACGCGCTGATCGTTATCGCCCAAGCATCAAAGGAGGGGTCAAAGGTGGGGGGAATGGGGTCATCACTGTTAGAGGGTGAGAGTGTGTGCTCTACAGACACCCACCTCATCACTCGTGCTCAGCGCTCAACGCTGCTCGATTCAATCTCCTCGCAGTGTAATCCAGTCCCACACGACACGAGGACGACGGGGTGATCAGTGCGTTGCGCTAGGGCCCAATCTCTTTCGAAGAATAAAACATTTCACACTGGACCAACAAGAGAGGTCAGTGTGACTGTGACTAGCGCGCTATCGTTCCAGGCCATACCGCTATAAAGGACGTTCAAAGCTGTCCAAACGACCGTCCTCTCCGCCCACATATTACCTTCGCCTTTGGAAAGTCAATTCCTCCCAGGTATTGCTAGGTGGACGGCAAGCGAATAGAAGCTCAACACCACCGTCGCGACCCTTCCGTCGAGCGTCTGGATCACTGTGCTCCACTCTGATCGTAGAGTAAATTGCGGTATTCGCACTACACCTTCTCTCTGTCCCGTGATCAACAAAGAGCTTCTCGCCGTCATCTCCAAATCTAAGAACAACCAAGGCAGGCTGGACCTCGAGCCTTCAAGCTTCACCATCAGCTGCGCACTCATCCACACTTTGGTACTGCCTTTGACTCAATTTGACTATAAACACAGACACGACGCGGATCAAACCCCACCTCAACGACCGAGGATCGAATACTTAGGTGGTATTGTGTCATCTTGGCTATATCTTGAACGATCATCAACCCATCGCCACAGCTCACTACGATTATCAACCACTACAAGAGCTGGATCTAGTTGCACTCAGTCTCTCTTCCCCTCGCGATCTACCTCGTCCACGCTCAGACCTTACACACCTGTCAGTTCAACCATGTCAATCGATCACTCTACCACTTCGACTGTCGCTTCAGATAGGGTACACGCTCGAGCAACATCTGTCCCACTTCCAACGATGCATTCGCAGAAGAACAATTCCG
This sequence comes from Bullera alba, assembly GCA_001600095.1. Lineage (NCBI taxonomy): Eukaryota > Fungi > Basidiomycota > Tremellomycetes > Tremellales > Bulleraceae > Bullera > Bullera alba. The sequence goes on from BCIX01000007.1 coordinate 459,695, forward strand.
GAGTCGCATTTCAAGACGACTACATCGTTGTCGAGCAGCCAGGTACAACGAGCGCAACAAGAGACTCGTGAGCTCAATCTCTCCGGCAGTCCGTCGAGGTATACTGATCTTCTCATTACCTAGACCCATGCCGGCGCTCGCTAGACGAAGAGAGTCTCTGGACCCAAGTCCAATTCCTCGAAAACGACTGTCGATCTCACCTGCCATCACGGCGTTCCTCCCTTCCCCTTCAAAGTTCAGCTTCACCCGCAAGAAGTCTAGCACTGGGAGTGCCCAACAATCTCCCCTTGCCAGTCCCCTCGACAAGGTCAGGAACCCACCTATCCCTCAGGTAGCGCCCCCGACGAGAGACGAGCTCAAGAGCAAGTCGGACGATCCAGACTCGATGCCCACGTCCTCTGCGGCCAGTACGGTCGGTACGAGCGTGGATGCCTACGCTGTACCCGACCCAGCGCCAGTGGTCATCAATGACGCCAGAAAGAGGATACCAGCTGTCGCAATGGAGCCAAAGAGTCAGATTGTGTATCCCCCTTCGCCCAAGTCGATCAGCGTGGAGGGACTAGAAGTCAACGATGGAGCTGGAGAGGTGGACATCATGGAGCCAGCTGAGGATCCCACTCTCTACCCTCCCATCTCGCCAAAAACAAATCCGACCTTGCCTTCGCCAAAGGGTGTAACGAGTGGAAGACCTATACTACATGTGAACGCCGATCTGCAGCAGGAGCAGTCTCAACAGATCCCAAGCCCCAGAACGGTCTCTCATCCTCGTCAGTCTGAGCCGTCCATCGGCCGTCAAACGTCTTCGCCCACTGTTGCCCATCAAGGCGTCTGGCTATGCTCGCCTCCGCCGAAATCACCCGTCGAGCTACCCGCCCTTCCAGACTCTCCCGCCATATCTAGGCCCATGGGAGAGGATGGTATCGAGATGGTCAGATCTCTGTCCGACTTTGGCATCCAGGCGCCACCATACCAACACCCTTCGTCGCGATACCCACCTGTGACTACGAAGAAGAAACGGCCATTCGTCACTCGATCCATGTCTACCGGCAGGCTCGCCCACGAATTCGACTCGGAGGGCCGTATCATCTGCCTCAGCGTGCACTCCGACAGAGTGCTCCAAGTGCGAAACAAGCCGAGGTCGTCGATCCCAACGCCATCTTCCCCAGTCATTGGGGAGGAGGAAGTGCCAAGGTCCTTCAAACGACCGGACAAGCTGGTCAGAGCACAGTCGACTACTCCTATGACGGTGGAGGCGATGGCTAGGGGCAAATTGAGGAGGTCGACCACCAACGATTGGCTCGAGAAGGGTTATGAGAAGATTGCCGACAATTTCTCGAAAGCCCAGAGGAGCAAAGTCGGCGGCGTATACAACTGATGGAAAATCTTCAATGTCAATGAGAGTTGGTGCAGGGACATGTGAATGCGAGGCTACACTAGGAGGAGGAGGATTTGATGACCATGTGACGATTGTGGAGAACTTGAACGATTCCGGCTGTCTCTGGAGTGTTTTCGGTGTCCAGTGTGTATAAGTAGGTGTGTTAGATATCTGCCAACGAGAATATCAATGATATGAATGCCATGTCCACGTTCTACATGTACCGCAATCTCGTCGTCAGAAGATAGGTGCAAGCTAAGCTGCAGGTCAGACGGAACGCGTTACGTAAAATCGACGATCACTGCACCTGCATGAGGTATGAGACGCGAACCGTGATCAGGACGCTCTCAGAAGCCCTCAGACCAAGCCTCAGACAACTGTACTATATCCTCTTAGCATACCTTCCCTCGTCCCGCTGATACGCCCAGGCTTCAGACGTAGGCGGTCACGCCAAACATGCCAGGAGGTCAAAAGGCCATTGCGGTCACCTACACCCTTCACCCGACCCCACCTCCTGGACACAATCCCGCTCGATCACCTTTGACCCGAGCGCTCGAGGGGATCCGGTCACAGTTCCCCTTGACAAACCTGCACTGGAAGCCGACCTCGAGGACGTCTTTGCGGACTATACAGAGTGCCGATGTCGATCTGGTGGATCTAGGCGAGCTTGGAACGGTGGGCAAGGAGATCAACGGGAGTGTGCTGGAATGGCCCTTGGTCAACCTGTCTTTGGTCTCGTGTGATGTGAGTGGGGTCTCATTGCATGGGGTGACTTCCTCATGAGGCTGGAGGGAAGCCGATGCAGAGATCTCAGCGCCCGCGGGGCAGTATCAGCTGCCCTGGAATGTTTCGTTGCCGACTTCAGCTGACTTCCTCCAGTCCGACGAGGTGTACAAGAACCAGACCCGTTCCTTCATCCGGGATTGGCTCTCCCTATTAGCCGCAAGACGGAATACAACGCAGACCCCGCTCATCGTCCTGGTCAACACAGCCGCTAATGCTGGTGCGACTGGCAAAACGGTCTTTGGAAGGGACAAAGGTGTCATTGCGAAGCTGCGCACCGACTTCAACACCCAGAAGCGAGATCGGTCAGTGTTCCGTATCGGCATCAGTACACTTGTGCTGATATCGTTGCTAGTTGTGTGCAAATCAATCTTCCTCAAGAAGGCCGTGATGATCCTGCGACATGGGTCGAAGTCATCAACAAATTGAAAGAGAGTATAGTCACCTCTTTTGACACTGCCATAGTGGAACGGGAGGAGGACGTCAAGCGAGGAGAGGCTCAGCGGGTCACCGTAGGATGGAACTTTTGCACTTGGTTCTTGCTCAAGGTAAGTCCAAGGCCTCCTAGCAGTATCGAGAAACTGACTGTCCGGCAGGAATCCCTTGCACAATCGTTCGAAGGCGTTGGTCTGAATGAAGACGCACTTGTCACATATGAAGAACTGGAAGCGACCTTCTTTCAGGTGTTGAAGGAGCAGAACCTGTCTTGGTTTGGCAAACTTGGTGCGACGGGCCAAGCGGACGACTCGATTCCTATCCTCGATACGACGGCCAAACCTTATAAGGAGCTATTGCAAACGAGCAGCATCAGCATATTCGACTTCCGGATCTACGTATTTGCCAGACAGGCCAGTCTCTTGGGGAAATTGGGCCGGATCACCGAGATTGCAAAGCGAGGGCAGTGGTTCGTGGCGAGCTTGACTCGACGTCTTAGAGAGAGCGAGGTGCGTCAATGTCTGACCAAGCGGAATCCGAGCCATTTATGCTGATCGCCAACGCAGGGAGACCTGGCTGAGCACTTTATCGAGTCTTGGACGTATACCGCCTGTATGGACATAGTGCAGAAATGCGACGAATGGTCGAGGATAGACCGGCCGAATGGCGATTACTCGGGACTGGTGGCCTATGAGAGCGCCCGGTCGGAGCTGCTGGACATTGCGAGGATCCAGGTATGTGTTTAGCTTCAAACCTTTCTTTCCTAGAGGTGGGTGAAAGCTGATTGTACACCCAGGTCGAACGGATAGGAGTTGCCGTCGGGCATTTACCAAACGAATACCCCTTCTCTCCGCCATCGAAACTAACAACACCAAACGAAGATGTGCTGTTTGAGTCCTCAGACAACGGACTATCCGAGTCCGGGGACGTGGAACCCTCGACTCTCCGGCCCTCGCTGTCGAATCAACAGCTCCTGAATGCGATCGAGCATGTCGACAACTTCCGAGCTCTGTACTTCACCCTCACCAAACGAACCATTAGCGCTTACGAGGCGTGTGGGAAGGGCAACTCTGTCGTCCGCCTCAAGGCCGATATCGCCGCTCTGGCCATGTGAGTCGTTGGACTGTGAGATAGTGCGAGTAAAACTAACACATTGCAGTCAAGAATCAGATTGGAACTCTGCGTATGATTTGTGTCGCAACTTGGCGAGGGACTGTGCCGAGATGTTCATCTGGGATCCTGTTGCGGAATTCGCCTTGAGTGGGGCTTTGAAAGCGCACAACCACCTGGCAGCGGAGCAGGGCGAGGATTATCTCAATCTCGCTCTGGCTTACTTACGGGTCCAAGCATTACATTCGGGCTCGAAGGGTGAAGAGGGAAGTCCTGAGGGCGAGTCTTTGACGAGGGATGTCCTTGATACGCTGAGGAGTGGGTCGACAGCTCAACTGGGTGAGTCAGCTAGAAATGTTACCTGTCTCTGAGCTGACATCTGAGGCCAGTGGACGACCATAAGGCATTTGCAATACAGCTGAAGCAGGACCACGCGTCGTGGAGCCAAGACGGCGAGGAAATGGTGACCAGCGTGGAAGTGCAGCATCTTCTGCCAGTAGTGAGTGCGGTCTTCTTGAAGTACTTATCGGTGCTGAGTGTGATCTACAGGCCACGACGGCGGACGCCATCTCGCTCCGCTTTGTCGACAGTGCGGGCCAAGAAATCCAATTCGTCGCAGGAACGACGGAGCTGCTTCCTGGCTCCAACACCCTCCAGATATCCTGCTCGGTGAGTACACTTGTCCATTAGAAGCCAAACAGGTTCTGTGCTGATCCCCCTCGACCATAGACATCCACTCATGGCATCTTCTTCCTTAAAGAGTCTTCGGTCAAACTAGGCCAGATCGAGTTCGCCTATCCTATAGTAGGAGTCGCGGGTCCCAAGCTCCGCATCCTCAAGGCCAAACTCGGAGTCAAGATGGTCTTGAGAATGCCATACAACAGTACGTTTCACGCTACACAGTTGTGCACGTCTTACTGACCCTCAATCTATAGTTGCTTTGGACAAGCAGTCTAGTGTGGTTCTCGTCCTACAGGCCTCACAATCGGAGATGCGCAATGTCAGACTCGGCATAACTGCCATCGCGGATGATATCCACTTCGAGACACAAGATGCCAGTAGTGCAGACTCCGGTGAGCTCCCCTCGTGCCAGCTATGCACATAAGCTGACTTTGATCCTCAGCATTGGAAGCTGACGAGCAAGGAGTGTATATCAACAAATTGGACAAAGGGGCCAGAGTCGAGATCAACATTCCCTATAATGGTGTCCCGCAGTCTGAGCTGACTAGGGTGAGTGGGCATGTTTCTAGTCCGTATTCGTCGCTCAGTATGATGCTATCTAGGCCAGACTCCACTTGACCTACGAATCGGATCAAGGGGCGATTCGCAGCGTAGTTGATGTCCAGTCGGTCTCCATGGGTCTGCCATTGACAGTCAACGTGCAAGACTTCTTCAGGCCGCAGAGGTCAGTGGGATCAAGGGCTTCGAGGATCCTGGTGGCTGACGAGACGACGTAGCCTGATATCCCATTTCACCATCGCTTCCGATGGAAGAGAGCATCTCCGGATCGGCAGTGTCAAGTTGGAGTCAGCGGATGATGTAGCTTATGAAGCTCAAGGAGCCAATAGGACCAGAGACGAGAAGACGGTGAGTCTTGGATTGTTCAGCGGCTGCGGTAGTTACTGAAGAAGGAACTCAGGTGGTCTCTCCAACACAGCCTTTGTCGTGTTTGTTCAAGATCAAGCGGAAAGAATTCCCCAGCTCCGATATGAGCTCTGTGCTTCGTCTTGCGATTAGGTATCGCAATGTTGAGGATGGTGAGTCGGCAACCAGGATTACTATTTTGCGGACGAACTGAGACAATTATTGCAGAGGTGTCGAGTGCGCTGCAGAGCGCCGTGGACTCGATAGACGAGTCTGATACGTCCCTCACCAAGATTGATCGACTGGCACAGCGCATTCTACAAGATCGCTCGGCGTGGCTACAGTCGTACATCCTCACGCGGTCGCTGAGCGATGTGTTGAAGAAGGTGGTGACGGGACAAGCGGGGTATGATCAGCAAACAGCCGCAAGGCTCATAGAAGTGAGTTGCAGTCTCATAATAAGAATAGGGTCTGACGAGAGTTAGGCTGTGTCGACTCAGGGTGGGACTGTGACGGCACCTTGGCGGACATTGGAGATCCCAGTTGAAGTCCCTCAGAAACGGGTCAGTACTGCGAAAGTGTCGACAAGTGTGAGATTGACAGGTGGCCTCTTGCAGCTCCTATCGACTATTCGGTTCGATCGGGATAACCCCGAAGGATCGATCTACGAAGGCAGAGCGATTGCATTCAACGTGACTTTCAGCACGTCCTTCACCTGGCTTGACAGAGCGGGTCAGGCGGAAGGGATACAGGAGGGTGCTGGAATCAAGGTCGTTTTCGACGTGACTTGCAGTAACGACGACTGGGTGGTTCTCGGCATGAAAAAGGGCCACTACGTCGCGAGCGTGAGTGCTACAGCTGCAAGTCACATCGGGGATAAGCTGACACGGGTGTAGCCTTCGGAGGGGGTATCGCACCAGATTGTCCTGATACCCGTTCGACCGGGGAAGCTGTTCCTCCCAGGGGTCCAAGTCCAGCTATTGGATCCACCGGTGGTTTCGACCCGTCGACCAAGTGGGATGAGTGGGTACAGCCAGACTTATGAGAGCGAGGATGACTCGCCCGTGGTGTGTGAGACTTATGTCGAGAATGCGGCGGAGGTGGTCGAGGTGCTGCCCGCGAAAACTAGTAGGACGGTGTTGGTGCCGGTTGCTCAGCCTAGAGATTCGTGGGGTACGTAGCGCACATTCACCCTGCTGGCTACCGATATCTACTCCATATTCCCTCACATAACGATGTATCACGTATGAAGTCTACTCAACCACTGAGCCGCCCTGATAGCTCTCACTTCTGGAACCCGCTAGAGGTCTGGGACATGGTGGACCTCTCTGCGCTCTCCATCGGCCTCAGATCGTATCCGACGCCCAGACCCAGTGGACAGGTACTGGTGGCATGGAGTTCGACAGGTTGAATTTGGAAAGTGAGCTCAGGCGAGTATTGTTCGGTGTCAGTACACCCAACGTTCCCCTTGCCAACATCCACCAACAAGCCTCCTCCTGCTACCACGCTCACACTGGTAGATTGCTGCTCCTCAGCTGGCAACTTCCAGCCTAGGTCGGGTCCCCAGTAGTAATATGTAGGCGCAGATGCAACTTGTGCGGTCTGGGCAGACTGGGTAGTCGGGATGGCTGGGTTGACAGTACCTTGTCCAGTTTTGCGAACTTGACTCATGTGAGAGTGCTGGGCGGCGCGAGACGCTTGAGACGAATCGCCAGGTCTATGGCGGGATACGCTTGATGCGGGACCAACTCCGATAAGGAGGTCGTCCACAAACTCTCTGACAGACGCTCGAGACGCGGTATCCTGTCTTGGGTCCGAGACGCATCCGACCCCAGTCATACGATTGTATCCAAAATCAAATTTCGCGTGAGACGACCCGGTAAGGTCGTTGGGTCTTGGGTATGAGGTCTCCGAAGTGGGTCCCCAGCCCATCAAACGATCATCGCCGAAGCAGAGATCACTGTCAGTGGTGCCGTTTGTCATGATGAGTCACTGCAGGCTTCAATTGATGGAGTGGCGTGTAATGTGTGTACCTTGTAGAGAATAGTGTGTCCCGAGCTGAGAACGTCAGGTGTGAGAGTACAGCAAGAAAGTGGACGAGGACAAGACGGGATTCGGGAAGGCCCTTTTCACCATTTCACTTACCGACTAGAATGAGGCAGCAAAATTCAACCGATGGCCAGGTGAAGGCCTGTTGGAAGCCTCATTTGGAGAAAGGATATCGATTTTCTGACCATAGGCGTATTAGATCGAGGGCTTCGCGAGATGCAGGCTGGTGGGGACGGACTGCGAAGTGGGCATTCGACAGCGTAAATTGAAGAAGGCCAGGCGAAACGGCATGGAGTAGCGACGTGGAATCTGAGGCACGTTCAGCTTACGCCTTACGGCGTAGAGAAGGGGTTGCGCCCCAAATTGTTCTTATACCCGTTCGATTGGGAAAACTCCTCCTCTCAAGAGTCCAGGTCCAGGTGTTGGATCCAGTGGTGTCTACTGGTACCGACCCGTCGGCCTGGTGGGATGAGCGGGTACAGCTAGACATACAGCGAGAGCGTTGATGATTCGCCAGTGATTTGCGAGACGAAAGTCGAGGATGCGGGCTGCGTTGGAGGTCGTTGAGGTGCTGCCCGCGAAGCAGGTGAGGAGTCAGCCAAGCTGATGGCTTAATGGTCTGCTGATGCCTTGAGGAGGAATGAGTGGTGCCACCGGAATGAGTGGTGCCACCGAGTTCCTCCATGACCAATCTATCGTCCAGTACTAGTGTCAGGGTGTCAAACGGACAGGTTCGGCATCGAATCGACTCTAGAGTGTGGCCGCTTTGTCGGAGCACGAATGTCAGTACTCAGTGTCGCCCGAGGCTCACTCCCGAAGGTCTGCTGTACATCGTGAGTCAAGACCCCAGGCTGGAGGCGATCAGCTGGTCACCTTCTGTGCGGTTACTTCAAGCCTGTAGGCTACCCCTTGAAGGAGTTCTCGAGGGCACATGCTGACCTATGTAAGAGACGTCGTCGCAGACTCGCAGCGTCGTCGACTCTTCGTCGAAACGATTCGGGCGAGGCTCGGAGATGATCGATGAGCGGATGATGTCACCAGACGTGAACCGAGGCGCCCCGCGCCGAGGCTACTTTGTAACAGGGCGCTGTTGTTAAAATTTGCTTCCGCTCGGCAATTAGAGATATTTCTAATGACCAAGCGGAATGTCTAATATGAGCAGAATGAAACAGCTGCTAATCAGCTCTAAGCAGCGGCAGACCCTGGACCCAACTGCCCATTAGACTTGCCATTAGACCCTATTAGACTTGATGTCTGAAGCTCTGAAGTGCCTGCCAATGAATTCTGTATAACTTACACGAGTTGATGGTCAGCAACACCAAGCCGTCTCTAGGAGTTGCAAGGCTGCCGAGTCTGCAGTGGGATCCTGTCTTCAATGATACTATCAACCTGTCTGCTTCCCTTAACCAACTAGTTACCGAGAAAAGAGTCCACGCACTCTACCTCTGGGGGAGCCTTAAACCACCGAGCACTTCGCGCAAACCTTGACCCGGGACATTCTGCCATTCTTCTCCTCCCTGTCGTCTCCACCGCCAAGCTCCTTCAATCCTTTGCGCCCGCTTCCAAATGTCCACCTCAGCCAGCCAATCCAGTTCGTCAACTGTGATAGACCCGAAGAAGATCATAGGCGCGGCCATCACCCTCATCCTGCTGGGACACGCCATCGGACAAAGTGAGGATCGGACATATGTCAAACTCGGCGCAGGGGTCAAGTTCGTGGCCTCGGGGATCTTGTTGGTGCCGGCGATTTTGGTCCAGTTCTTCAATTACCGCTGGGACTGGAAGAAGGGCATGAGAAGTGGCGGAGGGAGGCAGACTCAACGGATGTCGAAATGAGCTCTGGATGCAGCTTCGGATGAGATGCTGCCCCTCGCGAGCCCACGCGCAGGTATCCTCAAGTAGGTCTGCAGAGGTCTGCTCTGGAATAGTGAATACAGCTGTGGTCCACACGACTACATAGACCTTCGGTCTAGCCGGCACCAGCTGCATCACACGTCGACCTCTGACATCGTGTCCAGAACCCTCTCCACGGCCGCCTTTCCCAGCGGCACCCATATCCACCTCCCAGTCCTGCCCTCCTGGTCTACCGGCGCTTCTACAACCAGACCATGATCTTTGAACTCGCCCATGAGGGCATTATACCTCTCCTCCTCTCTCGCAATAAACTTCTCCCTCGAGAGCCTCTGCATAATATCGTTGTCCAAGGCGAATACAGGCGCCGTGGCGGCTAGTGGATGGGCGGTGTGCGAGGATGGCTCGGGAGGCAGAGCTGAGAGCTGCTTGCTGAGTAGTAGCTTGATCAAGCGGAGTGCCATGGGTGGAACGGATTTAAGAATCTGCAATGCTCCTTCTTCGGATATACCCCCTGCCGAGGACGAGGTGATGCCGCCCAAAGTGGTCGACGAGGCCGATAGCCGTTGATAGGTGAGCTCAACGTCATAGTCGTCGAAGGTGGTGAGATTGTGGTAGATCCAGTTGAAACCCCTACTCGCCAAAGGCGTCCCGCTCCATCCTCCAGGAGGGTACTGGTGCGGAGGAGTGTTGGTTTGCGTGGCGGAAAAGAGAAGTGGGGTGTGAAGATGATCGAAAGAGGCGATAATGTGGATGTTTGGCGAACATGCCAATAAGGATAGAATCCCGAGTGACCTCGGCGTCCGCAGTGTCGGAGAATCGATATTGTGTATTATGAGATAGAGTGGCACCGCTGCCACAGGCCATGTTGAGGTTTTCCCCCGAGGGACCGCTTCTGGTGGTAGGAAGTGTGCGTAGCAGCGATAGACTGCTCTCTCCAGCGGTGTGTTGGCGGATGAGGGTACTGGAATATCCTGGGGTATCGATATCGCATCTTCTATCTGGGACAGAACGTCCCTTATGCCAATCTGTGGAAAGTGACCATTGACAATGACACAGTGACCCTTTTTACAGAGGACGTCCGTGGCGAAACGATTCAACGTCTTGCGCTTGGACCCAAACCCATAGGTCATCAAGTTGAATCCTTGCTCCAACTCCAATGACCACTGTTCAAACCGATCCACCAGACCGTCTTCGAGGTCTTGGACCACGGCCTTGGCTTTGCCTTTTGACCGGGCGTACGAGGCGTATTTCTCATACTGGGCCTGAGAGAGCGGTCTCACCAAGGCGGAGTACGAGTTTCCAGATGTTTTCGCCGATCTCGACGTCGAGAGGAAATATGCGTCCGACTTTGAGGGTCTGATAAATCCAGCGTCGCCCTCGTTCCGTGCTTGGGTGGGCGTAGCTGCCGCTTTGGGTTTACGCGGAGTGGGCGTCTTCCTCGGTTTACTGGGAGTCGACCTCGGAGTGGCTCTCGAACCGGGAGTGCCTATCAACCCGGTTTTGCCTCTCTTCATGGGTGTAGCCTCGTCCATGTCCTCTTCCTCGTCTTCCTCGTCGTCGTCGTCATCGCTGTCGTGTCCACCTCGCTCGTGCTCCTCGTCGTCATCCTCCTCCTCGCCGTCAGAGTCGCGAGAGGGGTTGTGGTTGTCGTAGCCGGTCAAGAAGGAGACCAGGTGGGACGCGCTGGCATGGCCTTCGAGACCATCTTCAGCGTCGGCTTCTGGCGTCGATTGTTTTCTAGCTCGCTTCGACGGTCTGGCAGCTACCATCTTCGTATCCGCGCAGTATCTCGAGCTCCTGTCTGGGTGCGTGAGCTGGGCGAGCGGTGACTGCAGTGTAGTATGCTATGTGAGATCGCAGAGTAGTAGCAGAAGAGCTAGAGAAGAGCTTGACCGTCGTCGCGTTGATTCTGCCTCCACTTTTCGCATTTCGCGTCATCTTCGATCTCGCCCTCATGTCCGTGTCTCTCTTCCTAAACACTCTCATCTCTACCGACTTTGGGGATACAATGGCACCAGCTACATCGCCCAAGAAGGCCGCAGAATCACCTAGGAAGTCTGCACCGGAGAAGAAGAAAGTTGTCGCCAAGAGGGAATCCGACCCAGCGGCCGATATCCGCAACTTTGTGCGTATTCGTGATCGGCATTGAGCATGGCTAATCCTCCTTGGGCAGTTCTCACAGGGGACCACGATGTCTGTACGTACTGCATGAGGGATTGATGGGGGAGGAGCTAATATGAGAGACTGGTAGGGCTCGTCGAAACCATCCCAGAGCAGTCAGAGGGGTGTGGGGAAAGCCAACCCTATAACAATAGGCGAGTCAGAGTGGAGTGCGAGGACAACAAGGCTAATCTCTGGTCGGGTAGATGATAGCGATGATGAGATCGAGGCCAAGCCGTAAGTTTTGCCCGCCTAGTACATGCGAGTCTTGACACCGCTGACTTTGTCCACAGAGCATCGAAGTGAGCTACTACATGCATTTCGTAGCGCTCGAAGTATAGCTCATACGATATTAGACCCGTGGCCAAGCCTACGAGCTCGAAGCATTTCTCGAACAAACCCTCGTCCTCAGTAAGCCCCCAACTCCATCAGCTCTCTAGTATCTGATGGCTGACTGGGCTACTTAGGCAAAACCCAGTTCCATGCCCAAATCGCCGGAACCCACGCCGGCTTCAAAGTCCAAACCACAGCCTGCATCGTCGTCCAAGAAGCCGATCCCCACGACTGTCGCGAAACGCAGGGCTGCTGATCCAGACTCTGACTCTGACTTGGAGGAAGTCAGGCCCGCAGCCAAGCGACAGTCCTTGGGGGGCGCAAGGGCAGCCACCAAAAAGTCGGCTTATGTCGAATCGTCAGATGAGGACGAGGATATGGAGGAGGAGAAGCCAAAAGTAGTAACGAAGCCCAAGGCGCCTGCAGCAAAAGCCAAACCCGCCGCGAAGCCTAAGAAGGCGGTGTCGGTAAGCCCGTCCCACGCTGCTGTGCTTAGACGACGCTGACTCGACTGCAGCCGATGGACATTGACGAGTTGACCGAGCCTGAATCCGACTTTATCGATGACGACGACGAAGATGAGAAACCTGCCAAAAAGGCCAAAGCGCCGGCAAAGAAGGCACCAGCGAAGAAAGCCCCTCCGCCGAAGAAGGCTCCCGCGAAAGCTGAGTCTAGCGAGTCGAAGAAGGACGACGTGAAGGAGGAAGATAAGAAGCCAAAGTTCAAGTATGTCACGGATCAACGTGGTGATATAAAGCTCACACCTCGCAGCTACAGAGCATACGCCGCGACGAAAGCTGCGGGTCCTGCGAACCCCGGTTCAAAGGACATTCCCGAAGGTCAACCTGATTGTTTGGCCGGATTGACGTTTGTCTTTACTGGAGAGCTGGACAGTCTGTCTCGAGAAGATGCCACCGAGCTGGTCAAGCGTTATGCCGGGTGGGTAAAGACAACCTCGTCTAAAGTGTTGAAAAGCTTACACCATCACAGCAAAACGACAACCGCCCCCTCCAAGAAGACAGACTACGTCGTGCTCGGGACTAATGCCGGACCGTCAAAGGTTGCCAAAATAGAGACCCTCAAGCTAAAGACGCTCGACGAGGACCGATTCTTGGACTTGATCAGGACGTCGAGGGGCAAGCCGCTAGATGAGAAAGCGCTCAAAGCGAGGGAAAAGGAGGAAAAGAAGATTGTCGATCAGGCCAAAGAGATGGAAAAGAGGGAGAGGGAGGAGGAAAAATTGCGAAAGAGGAAGGAGGCGGCTTTGCAGGGCACTGGTATCGCGGCAAAGTGAGTCGGTGGGGTGTGATCAAAAATTGATCTGTACTGATGCCGTGGCGATAGGAAAACTGTCCCCATTTCCGCTCAGTTGTGGACGACGAAATATGCTCCTCAGAACATCAAGGAGATTTGCGGCAACAAAGCACCTGTGGAGAGACTAGGACAATGGCTCGAGGACTGGTGAGCCCTGGACAAGGATTGAGGTAGAGAAGGGGTGGCTGACGATGGTTTAGGGACAAGAACTACAAGTCTGGCTTCAAGAAACCCGGGAAAGAGGGTATGGGCATTTACAGAGCGGTCCTCATCTCCGGTCCACCTGGTATTGGCAAGACGACGTCTGCACACCTGATGGCAAAGTCGGCTGGATACAACCCGATAGAGCTGAACGCGAGTGATGCGAGGAGCAAGAAGCTGGTCGAGAATCAGACCAATATCGACAACACCTCCCTCGACGGCTTCTTCCAGGGCACTGGTGTAAAGGTGAGGCCAGCGGCCACGATTGTACTCACATGGAAATGACTGAAGACACGGCTTAGAGCACAACCGTGATTGATGGCGTGAAGATTGACTCGAAGACCTGCCTCATCATGGACGAGGTGGATGGTATGTCGGCCGGAGACCGGGGTGGTGTAGGCGCCTTGAACACCTTGATCAGGAAGACAAGGGTGGGTCAAACTCTATTGGTGTTGATGACTGACGCGATGGTTAGATCCCAATGATCCTAATCTGCAATGACAGGACGCTGCAGAAGATGAAACCGCTACAGAGCACGACCTTCAACATGACTTTCAGGAGGTGAGTTTGATGCCCTCGTCGTGGGGTGTGTCTGACAGAGTGGTCTAGACCTCAAGCCAATGAGATTCGCTCGCGACTGATGACCATACTGTACAAGTAAGTCAGCTTCAAAATATTCACTGTCACCACCAGCTGACCTGGAACTCAGGGAGAAGATGAAGATCCCAGCAAATGTCCTCGACGAGTTGGTCAAAGGTGCAAATTCGGACATTCGACAGGTGCTCAACATGATGTCTACGTTCAAGCTGGGCAAAGATGAAATGGACTTTGACGAGGGCAAAGCTTTGTAAGTGAAGCTCTGGGGTGGAACACGCCGGTGCCGTGCTGAATGAGGTTTCAGGGCCAAGGTTAACGAGAAGAACACGATCATGACGCCGTTCACCATTATCGACAAGTTGACAGGGCCGTACGCGTTCTCAAAGACAAGTAGGGATACTCTGGGCGACAAGATGGAGCTGTACTTTCACGATTTCTCCTTTGTCCCGCTTTTCATGCAGGTGAGTCGGTTCGAGCCTCACCTCTCAAGTCCTCCCAGGAGGATCGTTGCGGAGAAGAGAAAACTGCTGATTGCTCGCAGGAGCATTATATCAAGACCGCACCGAGCGCCTTGAACCAGCTTGATGGACCTGACAAAGAGCTGAAGCACCTCGACTTGTTGTCCAAAGCGGCGGACTCGATCTCCGATGGCGATCTGATCGACCGGATGATCCATGGGTAGGTCGCTCAAGGAGAGTTCCTCGATTGGCTTACTGACGGAATGCAGATCCGAGCAGCATTGGTCTTTACTCCCTCTGCACGCCGTGGCCTCGACGGTAAAGCCCGCGTCGTACATATACGGCGGGAGTGCCCGGATAGGTGGTCCCGCCTGGGGCGGGCCCTCCTTCCCAGCGTGAGTGGTTCCTTAGCACGAAAGTGCCCCATGGCTAACGCTGGTGTAGCTGGCTCGGCCAGAATTCGAAGCAGAACAAACTGGGGCGACAGCTCACGGATATTCAAATTCGAATGCGGCTCAAGGCCTCTGGAAGCAGACAGGAGATTAGGGAGCAGTACATGCCAATGCTGGCGAGCAAGATTCTCCTTCCGATGGTCGAGAACGGACAGGTGAGTGATGTAGAGTCCGGGCACTCCTCGGTGCCACGAGGGCACAGAGACTGACGGCTCGCAGGACGCGATTGACGAGACGATCGAGTACATGGACAGCTACTACCTCGGCAAGGAGGACTGGGACTCGTTTGTCGAGCTCGGCGTGGATCAGATGAAGGACGAGTTGATCTTGAAGAAGATCCCCACGGCCGTCAAGTCGGCTTTTACCAGGCAGTACGTCGATCTCCCCCACACAACTCGGTATGCTGACTGTCCTAGGTATAATAAGAAAGACCACCCGATTGCATTCCACAAGGGAGACATGTTCGCAGCGTCCAAGAAGAAATTGGTGGAGACTGGCCCTGCGCCCGATAACGACGATGTGTTCGAGGTGCGCAATGCTTACACTGAGGGTTTGAGCGTCGCTGACTGGTTTAGGACGACGGCATGGTCGAGGAATCAGATACAGAGAAGCCGGGGGAGAACGACGACGTTAATGACATAGGCAAGGACAAGCTCATCAAGGCAGTCAAGGCAAAGGGCAAAGCGGCGGCCAAACCAAAGCCCAAGCCGAAGAAGAAGTAGTGGCGGTAGGTATACACGTTTCAAGTTGTTGGAACACCAGAGGCAGCTCGTTGTCGAGCGAGATCGTCTTGGACTACGACCGTACGCCTTGTCCTCGTTCCTCGTTCTCAATTTCTCCAGTACTTTGGATCTGGCGAGACATGGCCAGCATGCAACCGTTGTACATAGACTCTCAAATAGCTGCATGAGAATGATAATGTACAAAAGAGGGACCCGACCGGGACACCAGAGGAGAAAACTAGATTCCTATAACAGGGAGCTAGGTGAAAAACTCCTCGAGGGTCGCGATCTGCCCTGATACCTTTCCGACGCCTTGCTTCGTGTTTTGATCACCACTTCTGACTACTGCACAGTTTTCCAGAACATCACTCCAACTTCCCTTGCTCCTCACTCCCTTTTACACACCGCTTACGATGTCGGGTCGTAGAACCTAAGCACTAGTCAGTATTGAAGATGGCGCGTATTGCCCGACTTGACTCACCAACAGACCAGCGCGATGGACACGTATGCCATCATCATGACAAAGCCCTCGAGGTAGTTTGTCCTTCCGTCCGAAATGGCAAAGTTGACCAACAGAACCGAGATGACCAAAGTGATGCTATGACGGATCAGCAAATGGCCAAATAGCACACATGGCCACAACTCACGTCTCAAAAGTGTCAAAGAAGAGGATCATCGGTTGACCAATGGCCCAACCGATCAACACCAAGATCGGGAGGATGCACAGCGAGACCTGGATGGACGAGCCGACCGCGATGGACATTGACAGGTTGAGCTTGTCTTTCACAGACACGGTGACTGCAGTGATGTGCTCGACCGAGTTTCCAATCACCGGCAAGAGGATGAGCGCGACAAACTCTCTCGACACGTTGCCGGTGGCGGTCAACCCGTCGATCGACTCGATGAGCCATTCGGCAGTGACACCCGCCAATGCGGTCATGAGGGAGAGTAGGGCAAAGGCGAACCAAAAGCTGATCTTGATCTCGTCCACTCTGTAGTTTTCGTGGTCCTCGTCGTCTTCGTTTTCGGCCATTTCAGCCTCGGGGCTGAACCCGACTTGTGCTTCGGCGTCGGCCAGATCCTGGTCGCGATCACCAAGACCATATGGTCTAGCGGGTTCGGCGTGGTGGTGGTGGTGATGGTGATGAGGGTGTTTCTCGTTGATCGAATCGGGCTCGCCGATGACAGGAACCTCTCTGATCATGCCATTACCCATGTCCACCTCCACATCTTCGAGATCGACGGCGGATGTGACGGCAACGTTGGTGTCGCTGGGTCCGTAACCAGTGTCTGTGCCATCCCGCATTCGGGCGACCTTTTCGTCAATGGTCGACGGGTCGGACCCGCTTCTCGACCTTGGATGCTTGACGCTCCATCGTCTAAAACGTCGGAAAGGCGAGTTGACCGTGCCAGTAGACCTAGATGAGGATGTGGACGACGAGCCAGACGAATCGGCAATGCTTGGCACCCAGTTGGGCTTGGGAAAGACCGTACCGTGCTCGGGCTTGGGTCCTGGCAGCGGGTGGACAGGGGCATCTCGGGGCAGTCGGAAGAGGTACGCGTGGGTCCACAGCTGGAACATGAGGAACACGCCATACACCGAGAGGAGGATGAAGGCGAGACCTCGAGACATCTTGAGGAGATTGTCGAGTTCCGGTCCTTCAGGGGTTGCGGATCCAGGTCGAATAGTCTGGCTGACGATATCCTGGGTCGAGGGGTAGGCATAATGGTACGCCGCGGGGAGCACAATCGCGGTGAGCTAAGAGAAGTTAGCATAAGACCTTGCGATACTGTCGGTGACTCACTGTGATACCCAGAAGCGAAATGTGCATTTGAGCGCCAACGACACCATACAATTGCTCGTGGAATCGGAGACCACCGGCAAAGTAACTCATACCGAGGACGAGCAGTACGTTGGAGAGGATACTACCGACCATGGAGGCTTGGACAATGTCGAGTTCACCCTTGACCAGAGCGAGAATGGCGATGAGCAACTCGACGGCGTTACCAAACGTCGCGTTGAGCAGACCTCCCCAGGCATCACCGAGCCTGCTGGCGAGTTGCTCTGTGGCATAACTCAGACCACCGGCGAGCGGCACGATGCACAGGAGCGCGGTGACGAAGATGGCCACGGGGTCTTGGTGCGAAAAATGCATCGCCCATGATAGGGGGAGTAGCACCGGGACGAGCCAGATGACCGGGCATCCCTTGAGCGTGTTCTGCAGAGATCAGCAGATGCCATGAAGTGGTACTGACTCACCTTGATGCTCTCTTTGAGAGTTGGCGACGGGAGCTTCTTCTTCTTCTTGGGCACCGGCGGCTCATCGCCACCAATGCCACTCCCGACATCGGCAGGCCCCCCTGGTCCGGGTGCTTGACCTGCCGCGTTGCGGGGGTTGCTCATGCCCACCTCCCTCGGTCTGTAGACCAGAGAGGCTGGGATGCCACCGGGTGCATCAATAGGACCTTCGCGTTTGGCCGGCACGACTCTGCCAAGATGCTCGGTGGCGCGTCGTAATGGCTCGGCGATATTGATCGACTTTGCCGCGTTTGCAGTCTGTGCTGCGAAGTCGCGCACCTTGGGCCGGTTGCTCGTCGGTCGCGAGACCGGTACGTCGGGTCCAAGGCCATTTGGACGGAGCGTGGTTGCTTGTGCGTCAAGGAGGATGGATGGGGGCGAGGGATTCATCTCGGTTTGACCGGCTGACGCGGCGCCGGCGTTGCCACCGACCGCCTTGGCGCGGTGGGTGTCATCGTCGAGGGGGCGTTTAGCACCGGGTCTCTCGATCCGTGGGTCTGGAATGCCATCGTGGTGAGAGTCGGGTAGCTGGGTGTTGCTTGTAGTTGGCGCTGTGCGCGGGCTGGGTGGATTATGATGATACGAAGATGACCTTCGTATATCTGGCTCTGGATCTGGGTCTAGCTCGATCGGGGTATTGATCATAGATGTATGGGAGAGGTCCAGCGGGCTCTCTGTGTTCTGGGTGGTAGGGGTGGTGACTAAAGTCGGTTGTGGTTGTAGTTCGAACAGATACGTGTTCGAGAGATGAAAGGAGAGAGAAGATGGGATGATAGACGGCTTATACTTGTACGATGGACGATCGCGCTATCATCCCAACTGCGCTAAGCATAACCTCACTTGCCCAAAGAGGCAGTCGACACCGCATGACATAGCTTGGCACGGAGATCGCCGGGTGGCAAATTCAGTATCACCATCGGACATGGCCGCTCGTGGCACCTCCTCGCGGTTGTGGCACTTTTCATCTTCTCTTACATCGATGGTCCTCACGCCGGATTCCATGGCCAAGACAGCGCAAAACGAGCCCAAAGCAGAAGCGAATTGGTACAGGTGCATGCACGCCCCGGTCTCGCCGGGACGGAACTATAAAATCGTAAAGAACGAGTCCCAAATGATGGTGTAAATCGCAAACTAAATCTATGCCGTCTCTCGTCAAGTTTTCCAGTCGTCGAGCGCTCTAGAAGGGCTTGCCGAACTGAGGAGCGTTGAGGAACAGGCCCATTGTGATTCCGCCAATTAAACCGGCGATTCTGCGATTGGAATCAGCATACGTTCCTCTAAACAACCTCTGAAGTACTCACGGGATGGTCATGATCCAAGAAAAGACCAAGAGACCGACTCGCTGCCAGTTGACGGCCTTGAGGGTACCGTTGCAGAGACCGACACCGACGGT
Organism: Bullera alba; assembly: GCA_001600095.1. Classification (NCBI taxonomy): domain Eukaryota; kingdom Fungi; phylum Basidiomycota; class Tremellomycetes; order Tremellales; family Bulleraceae; genus Bullera; species Bullera alba. The sequence continues at coordinate 478,814 of BCIX01000007.1, forward strand.
GGCACCGGTGATGCACATGGAAGTCGAGACGGGAAGGGCGTACTGGGAGAAGACAAGGACGGTGATGGCGGCACCCATCTCCATCGAAGTACCTCGGGATGGAGAGTGGTAGGTGATCTTGTTACCCATGACCTTCATGATGTTGTAACCGTAGGTGACGAGACCGGCAGAGATGGTGAGGGCGAGGACGGCAATCTGCCACAGGGGTACAACGGCCTTGGCCTTGGCGGCATCACCAGTCGACCAGGCACCGTAGATGACGGCCCATGGACCGACAGAGTTTCCAATGTCGTTGGCACCGTGGGCGAAAGAGGCGGTACAGGCGGTAAGAACCTGGATGAAAGAGTAGGTGTGCTCGACCTCGTTGGGGTACTTGGTGGCGTGAGAGTAGACTCGCTCCATTCGGGCACCTTCGGGTGTACCAGAGATACCGTGCTGGGCAGAGTGAATGTCGTAGTAGAAACCGTAGAGGAGACCGACGGTGATCTGGGCTGGGATTCGGCTGAGGATGATCTTCATGTTCTTGAGCTCGTAGATCTCTCCGGCACCCATCTGGTTCTCGTGGAGGTATCGCGTGGCCCAACCGATAGGACCCTTTCTCCTCCTGAGCTTGGCGTTGAGTCGAGCATCACCCTGAGCGAGAAGCTCCTTGTAGGTCGATTGGTAAGAGACGGCGGTCATGGCAGGCGAGACACCGAGGGTGGGTAACTGGTTGGGCGAGAGGTACTGCTCCTTGGTCTCGTACTCATCGGAGAGGGAACCGTCGGCGGATCGGGAAGCACCAGCCTGTGGAGTGGGCTTCTCTCCCCTCTGCTGCTCCACGTCATCCTCCTCCTCCTCGTGCTGGACGACGGCGTAGTTGGGGACGACAGACTTCTCGGTCTCTCCGACGACGGGCCGCTTGAAGAGAAGTGGGCCCTGGAAGACGTGGTACCACTTGACGTCGGGGTCCCTCTTGATGATCTTAGCGTGGATGTATGGGACGAAGAAGATGGCGGAGAGGATGGCGACACCGAAACCGGTACCGAGACAGACGGCGGCAATGTACCAAGCTGGCTTCTTGTTCAGGCCCAGTCGTGGGGAACCCTTGTAGACGACGGACAGGGTGCAGACGGTGGCGGCGATGAGGAAGAAGAAGGGAGCGGTCCAAACGGCCCATGGCACTGGGTTTCGTCGCATGTGAACGGTGACCTTGATGAGCATGAAGATGATGGCACCGAAGCAGGCGGCACAGGCTGGGGCCATACCGAGACCGGCAAAGATGGCACCGAGTCCTTTACCCTTGTTCCATCCCCACTGGACCTGGGAGGCACCGACCGTGGCGATACCGACACCGGCGACCGACGAGATCAGAGAGTAGGTCGAGGAGACGTGGGCAGAGTGTCGCGTACACCACATGACCCAGATCGAGGCACCGGCAAGGGCACAGGTGAACGCGAGCATCTGCACACCGGCGTCGCCTCGGAAGGCAGAGTTGGGGATGATACCGTTCTTGATCGTGTCGGCAGTTCGGGCACCGACGAGGATGGCACCGAGCATTTCGAAAATCGTACCGAGGACCATTGCCTGTCGGTAGCTGACGGACCGGGACGAGACGGAAGTGGCCCACGCGTTGGCGACATCGTCTACAGTGTGTTAGTAGGGTGCCACATGCCACTACTGATCGCCACTACTCACTGGCACCGTTGTTGTACGCGTCAAGGAGGGCGAAGAATGTGCCGATGGCGAACACGTAGTCGTACTGGGAGAGCTTGGGCATGGTCGTTCGATGTCACTTGGGGGTGTGAGTGACTCGGGGTTTTGGGTGTGGGTGGGTGGGTGGGTGAGGTGATAATGGGAGAAGGGTGCTCTGACCTCTCTGTCTATTATATTGCATCTATACCATACGGAGCTACTCGACGTGTGCGGGAAAAAAAGTCTGTGATGGGCTGATGAGCAGGCCAGGCAGGCAGCAGAGAGGAGTCGCCGGGTGTGCGATCATTACCACTTCCGAGAACCACACCATACGGGTCTTTTTTATGGAAATAGGCATAATCAGAGGCTTGTGCCTGGCGCGGCAGGCAGATCTCGACGAACGTGTTATGATCCTCGACTCTGATTGGCTGGAGATCAACACGTTCATACACGTTTGATCGGATGTATCCGTGCCTGAATTCGAGTGCTCGAGGATCTTCCTCCACCTTCGAGCGTGCTTGCACGCAGCTACACGCAGGGCTAGGCCTGGCTATGCCAGTCTCTGCGTACTCGGACAGACACAAGCCCGACAGTCACCGAAGCGAATTTGATTATTGAGTAACTCCCCTATCAGCTTCATTGTCCGAAAGAGATCGCATCGTGTGATCGCTTGGTCTATAGGAGGAACGTGCCCAGATGAACAATGGCCATCCCTGGCAAACTTCCCTGCCAACCCATGATCTGTTGCTAAATGCGACCTCTCGGCAAACTGGAGCGAGCAGAACCAAACTTCGAGGCGCTCGACCTCTCTGTATGAACTTGTGATTCGCCAGCTTGCTCGCTGAAGAGACAGTTTCCACCGCGAACTCCTCCCAGTCCGACTTTGCCTGTACGTAGAGCAAGCCACAGAAAGCCGACGAACGTGCGGTAGTCGTTCGGCACATGTCGTCCTTCCAGTCATGTGCGTACCTGCCGGGTGCCGCGGCACGAATTGCCGAGTTACGACGTCGTGATCGAAGTCCCAGAGGAGCGACAGAGCCCGAAAAGGCGGAAGAAGCTCTGACAGGCTCTCCGCTCTGCCGCTCATTCCGGGATCAGCTGCAACTCTACAGCTAGGTTAGCTCCGAGCTCGTACGTCGTACTTGGTTTATGCCGCACTCTGCCAATTCGCGCATTCTCTTGGTGGGCAGTTCGGCGCCAACTTGCACCAACCAATCTCGTCTACTCAGAAACGTGTCTGTCGGAGCGTGATCTTCGGCGATCGTCGCCACTGCGGTCGGTCATTGGCGCGAGCCCAGATGGCACTTCTCAACTTTTACGAGACAGGTCATCTTAGTTCTCAGTCCTGGGATACGGATTGAGCCGGCTTGCCCTCGCTGTACGACTACGGACTGTACGGAGACTCGGACTGACCAATGTAAAAGTTGAGTACTCGACAAGAGCGATCGACTTCATGCCATAATGTTGTGCCACACCGTGTATACTGGAGGCCACCCGCTGGTGCTGGTATTGTGCTGGTCCAGGCTGGTTGTCGTGATGATCGATGTGTCAGACGGCAGTCATGCTGCTGAATGGATTTGCCACAGCAAATGGACGGGAGAGCCATACTTGTGGGGAAACGGTTGAATACCATCAGCTAGTCTGGTGTGTCAAGGCAAGATGGCTGGGTCTCGTCGTCTTGATGACTTGAGATGTCGATCATCAACCAAGATCGAAGTCAGTGGGAGTCATAGATCGAGCTTCGGGGTTCCCACGCAGCTCGTCAGTGACAGACCCGAAGTCGCGGGATCGCTTGAGCCTTGACCAGCTCGCGGTTTGTGGCATGTGGTCGTGCATAATGGTGTATGGAGAGCGGCATCAGCTGACAAGTGGCAGTGCCCAGCGGTGCCACTGGCGCAGTGGTGGAATACATACTCGCTACCTTGTGATCGCTTCCTATAATCCTATTCCTATGCAATGTCAGACTCTCTCACCGAGCTCATCATTCTCGGTACGCTCCGTTGTAGAAGCCGTGGAAGTCGTGACTGTCTGCTGGTCATGATTGTCATGGTCGTAATGGTCGTCATGGTCGTCACTGTCGTCATTGTCGTCGTATCCTTGCTGGTCGACATGGTTCTTCTCGTCGATCTCTTGGCTCCTGTCGGTCTTCTCACTCTCCCTCGTCGTCACCATTGTCGTCATTCTCGTGTCGACGTCACAGCCGCTCTTGGCCATCTTGCTGTATCCAAGTGGTTCGCTGTCTTCCTCGTCACCCATCTCACTTTCGAATGTCCGATCCAGCTTCTCAATTCGCAGTCTTCCATTTCGGACGTCCCACTCTCTCTTCCTTATTACCCTTCATCTCAGCAGTCTCCTTCTTCCCAGCGTGCTCCAAGGTCGATCCTCCGAACTCCTTGTCACCCGACTTGGCCGGTACGACGTCCTCCCTCGACTTCTCTGCCGCCTGACTGGCCGAACCACCCTGTCCAGCCCTATCTGTTCCAAATGACATCTTACGCTGTGTCGAAGTAGTAGATTCCGCCTGAGGAAGTCCGGAGTTGTATCTGCTGGCATTGAGAATCTCCAGTGGCTCCTCACGTCGCAACCCCAGAGGCTCGTCGAGGTTGATATCGAAAGACGGTGACTTGTTCTTCGCCGAGCTGTGTGTCTTCTGGGCACGTCTGGCCGGGCGAGGGGGCATAGGCGGCGGCTGGGAGTTGATCTGCGCGAGGATCTCTTCGCGAGATACTAGCGGCGGCATTGATTCCTTGAGCCTCTGTCTCGTTCGTTTACCAGGGCGAGGGGACGGAGGTAATCCGCTTCCACCCTTCATCCCAACAACCTCCTTCCTCGCTGGGTCCAAGGTCGATCCACTGCCATCGCCATCTCTCCTGGAATCGTTGTCTGGCTCAGCAGGTCTCTTGCGCTTGATCGAGGTGGAAGTGGAAGATGGACCGGCTTGGGCGAGTTGGGATCTGTCCTTGTCGGCATCGAGAAGCTCCAGCAGCTCCTCCCGTGGCATCCTCGGAGCTTCGTTGATATCGATTTGGGAGAGCGATGATGGCTTGTTCTTCGCCCCGTCTGCCTTTGGTGTACGTTTGACCGGGCGAGAAGGAATTGGCGGAGGTTCAGAATAAAACTGCTTGAGGATCATCTCCCGATCTAATACCGGAGGTTGGCTCTCTTTCAGCCACTCCCTCCCTCTCTTACCCCTGCGAGGCGACGGCGGGAGCGGCATGACCGGTGAAGAGGATCGTGGGTGACCTAGCTGTGGGGACGAGGGGAGCTAGTGAGGATGGATCGTATACGCGGCGGCGACACCAAAGGGTAGAGTTCGAGCAAGTGTGTGGTAATTGGGGGATTATGGGGAAAGTGTAGGCCTCTCCAGGGACCTAGAAAGGGTATCAGTTGTCGCACGTAGACCCCCTTGAGACCAGATTCCTCACGAGTAGGACTAGGTGCAACGAGACCTTTAGGTCGTACAAACGCTCGTAGCCAAAACCCAAGTCAGCCTCTCTGGGCCGGAGATGAAGGACGAAGGTGGGATGGAGGAACGAGATGCGATCCTGGAAGATGGATGGATAACCTAACTGGCTGGCCATGGCGGCACGAGCGGAGATCTGAGATGACCGGATGCCCGAGCTAACCACCTAGATCCGTCGGCTTGCGTGTAACGGTCAGCCAGACGATCATGTCACTGCAGCTAGTCACAGTAGCGACTGGTTGACTGGCAGCGAGACATGCAGCATCTGGTGTCTCTATTCTGCGAGAAGCGAGGCAGCCCCTGTCTCCTTCGCTTGGTGATAGATCCACATTCCACGCCAATCTCGCTAGTGACTAATCCCCGCCATTCCAAGGATGCGACCGGACTGATTGAGTTTTCGGGTCGGGTCGTTGGGTCCTGGTCGACTATAGAGGACTTTACTAGATCCGTTTGTTTGGTCAAGCTCGATGGCGGGATGCGAATGGGTGATGGCGGGAAGTGGTGGAAAGTGGTGGGCGCCAGTACACGAGAGGTGATCGTGACTTCGCAGGTGGAGCAGCTCGCTCAGAAGGCAACCAAGAGGACCATACTCCTCCATACCATGTGACTGCTTCCGTACCCCAATCGTCCCCTACGCTTCTTGGCATGGGTTGCTGACCGTGACGATCCCCGGGAGGCGGCGATCCGGTCAACACTATAGTTGCCAGAAGAGAGCAGATGAGGTCCGTGGTCACAAGACCTTGTCGAAGGCGAAAGGCGGTCCGCCCCTCCGGCAGCTACAGGATACTGCTGCATCCTGTCAATATCCCGTTAGATCCTGCTGCGAACACCTGGTGATCAACATACGGAGTGAGCGGTAAGCGGGAGGTTTGACTGTTGACGGGACTGTACCGCGCAGTACCGTTCTCATGGTCCGTGACCAAGGGCCGTTCGATGTGCAGCGGGGATGTGAACCGCGGAATAGGAAGGTGGGTACCCCAAGGTAGACCCGGGTGGACTTGGCATCTCGGTCCCTGTTTACCGCGTATGTGATCCAGTTCATCCGCGACTCCTCCAGACTGGATCGGATTGAATGTGGCATGCATCACGGTGCGGTCGTTAGTATCAGTGACGATGCTCGTTGATCAGACCCAGGCATCATGACATACTGCATGGCCAACCTCGTCATTCTTCAACTGGGACTGCGAATGCTACTCCTCGAAAGAGATCTCCAGATCTCGCAATGATCCAGACAGAGTCCAGATATCCGCCGAATTCGTCGCGGAGACTCACTGATGGATGCAAAGACGTGATTGCCAAGTCGACCGTTGTGTCAGTGTGCTTTCTGTCGAGAAGCTGGATGACGACGGCCGAGGTGAATTACGGCTTGAAGCTATTCCGGAGGGAGAGAGGATGCCAAGTCGTCTTGGTCCGCCACATGTCTGTTGTCGAAATCGGGTTGCTCGACGTGTGCTTGCTGGGCTGCTGCGCGATGAGCTGCGAGGCAGAGTCAGTGCGGAGTACGAGTCTCGAGCAGAGTTAGCTGTCAGTAAGGTGAGCAGGCCGAGTGCGTGTATTAGAGGAACAAACGAGGTCCAAGCGTAGTCCAAAGGCAGCCAAAGGCGAGCTACTCGTAGCTGTTCAGAATCGCATTTCGAGCTTTTCTTAGCAGTCGGACACGTCATCACTGGTTTCAGGCAGAACTTGGCAGGATGGGTCAGGACGCTCAAGGCAGCTCTGATACGCAAGGCGGTCTAGGTCGGATGCATCATAGCCTTCTGGATTGTTGTGACCAAACGAGTAACGACTTCCAAACGTGTCCTCCTCGTCCTTGAATAGAAAGTCGAGACTTATCTCAGTATCACTAGACTCTATCACACCATCTCCCACCAGCTCACCACCCAAATGCGTTGGCTTGGCGTTTGAGCGAATTATCTCCCAGTGGCAAACGGTTACTATAATTGATCTACGGAGTCAAATCGTGGACGATCACTTGGGCTTTCAGGCACGACCCTGTTGAGCCAGACCCTCGAGCTTGTTGGTCTCCCTCTCGTCTCCCGCCTTCGCAGACCTTCGCCCGACCGGAAAAGATGATAGGACCCCTTTCGTAATCTTGGCATTCCGACTTGTCCACCTATTTTCAGATCAAGATACCTCGTCCTGGAATCAAAGTGCAATCTTAGCAACGACGAGTAGTCGCTCGCTCATCGTCAGATTCGAGTGTTGGAGCGTCTTGACGAGGTTGGGAGTGCATGAGATGGGATATTATGAGCTGCAGATTCTTCTTCCTTCTCTTCACCTCACCTCCAACGATCAACATCCCACCTGCAACTGACTGCCCAAGTGGATCTCACTGCGCCCCAGTTGAGATAATTGTCTTGTCTTGGCCCTTGGCACCGGAATATCCGAGTCCGCCGTCTATTGGCTATCTTTGGGTCCTTTTGAGCCGAATACCAAGTGCCAAGTACTATCCACGTACATCCCCCCGTTGGCATCCCCGGTCGTCTAGAAGGCCAGTGGTATACATACCCACAGAAGTCAATTCCCACGTACCCCTCTTCCCCAAGCTATCCTTCTGTCAACATCACCATCACCACCACCACCACAATGGCTACCGCTACTCAATCACGTCCCGCGGGCAACGCATACCCACAGCACGCATACAGGCATCACCCATACACTCAGGCCACGAGACCACAGTCCAACGGACCAAAGTGGCACACTGCCAACCCATCCACCTCGTCCGCTGCATCCTCTTCCACCGCGCCGAGGATCAACACTTCGACCCCCCCCCACCGGGTCGATGGCAAGAAGCAGCAGTCGCCACCACTCGCGTCGACGGTGCCACCCAGTCCACCGAGGTCGATGAGGGATGCCAGCGAGACGCCTTCGGCCGTCGGGCTTGGCGTCGCGTTTGGCGGTAAATCCGGCGGCAAGTGGTGGGATGAGGAGCTGGTGAGTGGTTCGAGCAAAGTGAGAGTCAAGTTGCTCATCAGCGCCTCACTGTAGCCCGCACCACCTGCCAGTCTGGCTTCGATACTCGACTCGTTCCGCAAGAGCGGCGAGGGCGACAGGGACTTGCTCTTGTCCATCCTTGGTGCCAAGAAGGCCGAAGAGGAGGTGAGTTGGTGGACCAATCAAGCTCTATCATATACTGACTTGTTCCCCAGCGTCTCACTGCTCTTATTCAGACCCGACTCACCATCCTGCAAGCGCGACTGTCTATCCACTCTGCAGCCGCCTCGCTCAACAGCTACACCCCTCTCACTCCAGCTTCCGAGGCGCCCAGCCATCCTACCATCCATCGATCCTCGGCTAGCCCTGCGCCACAGGAGCGAACACCCTCCCTCGAGTCTTCTCGCAGCGAGAGGTCGTCGTTCCAGTCTCTTGGCCCAGTATCGCCCATCTCCTCTGGTAGTCAATACATGCCACCACCACCTGTCCCCTCGACGTCACAGCTCACGTCCGAGAAGAGCGGTTACTTCCATCTCCCACCACCTACCTCTGTCCTCAGGTCGAGATCATACTCCAACTCGTCTGCCAACTCGAACCCCCCATCGCCTAAACAGTCCAAAGACGAGATGAGGTTGCCACCCATGTACAGAATCGGCGAGAGAGAGTTCAGCGCTAGGTCCCAACAACCACAACCCCGCTCGACATCGCGGCCCGGGTCTGCCAGTCCGAGATCCACTGGGTCGAATGACAGCGCTACGTCGTCTTCGAGAGCGCCAGGCCTCGACATGCTTCTCGACGCTGGTATGGAGAGGGAGAGGAGGGAGAGTGGCGGTAGCCGATAGATCTAGATGAGATACTTTGTGTATGATCAACAGTTGTATATAGTTGTACATGTGATTACGATGAATACTAGTATGAAGCCCAGCAGCCCAGCAGCAGCATCAGCCGTTTGATCGGCGTCCAGCTTCCAGTTCAGAGAAGGGTAGAGACTGAGATGCCCTTCACCCAAGGTGGCAACACCTCATCCGTTACTAGCGTCGATGTCCACCCGACCAACCGCCGGTCGACAGCTTGCGCTTGACTGAGATGCGTGAAGAGGTAGTGAGCGGATTATCGGATTCAAAGCAGAGACGCAGCTCGCAAGTGACCGAATCTCGGTCATACTGGCTGAAATGACTCGATGACGAACAGTAATTGCCCTGGTCGATCCGTCAAAACCGTCATCAAGACTCATTCCTTGGTCATTGTCGGACGATGCATATCGCATACCCAACCTGAATCATATATCGCACATCTCCCAGGGATCTCCTACCCATACAGCTCGGAGTCCTGCCCGGAACCACCGCTCCAACCCTCAGTCGTGCCAAACAGCCCTTTCCACGACTCGGGCTCGGTGATCTTCACATCTTCTACGTCTCGTCAGGTCCATCCTCCCGCCATGGGCGCGTTACAGCTGATCCAAACTCGCACTCACCTAGAGCTAAAACTTGGAGAACCGTTTCGGCGAGATACCTCGCATCCAGCCTGTTATCCGCTTCAACACACCACGCGCTAATGACTCCATGGGCCGGTCCACTTGCTGCGGGAGACGGTGTTTCGGACAGAGCGATCAGTATACGCCGCGTCAACCCCGCTGACGGCAGGAAAGGCGGATACAAAGGAGTCCGTAAGGATGAGCCCGAGTCGAGGTTGAGGTTCAGAGGCGGTAGTACTTCTTTTAGACGGGAAACAATTGGCAGAGAAGTCGAAGTTGGCGGTAGGATGTATTGATGTGGTGTGCTGAACGATGTCAGTGCGAGGGAGGATGGGTGGACGGGTGGACATACAGCAATTGCAAGTCGTCCTGGTTGGCAGCGTCTAAACTCGTTAGGATGAGGATGAAGCTGAATCCGCTCGACGTTGCGAACTGCTTCAATAAGTCGACATGCTCCTCTTTCCTCGACTACCAGCAGTCAGCACCAATGTCTAGAATCTTTCGGCCTCGGAGGACTCGCCTTGATCACGGGGGAGCGTTGCTGGATGACAACCACGTCCAAACCCTCTCTACCGTAGACTACAACTTGTAAGCGAGATTCGACGGGCGATGGCATCGACTCACCCTCCAGTCCGCCTGTTACCGCTCCCGATGTATCTGTCCCGAAGAGAGGGACGACTGTACTTCCATCGCCAATATAACCGATCCTGCCGAGGTCGAGTGAGGTGATCAAGAGGTCTACTGCGAGTTGTGGCAGATTCGCCAGTGACACCGATGGCTAGAGTATGGTCAGAGAGTTCCTCCGAGCTGCAAAGAAAAAGCACGATGGGGCAGGTCCTCCATTAGACTGCATGCGCCGAACCCACCAAGATCAAAGTCTTCCCTCTAAGAGCATCCCTCGAGCTGCCTTGAACGGGGTAGAAAGCGTCCATCGTTGTCCGCTTCTGTTGTTTTTCACAGTGATCTCTTGCCCGGATTTGAGTTGTGGACCTTCCTGAGTCCGTGCTGGTACAACTGCTCCGCTGCTGGACCCTGTATGGACCTTGGTATGGACTGACCAAGCGTCCTCCATCCTGAAACACCACTGAAAAGTCGTGACGTGGAAGTAATGTTCGAGGAGTTGTAAATTGCTTCGACTTCTGAGGTGGTACGCTGAACCATCCTCCGCCTACAACTGAAGCTGTCTATACCGATCTAGTCGTCGAGCATCCGTGTTGTCGATCTCGCGCCCACATCGATCCAGACCCCCTGCGATATCGATGGCGTCAATCGGTATACCGCCATCGACGCGGCTCCGTAGCCTGACTCGACTATCGAGACCCACAGTCCCAATCTGTAAACGATGCCACTCGACGACTTCCGCAACTCTGCCTCGCCCACCTCGCGCCAAATCTTCAAGCTCAGAACCTTCAGCTTCTCAGTCCAGTAGTGCAGAGACCACACCTTTCCCTCGTCTACGATTTGCGCCCTCACCTACGGGAGCACTTCACATAGGAGGCCTACGGACAGCGCTGTATAATTACCTCTTTGCAAGGCAGAATGGAGGCAAGCTCCTCCTGCGAGTGGAAGATACCGATCGAGTGCGTCCCGCTATGTATGATCATGGTAGATGCCACAGCTGATTGGGGTGTAGAGACGACTGCAGCCGGAGAGTATTGACATGATGAGAAAGTCTCTAGAATGGGCCGGCCTCGATTTCGACGAAGGTGGATAGACTGATACTGGTCAATACGGGAGAGAGAGCTGACTCGGTCTTAGGCTACGGAACAGGCGGGCCATATCAACCGTATATCCAGTCAGAGCGGTTAGACCTCTATCGCGAGAAGACAAAGTACCTCCTGGAAGTGGGTCCGGATCCTCAGTCGTCGCATAGAGGAATATTGACCTGGTGACTACAGAATGACCATGCGTACGAGTGTTTCTGCTCGGAAGAGACACTGGCGGAAACCAGACAGAGATTGTGGGGCAAGGGTATCAAGGGAACCTACGACGGGAGATGTAGAGGTCTGTCGGAGGAAGAGAGGAGACGGCGAGTCAAGGCGGGAGTGCCGCACGTGATACGTTTCAAGGTGAGCTTGCGTCGGATGATGGATTGCTGGTCTGACGCTGCTGTCAGTCGCCCCCGGAGCTACCGACTATGCCCGTGGATCTGGTCTTTGGGGATATCAAGGCGCACTCCGATTCTGGGCAGAATGACTTGGACGACTTCATCTTGATGAAGACCAATGGATTCCCCTCGTATCACCTCGCCAACGTCGTTGACGATCACGAAATGGCCATTACGCATGTGCTCAGAGGCGATGTAAGTGGGCAGTACCAACATCGAGAATGTATGTAAATCTGTCGGCTGATCATCATGTGTGTATCTAGGAATGGCTGCTCTCGTTGCCGAAACACGTCAACCTGTACAATGCTTTCGGATGGGCTTTGCCGCAGTTTGCCCACTTGCCCTGTTTGGTCAATAGCAATAATCGGAAACTGAGCAAGAGGCACGATGCGGCTTCTGTCGACACATATAGAGTGAGTCGGCCGCCTATCCCAACTTTACACACCAAGTGATATCTGCTTACTCGTCCCAGGCCAAAGGATACGAGCCCGAGGCTCTACTCAATTTCCTCGCCCTGCTCAGCTGGGACGCCCAGGGTACCCTGCTAAACCTCCAAAAGCGGAATCACAAGATGGGCCAGCCCTCCCTCGCCGCTGCGCTTCGCAAGGATATGACCTCTTACGCCGAGGTGTTCACCCTGCCCGAGCTCGTTCGACACTTTGACCTGACTAGGGTGAGCAAGCGCAGCGCACAGGTCAATTTCAAAAAGTTGGAGTTTTACAACAAGACCTTGCTGCGGTCACGGGCCGAGTTGCTGGGGAACGATGCGCCGTTGATCAAGTTGGGCAAATTGCCAGAACCGGAGGGACCTCGCTCGGCATGGGATCAGAGGGACAAGGGGGTGCTCGTGGAAGATAAGGAGGAAGGCGGTTCTGGTTCGGAGACGTCCAAGGAATTGAGTGCTCCGACACCGGAACGACAATCCCTGATCAATCGCTTCCATGCGGGTCTCAAAGCGGACGAGAAGATCGCAAATAGGTGCGTCTCAATAAACTTGGTGCATATCCAGCTGATCATTTCTCCACAGCGACCTTGTGAACGACTTGGACTACGTGACCAAAGTGTTCGACGCAGAATTGGTATGTCCCGTCCTCCCCCTCTGACCTCTCAATGAATCGTCCGACTGGCTCTGGCCCCGCGCTGATCTCGTCTTAGCCCAGAGTGACGGTCTTGAATGAGATGACCGCCAATTCGATCGTATACTTTGTCGAGCCTGAATACGAACCACGAGATATCGATCTCGCACAGTCTGCTGGCAACAAGTACAACGGCGAGAGAAATCAAGAAGACGCCCTGCCCCCAAGTACGCACCTTCCCTTTACCTTCTCTGCTTTCTCGCTCAAGGGCTGACTTTTTCCTCTCGCAGTCTACATTGTCAGACACTTCATCTCCGTTTTGGAGGCGGAGCTGGCGCAAGACCGCCGAGCGGCCGCTCATGCCGATGTCACCGAAGACCTAGTTTGGGACTGTATCAACGAGACGACATCCGGGCTCGGAGTGTATAACAGGAGCAAACTCATGCCTCCGCTTAGATACGCCCTGACGAGGCTCAAGGTGAGTCTAGCCTGATGAAGAAGGTCTGTGCTGATCCGGCTGGAATTTAGTCTGGACCGCCGTTGCCGGAGGTTATGACGGTGCTAGGGCATGAGACGGTTCTGAGGAGATTGAAAGCATGGCTGAAGTACGTCGAGTCGTAGCAGAGCAGTATCTTGCAGTCACAGGCGAGGGCCGAGGACCGGAGCCTCGCCTGGCTATCTGACTCGAGCGGGACGTACGTCCAGTTGGGCGTGACCTGCGAGCGGGCACTCTGAGCTCATTTGAGCATGTACACAATGCATGTGACTCTATGCTCGTCGATCTCCCGGGGCGTTCGAGCTCGCTGTGAACGTTGATGCATGTCATGTCAACAATAGAGCAGTCAGTGCGACCACTGTGTGACCTCGTAGCCTGTCATTAATGCACGCTATTGTCGGTGAAACTCGGCCCCTTTTTGTATCATGTCCCAGTCTGCCGCCTTTAGTCCTTTGCTCTTGCGTTGAATGAACGAATCTACTCAGCCACCTCGTGCGATGAGCGTGCCTTCATATGTACCGTAGAGATCAATCGCGCCATACAGTTGTACGCTAGACGTCGTCGTTCATTGTCTTTGCACGACCAAGTCGATTCGAGCAGATCCCAGCGATCTCGACGGGGCTGGTACCGGTCTCAAAGCTCATCCTGTTCAGCCTTTGACAGGCGTGACGACATCTACATATTGCCAGCGAGGTCACTTTAGCCAGGTGCTATCATCCCCACTTCACCTTGCACGCAGCGGAGACGATGAGCGCCTCGGCAGGTCCAGCGTCCAGTCTGGCCGTATCGATGCCCTCCCAACCTACAACGTCGCCGAAGGCGACATCACCAACAAGTCATGTCTCCACTAGCTCTACCACGCCATCGCCGAGTGCCAGTGTGAACCCCGCAGACCACATCATCGCCCCGTTGAGCGACTTCAAGGCCTCCCTCCCGAAATACCTAATCATCGGATCGATCGCGCTCGCGTTCGTCATTGTCATTGGAGTCATTGGGTGGTGGTGGAAGAGGCGGAAGAGGCTGCGACGCTTCAAGTTGGATAGAGAGGATGAAGAGTGGTTCCGGCAGAGAAAGCAGAGTGGCCTTGGAAGTCGATCATCCGGCAGTTCCTCCAGTGGCAGCTCGACGCCGGTCTCGGCCAAAGGTTCACCAAGCCTCTCCCCGACTCCAACTCCCATCCTGCTCCATCAAGGACGCAGTCAGTCTGAAACGAGTGTGCAGGAGAAAGTGCACAGCAGGGAAGATGGAGCGGGATCGCTGGCAAAAGAGTCGGGGAGTCGAACATAGAAGACAGGTCCCTCAAATAGATCTCTGGGTGTGAGTGCTTTCCACCGCAGTCACTCGACAACAACTGACACGAAATAGTATTGTCGTTATATGTTGCCTGTTGCGCAGCGATCGAGGCGAAACACATGTTCGTGTAGCTTTGACGTATGCACCTGTGTCAAGTATACATGAAACACCTCGCACGCAGAGCAATCGACCGCCGACGTGCAATGACGGAAGGATCGCAAGGCTGCGGTGACTGTGAGGAAAAGAAGTCGCGTCGGTCCGCCAAAGCTTGGCCCAAAATTGGCTTCACAGACAAGATTGGAAGCCGGGGGCGTCGAAGACTCGGGACGGCACGCCCGGATCGTTTGCGCCATCTCCTGAGGGAATAAGCTTTGGACTGCTTTGGATGAGCAGGTCCCAGGGCAGAGCACGGCAGAGGCACCCAAAGCTACCCAAAGGGGTGAATACCCTCTGCGGCGCGTGCAATCGCCCGGCAAAGCCAAAGTGACATAACTCGCGAGATGGCACATCCGAAGGGCGCTCAGAAGCCATTCGCCTCTGTTCGCACCGCAGACTACCGCAGAGCATTGAGCGCAAGGGTCGCTCGCGCGCTCGAGATGGCTGGAACATGAAGTGACGCGGTGGTTTGTTTTCCTTGTTCTGGGCAAAGCATAGGCAGTGCTTAGGTGGCAGCGTAGCCATCCCATGGCGAGGGAGAAGCAGCACTCACGAACGACCCATATACCTGATTGATCTGGTCGACGTTGAATCCTTCTTCTTCAGTTCATCCTTTACTGTCCCCCTCCCATTCATATCGTCCGCGACGATCAACTTCGGATCCTCTACCCACACAGAACGTGAGTCCTGTTTCATCGAGCACAGCATGATGGTCTGGACATTGTGAGATGGAGCTGGGGGATTGCGTTTCAGACTGGAATGACAGACAAAGCCAATGCGCAATGTTCATCCTCGGAGGATGGGTCTACGCGTAGCTAGATATAGACCTTGAAGCTGACGCTTGTTCTCCTTTCCCCCTTTGTTGACGCGCTCGCTGCCGAAATGGACCTGCTTGTCGACACTCGCTATCGACATTCGCCAACAGTCGACGCTGAGCGTCTACTACCACGACCAACTTTCGCCGGTCGACCCAAGCCCTAGCGGTTTCATAAACTCACAATCACCTCACTCTCACTCCGCAACATGCACTGCCCTACCCTGCTCCTGACTCTTCTCGCTGCCAGCCCAGCATTGACGGCGGCTCTGCACTTGCCTGCGACCAAGCGATCGCACGCGATCGACGTCAACGCCCCTAGAGCGCAGAAAGAGGCCAGGTCTATCCCCTCCACACCAAAGAAGAAGGCGAAGCGAGTCGTCAAGAAGAAGCGATCGCAATGTCAAGTCCCCGTCAATGCGACTTTGACCAGGATCGGTGACAACAACATTGCCACTGGCACAGTCAGCTCTCCAGTCTCCGCTTCCACCGCGGCACCCTCGGTCTCTGCTTCCACTGCCGCGCCCTCGCCTTCGGCCACGCAGCCCGTCAGCTCCTCGCCCTGGTCCCACGTCACCACATGGGTGAGTAACGTTACGAATAGAGGTGATCAAGCTGACCCAGTGTTAGTCTGGAAACTCGTTCTTCGACAACTGGGAGTTCTTCCACTGGGACGACCCCACGCACGGAACCGTCGACTATGTCGACGCTGGAACCGCTTGGAACGAGGGCTTGATCAGTATCAACAGCAACGGCCACGCCATGATGAAGTACGACACGACTCAACAAGTCAGCGGTGCCCGAAAGGCCGTAAGAATACAAGGAAACTTGGTGTAAGTCGGATCTGCACCCAGAGTGTACATTATGCTCATTTTCCTAGGTTCACCGGCGGAATGGTCATCATGGACGCCTACCACATGCCATATGGCTGTGGAACATGGCCTGCCTGGTGGCAAAACGGCCCCAACTGGCCATATGGCGGTGAAATCGACATTCTCGAAGGTGTCAACGCATTCACCCAGAACCAGGTCTCTCTCCACACCGGCTCGGGATGCAGAATGCCAGGTAACCAGAACGACAACCAGTACGGCTCGTTGACGACCGGTTGGTTTGATTCCTACAACTGCGCCTCGTACGAGACTGGAAACGAGGGCTGCGGTGTCCGAGATGGCTCTGGCGCCGCCTCGTACGGCAAAGCCTTCAACGACGTCGGCGGTGGTGTCTACGCTCGTAAGTACAAGCGGAGGGTATTTGTATGGGACTGACGTCGCGTAGTCGTCTGGCAAAAGACCGGTATCTCGGCCTACTTCTTCCCAAGGGCCAACATCCCCGCCGACATCAACGCCGACCAGCCCGACCCAAGCAAATGGGGAGAGCCAATGGCAAACTTCCCAGCAGACAACTGCAACCCTTACCAATACTTTTACAACCACTTTAGCATCTTCACCAACACCCTGTGTGGTGATTGGGCAGGTGCCGATTCCGTCTGGAACTATGCCGGTTACGCAGGACAGTCGCAGTCTTGCGCCTCCATTACAGGCTACAGCACGTGCAAAGACTATGTTTTGAACGAAGGCAGCGCTTTCAACGATGCCTACTGGGAGGTGAGCAGCGGCGAGTAGGAGCGTCAGTACGGTTGCTGACAGGTTGATAGGTCGGATACGTCAAGTACTTCAACTCGACCACTCTGGTCTGAACACCCACCCATGAGGCCACATGAAATTGAGCTTCCTTCGGTCAAAGAGGCACATTGTCTTGAATCGGATTGTACAAGGCTTATTTTGGACAATTATACATCGCTACTCGCGACGGCGGAGCCGGTCTCTGCCGTTTGTGACGACGCGACCCGAAACCCCTATGTATCCTCTTGCCGATAGACTACTGCCGTACGAATCTATGCGATCTAGAGTCCTATAGTTTCAACCTTCCACAGATCGTCACTACACAGTGATCAGCAAGGAGATTGACTGACTGAGCCTTTAGCTCACCCTATCCAACATAGGACTTCCACGGCCACGCCCTTGCCGCTGCTCCGGATGTCCTCTGAGCTGGCTGACATTTTGCCAATACCACATGCGTGCTCTTTGCCCTCTGCGTGAATGGCCACGATCTGGTCAGAAGCCAGACCCTCGGGCAGCCGTCCGCCGGGTGACAGGAGTCCAGGTGCCATCATGTTCGCGCCCTGCCCCGTCAGCAGGAGGACTGGAGAGCGAACGGGAAGAGGTTGCTCACCGCTAAGAGGAACTTGATGGCTCCGCGATCTATCTGAACATGAGGCAGCATATCCGGATCTACATGTCAGCGAGGAATGGCAATAGTGTAGCTTACATTGGTGTAGCAGTTTCAGGTTTGGGATGAATGGTCCGTCAAAGTGGTTGAAGAAGAGGGGTATCGAGTGGATAGTGTAGATTGATATGCGATCGTGACTACCACTGGATTCAGCAACAACCCCATGTCTCCTGCACTCGACTGACCACTTGGTCAGGCCCAATGCTTCCTTCTTTGGCCAAATCTCATCGAGAACTGTCAAATCTGCCGAATCTCCCTCTTCATCTTCCTTGTCCTTGTCCTCTTTGCCTTTGGATTTACCCTTGCCCTTGCCGCCCTTCTTCTTGGACCCCTTGGCAGGCTGGTCGTCCTGTACTTTGTCCTCGTCGTCTACCTCATCAGGCCCAGGTGCGGAAGTAGGCGCAGCTGAGGGGTCTTTGTAGGCTGGTTGGGAGAGGAGCGGCAGTTGAGAGAGGAGAGAAGAGCGGATATGTCTCTGAACAGAAGATTTCAACGAGGTCGACGAGGAGACATCGTCTTTGACGTTGAACCTGAAGTTAGCGGATATCGGCACGGGGTGCTCACTTTTTGAACATGATAGCTCTGGAAGTGTACTGTAGCCAACTTAGATACAGACGCTAGGAAGGCTTGAACTTGTAGCTAAAAGACACACGACTTGCTCAAGGCTGCAGTTCACAAGCAGTTCAGGAAGTTCGAACTTCGAAGTGATCGAACGCATGACGGCCGACTTTGAATCGCATTACGTAAATCTTCCTCCATACCATGATCATGCGTTTGATGGCCTGCTCTATCTCACTGAAACCCTCTGTAGCCCGATCGCTCTAGCTAGCACGGCAGCACTGCATGATTCTGCGCCTAGCGCGCATGACATCGGGACTCATCCGTTATCCAAACTCGACTTTCTGGCGGCACGGGAGGTCTGAGGAATCGGAACAATCTCTCTATGGTTGTGCCCACAGGCAGTAATGAAAGGGATTCTCACTTCCTGTTGGTCAAAGCTAGCACTGAGTCTCAAGTAATCTCATTGGCGTGCTCGTTCCCCGATGTATACCGAGTCGAACGTCAATTCCAGTAGCAGTTCTTGCATCCCGGCTCCTTGCGTCAAACGTTTGGTTCGTGGAATTTGCCAGTGATCTGTGGTGAGCAATTCCGCCGAAATGTTGCAAGCTCTCTTTCTACGCTTCAGCATCTCGCACTGTCGGAAGAGCGAGACCATTGTTACAGCTGACAATGCTAGGTGCGAACTGAAGAACACAGCATAAGATCGCTGGAGACGTCTCGCTGGGTGGATAGTCCGCTGTGAATCCCCGCCACAAATGATCAAATCGCCGTAATGCCGAATTCGCGTCGGTTTGCCACCACGCTCGACCGTTTCAACGCTTTTTTGGGTGATGGGCTGATGGGACATGGTGGTGAGCTAGAGTCATACATAGAACACTTGCACCAGAACAAGATGGCATCTAAAGCGTGAGTGACAAACGAACTGTAGTAGTTGATGGCTTTTAGACAAAACACCGACTGGGCCGCCGACGATGTTGAGAGTGGGTGGAGAGGATCTGGATTGGACTGACGATATAGTCGACGAGCTACCTGCTCCAAGTGAGACCACGGGCGCGGATGGAATCACGACGATAATCACATGGACGCTGAATGAGAAGGACCAGAAGGTCAAGGTGGGTTCAGTCAAAGTAGACCTTGACTGACATGGCAGACAACGAGACGAGTGAGGAGAAAGCTCCAGACTCAGATCGTATCGCACAGCGTTGCCGAGAGAAAAGCATGGGCCAAGTGAGTGGAAAGCAAGGAACACCGCTGAAGAAGGTAGATTCGGAGACGATAGAGGAAAAGCCTCGGGACCAGATAGGAAGACGACGATCATCGGAGAGAACTTGCACTTCAAAGTCGCCCCCGTGTCAAAGGTAGGTCAAGAACTCTGAAATAAACCTGACGACTCTAGGCCGAGCCACAGCAGCAAGAGGTGGACAATACGCCCAAACCCGCTGGAAAGGCGCTCGTCTGTCGACTGTGTAAAGGCGGTCATTTCACCGCAAAGTGTCCCTACAAGGATCAACTGGCGGCGATTGACCAGGTGGACATGGCAGATGCGGACGAGGCAGACGGACCACCACGAGGAGGCCTTGGTGCGGCCTCTGCTGGCGGAAAATACGTCCCACCGTGAGTAGAGACATTTCGCCATTGGACTTTGCTGACGGACGTCTAGTGGACAACGAGCTGGAGGAGGTGCTGGAGAGTCCATGTACAGGCAAAGAGACGACCTGCCCACGCTCAGAATCACGTCGTTGTCGGTGGATGCAGAGGACGAGGACTTGCGTGCGCTGTTCGAGAAGTTTGGCCGAGTCGCCAGGGCCAACGTCGTCAGAGATCGGGACACGAGGGAAAGCAAGGGTTTCGGATTCGTCAGTTACGAATCGAAGAAGGACGCCGAGGCGGCATTGGCAAAGATGAACGGTTTCGGTGAGTCTCTCGGGCGAACATGTAGACTAGCCTGCTGACGTCTGCGCACCAGGATACGACTCGTTGATTCTGTCAGTGTCGTGGTCGCTGCCAAGGGAGCCTCGTTAGGTAGCGTCCTCGTGACCAGATCTTACGTGTCCACTCTTGGACCCATGCATGCAGGGATCATGAGACACTGGAGTGACTGACTGAGCATGCGCCGCTGACGGGATAGTCGCATGACCGAAATTCGACCTAGCACGAGACTAGCCGGAGCAACTCCGGTAAACCCGGTTGCCCGATGACGAAACGCAACCTCGGCTTGAAAGTCGAGGTGGAGTGTACTTAAGTCAAGGTCGGTCAGGTTTCCAATCCATCATCTTGTCCTTCACACAACAACTTTCAGCATGAGATACGAGTATCTACTGCTGCTAGCGAGCGCAGTGCTCGCGACACCGCTCAAACCCCGGCAGGAACAAGCTCCCGAAAACGTTCAGATCCCTTCGCCCATTGCCCACACCTCGGATCTCACCGCTTGTCAGGGATACCGCCTGACCGGGGCCGACGAGAGGGATGATGGAATCGATGGGACTTTGGAGTTGATCGGAAACTGCACGGCCTATGGACCCGACTATCCGACATTGAACCTCACTGTGCGGTATGAAACGGCAGATCGACTTCGAGTGCAGATCCGGGACGTAGAGGGTAAAGCCCATGTGGTGCCGGACGACGTTGCGAGCTGGCCAAAGGTTGGCGAGAACAACGTTGGCAAAGAGCAGAGCAAGTTGGAATTCCAGTGGCAATCAGAGCCCTTTTCTTTCAAAATCGTCAAAAAGGACACTGGCGAGGTCATCTTTGACACTACCGGCCAAGCGATTGTCTTTGAAGAGCAATACCTCAGGATCCAGAGCGCCCTCTCGGCAGGCAGCAACATCCAAGGTCTGGGCCAGCACAATGACAACTTCACCTTGCCGATCGACAGGGACAATTACGTTCGAACGTTGTGGACCAGAGACGCATACGGCGTGCCGAGCTACACCAACCTCTACGGAGCGCACCCGATCTTTGTCAACCAGAAGGTTGGACAGAACGCCAGTGCGAGCGGAGTCTACTTGCTCAACTCGAACGGCATGGATGTCAAGTTCCCGAACGGTACGGCTATCGAATACAACGTTCTCGGCGGTATCATCGACTTGTTCTTCCTGAACGGTCCCACTCCCGCCGACGTCGCCAGACAAGGTGCTCAGATCTGGGGAACGTCCAGCGAGGTCCCGTACTGGTCCCTAGGGTTCCACAGCTGCAAATACGGTTACATTGACATTGCAGAAGTTGCCGAGGTCGTCGCCAATTACACCGCCGCGGGTATCCCCGTCCAAACTCAGTGGATGGTGAGTTTCTCCGCACGGCTTGAGCTGACTCGACACTAGGACATTGACTACATGTACGAAAGATGGATCCAGACCTTGGACCCGGACAGGTTCGCCATCGACAAGGTCCGATACGTGATTGATCAACTGCAATCCCGAGGTCAGGACTTTGTGGTCATGGTCGACCCGGCCGTGTTCTCCGGCACGCCAAACTCGTCTGTCGAGTCGTACGAGACGTACCAATCGGGTGTTCAGCAGGATATCTTCCTTAAACTGCCATCTGGGGAGATTTACGAGGGTGTCGTTTGGCCAGGACCTACCGCCTTCCCAGACTGGACGCACCCGAACGCCCAGAGCTGGTGGAACTCTGAGTTTGCCCGATTCTTCGACAAGGACTCTGGGGTCGACGTCTCGGGCATCTGGCTCGACATGAACGAACCGGCAAACTTCCTACCCTACCTCGAGGCCAACATCTACCGAGTGTCAGCGGAGCGACCTGTCCCTCCACCAAGACCTCTGCCTCGGATCATTCCAAACTCGATCGAGGGGTACGAGAGGTTTACCGCCGGTCAAAACATCTCTGCACCCTTCAGCAACTCCACATCGGCCAGGAGGGCGATCGGCGATCGGATAGTCGAGGCTGGTTTCGCGGCAAAGAGACAGTCTCAAGACACGGTCAACGACTATATCGACCCGAGCCTGGACAGCCAGTGGCTCTACCCACCCTACAGGATCGACGACCGTCGACAAGCTCCCTCCTCGAGCGACAACTCTGCTGCCGGGTCTGGCCAGAAGAACATTTCCGACTTTTCAGCCAGGACGGACATTGTCCAAGCCAACGGAGCGAGAACGTACGACGAGCACAACTTGTACGGAAGTCGACACGCCATTCGAACTCGAAACTCGCTGCTCGAACGCAGACCCGATCAGAAGCCATTCACCATTGCGCGAAGCTCCTTCTCTGGCACGCCCTCGAGTCTGTGGTTGGGCGACAATATCAGTAATTGGGACCAATACATCCAGACCATTCGCCAGATGCTCGGTTTCGGCGCCATCTATGGTGTTGGTGTGGTTGGCGGTGACAGTTGTGGTTTCGGCGGCAACACCACCGAGACTCTTTGTGCGAGATGGGCCTGGTTGGGCGCTTTCAGCACGTTTTACCGAAATCACAACGAGCTCGGCAATATCCCACAAGAGTTTTACCGATGGAACCTGACGACGATTGCCGCTCGAGCCGCTGGAAAGACTAGGCTGCGACTGCTCGACTACACCTACACCTTTCTCCACCGACAAAACGTGGATGGAACTCCCTCGCTATGGCCATTGTCCTGGGTGCACCCGGAGGAGACGGAGACGATCGGAATCGAATCGCAGTTTTACTTTGGTGATGCGCTCTTGGTCTCGCCGGTGACGGCGGAGAACTCGACCAGTGTCACCATTTACGTTCCCAACGAGGTGTTTTACGACTTTTTCACTCTCGACGCCGTCAACGGTACTGGCTCAGAGGTTACGATTGACAATGTCGGGTACGAGACGATGCCCCTTCACATCCGGGGAGGATCGATCGTCCCGCTGAGGACCGGTGACGCCATGACCACTGGCGAGAACAGGGATCTGCCATTCCACCTGGTCATTGCGCCAAACAGGACAAACGAGGCCTCGGGCATACTGCGCCTCGACGACGGTATCAGCTTGGACGTGGGAGATGCCTATTCCGACATTGAGATGACGTTCAACGACGACCAGCTCGAGCTCAAGGGAACCTTTGGATACGAGTCAAACAACAAACTCGACATGATCGTCTTTGCGGGTCAGAATGCGGCAAAGTCCATTGAGATTGATGGCCAGCGGGCGGAGAACCAGGTGTACGACTCTGAGAGGAAGACGTTGACTGCGTGGAACCTCGGGACGACACTCAAGCAGATGACTGTGAGGTTGGTATAAAGAGGTGGACGGCCGGATAAATAGGCCGCCGGAGTTTACAAATAGCCTGTCAACTCGGGAGATCCGTTGACCCGTGATCGTCCATACAACTGTAGCTATAATTCGAAGACCAATGCATCCATAGCTCTCAACATCTCTCTACATCGCAGTCACTGAGCAGAATGGCAGCCAACCACCGAGTCTTCATCCTGGTGAGTCGTGCAACCGGCAACAAATAAGGGCCCTGACCCTCTCAGACGGATATCGAAAACGAGCCAGATGACACGGAATCCCTGGTCCGACTGCTGCTCTATAGCAACGACATTGACATTGAAGGTCTCGTCGCCGTCACCTCGACCTGGCTGAGAAACTCTGTGCACCCAGAATCAATCCGCAAAGTGCTCAAGGGGTATGCCGAAGTCCGAGACAAGCTCCTCCGCGTCGACAAGCGATACCCAGAGGTGTCCTACCTCGAGTCCCTGGTCGGCGAGCATGTCGTCAAGTACGGCATGGAGGGCGTTGGAGAAAAGTGGGACTCTAGCGGTAGTAACATGCTCATTGCTGCCGTGGACAAGGACGACGAACGACCGATCCACGTGTGTCTCTGGGGAGGAGCAAACTGCTTGGCCCAGGCCTTGTGGAGGGTCAAGAAGGATAGATCAGAGGAGCAGGTCAAGAAGTTTGCCAGCAAGATCAGGGTCTACGGTATCAGTGATCAGGTGGGTCACCCTTTCCAGGATTGTCGCTGACACGCTTAGGACGATGGAGGACCTTGGATCCGGAGACACTTCCCCTTGATCCAATACGTCGTCTCGGTCCACGGAGAGAATGCCTACATGACAGCGACGTGAGTCCATCGAGGTATGAGCCGGAGCTAAGGTCAGATGGCTTGGATTCCCTCTTGGCTCATTCAGGCAGTTCCCAAAGCCAGACCTGCCGTACATGGACACCCACACGGTCTCGGACGAGTGGTTGAAGAAGAACATCCAGGTCGGACCATTGGGCAGTCATTACCCGGACATTGGATTCGGCATGGAGGGGGACACACCCTCCTACCTCGGCTGTATCCCTGTGAGTCGCGATTACCCCTACAGTGGACGTTGCGCTGACTTGTGGGTAGAACGGATTAAACGACCCCGACCACCCGGACTATGGAGGCTGGGCAGGGCGATACAAGCTCATTTTCGACCTCGAAGCCAGGCATTTCCACGACACGACCGACCATTACACTAGCGAGATTGACGGCTCGACCCAGCACAGCGGTGCGGCCAGTATCTGGCGATGGAGAACCGCCGTCCAACACGACTTTGCCTCTAGGATGCGGTGGACGATGGAGGAGGACGAGTCGAAATTGCAAAAACCGCCGGTGGTGGTCGTGGACGGAGACGACAGCATCAAGTTTATCACCAAGCAGTGCTCTGTTGGCGACACGCTCGAGTTTGATGCTTCAGGGTCGTACTCGCCCAACGGGGCAAAGTTGACTTACAAGTGGTTCCAGTACAAGGAGATTGATTCGTACATCGGTCCTGTGAGTACTGGTTATTACACAGGGACGATTGCTTACTTGGGATTCTAGGCACACGACTGCCCCGACTTTGAGATGCACGGCACGGAGAAGAGTCCCAAACTCAAAGTGACCGCGCCGCCAAAGACCCAATGGGTCTACAACGACAGGACAGAGTATATCGGAGGAAGAGTATATCATATCATTTTGCAGGTCACAGACGACGGAGAGTTCCCTTTGACTAGGTACAGGCGGATCCTCCTCGACGTCAGGGAGTAGAGGAGGGCATGAGCTTATTGTAGTGAATCAATCATATGCATCGACCACAATTTTCAGATGCCAGGTGGTGCCAAAGTGGTTGATGACTGATCTTGCAGCTCGCGTTGGTCATGGGCTCTTGGGAGGTGCTTGTGCGGGCTACACCTTTGTGGTCCGTGAGGGAGCATGAGCGATTCGCGGTGGGCACCCTCTGCACTCTGTCTTTGCAGGAGTCTTCACCTCTCCTTGAGGGCCTGATCTGGGCAGTGTACCCAGCACTGGTTCGCAATCGGCGACCTCTCTGCATTGTGCAATCTGAAACGAGCTGCGGATCAGCGATCATGATGCCAGCGATCATTCGCAGGCTATTGCCGCGATAGGTCCCGCGGGCCACGGCTCCCGATCGTGCTGGGAGCTTTATCCTATTCCTCGCCATCAGGCTCGACGCGGTCGTAGATGCCCCCGAGCGCCGGCACACTGCAGTCTAGGGCGAAGCTCATCTGACAGGAGGGATTCACGGGCTTGCAGCCACTTGCAAGCTTACAGTTCCCTTCTCGGAATTCAAGTGCAGGAAGTACTGACGTAGTACGTACTGCAGCAGCATCTTCCAGCTTCCAGCCTCAATGCCGAGAAGGACGACAGCCTGAATAGGCCTGAACACAATCCACTTCCTCATACCGTCACCGCAAGTCGTCAGAGGAGTTGGTGAACATCCTCCAGCAGTCCGGATTCAGGGGACTTCCGACACTGTCACTTCGATCCCAGTTTCTGCCAAGCTCTGCCAGCTGTCAGTGTTTCAATGAGCTCCAGCAGTTTGCCAGCCGTGCATGTTGTCCCGGGAGTCACCGAGACAGCCCATGAAATCGTGTCGCAAGTCAGTGCACTTCCCATCGGTCCAGCTGGCTGCCTTTTCCGGGATAGGGAACCTTCTTGGGAGTTGGGCCTAGTTGGGCTCCCGCCGGCTCCCGTACTACTGGGTATGCTCTCGTCACGCGGCAATTAGCTGGTCGAGCTGTTTGTTCTGCCTGTTCTGCCTGTTCTAACATTTGCATACTCCGCCCTACTCCGCCATCTCGGTGCCAACTTCCATTATGACTTGAGACAGGGTCCGACCGTCGTTCGGACTTGTGGCTTCGTGCAGACTACAGGCCCAGATCTGCCCAGATGAGCAATAATCATTAATGGCCTGGCTTGCCTGGCGCTCATCACCCGGCCCGTAGCCGTAGCCAAGCCGCTGTAGCCTGCATGGGCTTGCCATTGCCACTGCTTGCCAGGGCTCGCCTTGATGACAGCAGACAGCGCGCAACAGCAACAGCAACAGCCAGTCCGGCCGGAGGTTACTCCGGAGTTCACGATCGGAATCCGAGTGATCATCCATAGGATCGAAGGCATCTCAGGCCCCGGTCTATGCTTACTGAACAACTCGAGCCCCTTATAGACCCCGCTCGAGGTGACCCGTGGAGAAGCACTTGCCCCTCACTCTCCCTCACTACTGCTCAAAGCACTCCACACCCTCACACCGGGCAACAATCCGACAGGTGATACCGATCGCAACCATGTCCGACGATAAAGGTGATATCCAGCACCACGAGCTTCCGGCCGTCATCCACGATGATGGTGATCTCGACAAAGCCGGGGTTCAGGGACCCCTGGCCTCCAAGTACGCAACAATGTCGCTAAAGGACACGCTCAAGACGTTCCGCCTGACGTGCTTGTACGCCCTAATGGCAGCGTTCAACGCTTGTAATGACGGTTACTGCTATTCCATCCCGGGTACGTCTGACCTCCTCCTATCTGTCTTTATGGCGGTCCATCGAATGAAAACATCTGACCCTGGTGTTCTAGGCAATGTCATTGCGATGCAGGGCTTCATCGACAAGTTCGGCGTTCCAGGTCTAGGACCCGATGGGACCACGGCACTCGACGCCAACGATCTGGCATTATGGGGTGCGCTCTACACTGTGGGATACATCGTGGTGCTATTCTTCGGTTCGCCCATCAACGATTACATTGGGAGAAAGTATTCCATGCTCGTGCTCCAGGTACTCATGATAATCTCCACCGTCATGTCCTTGACGGCCAAGAACACGGATACTTGGGGTGCCGCAAAGATCTTCCAGGTACGTCCACGTATCTCCCAAGGCTTGAGGATGCTGACCTGGGTGGTAGGGTCTTTCGGTTGGTCTCGCTCAAGTGACTGTCCAGTCGTACGTGTCGGAGATCGCGCCGACCCGAGCTAGAGGTTTCCTCCTCGCCGTCTACCAGCTCTTCGTACGTCCATCATCTCCCTTCCTGAAGCGCGACTGACTCACGGGACATAGTTCGCTGTGGGCCAGCTTACAGCCGCCATCGCCACGTACATTGTAAACCAACTACCACCCAATCAATGGGTACACGCCATCTACTCCGAGTTTGTACTTGCCGGTCTCGCCCTCATCCTATGGGTCTTCCTGCCCGAATCGCCACGTTGGTGCGCCCGGCACGGTCAGACCGAGCGAGCCAAGGCTTTGATGGCAAAGCTCAACAGCTCGGTCCCAGAGTACGACCTAGAGGGCGAGTGGGCGCTGGTTGAGCAAGAGATTGCAGAGGGTAGAGCCCTCATGGAGGCGTCGTCAAAGTACTCCTATGTGGCGCTGTTCAAGGGTGTCAACAGGCGGAGGTTGCTCATCTCCTTCGGTCCATTCGCTTGGCAGGTGAGTACTCTTGGTTCCTGCGGGGGGCAGCGCTGATGTGAAGTCTTCCTAGCAATGGTCAGGTGTACCCGTTATCTTCGGGTGAGTTGATCGTCTCTCAACCTTTACAGTTCTCACATCGCTGACCCAACCATCAGATACACTGCATACTTCTTTCAAATTGCTGGCCTTGCAAATCCCTTCGTAGGTACCGTTCCACGGCGCTTATCCCTGTGGACTAGTAATAGACTCCTAGAAACAGACAGGTGGAATGTGTTGCTGACCTTTATGTCCTTAGTTAGGCACCCTGGCCGTCTTGTGAGTGATAGGAAAGGCTTGCTTTGTGAGGTCGAGTGTCTGACCTCGTCTTCAGTATCATCCTGCTCGCCGGAGTGCTCGTCTCGATGTTTGCCATCGAATATATCGGTCGAAGGCCTGGTCTACTCTTTGGCGGTGCCGCTCTCACCTGCCTCTTGGTGATTATCGGTGGTCTCGGGACGATCGAGAACCCTTCGCAGGGTATTGGATCCGCCATCATCGCCTTCTCGTGAGTTACCGAGTGCCAAAGTTATATGACGGGCACTGATTTCGTTGATAGGTGTATCTGGGTCTTCACGTACGCACTCACTCTTGCTCCTATTGGATATGCCATGCTGGCAGAGACGTCGACAGTGGTGCTCCGAGCCAAGACGACCAGTGTGGCGGCGGGTATGACAGGTTGCTTGAACCTGGTGGTGAATTACTGCACGCCATTGATGTTATCCCCCACATCGGCCAATTGGGGTGTCAAGACATGCTTCTTCTACGCCGGCACCTGTCTCATCGGTCTCGTCCTCGTCTTCTTCTTCATCCCGTGAGTCGCGCAGAGTGTGTTGGTGGGATTAGGACGCTGATGGAGAGAATAGTGAGACCAAAGGAAGGTCGTTTATCGAGCTCGACGAGCTGTTCGAGAACAAGGTCCCCGCGAGGAAGTTTGCAAAGACAAAGACCAGTACGCAGATGGAGCTAGAGAGGATTTGAGCCTGTGGGTCAGGAGCGAGTCGTGGGGGGCTCAGTAATCAGTAAAATAGTCATCTGTACTACTTTGAACTGGTCAATGGGTTAATGGATAATCTTGTTTGTCTCCCTTATACCTGAGGCTGGGCGAGTGTGAGCAGAGTCCGAAGCAGAGGATCAGCAAAGATGGAGAGACCCTCGGGGAGACCGTTCGCCACTGAAGCTATTAGTCGAACACCAGCAGCTTTCGTTGCGAGGACCAGATTCACTAGGACATGCAGAAGAAACTAGGTACAGTTCGACAGCCGTGAGCCGGAGCTCCTACGGGTATGGCGTTCGTGCTGATTCCGTTTCACTGTTCTGCTCGTGGCTGGGTGCCTAACGACACCCCCCAAAAGCAGCACACCGAGCGAACCCAAGCTCGCTCCTCCACGTCAAGTCTGCCCGAGCGGACTGACCTTCCTAGGCGGAGCAAGCAAGCTCGTCCTGTTTCCTTCGTGTCCAAGCCCTAACTTACTGAGTTGCCGTCGGGAGCGAGCCCAAGCTCTCTCCGTTCTATTGTCCAGCAGGCCCAAGCCCACTGACGTCCGAAGGCGAGCCCTAGCTCTCCTTGTACTCCGCGTCCAGCAGGCCCAAGCCCACTGACGTCCGAAGGAGAGCCCTAGCTCTCCTTCTCCGTAACCGACTCCCCCGCCTCCCGTGACGGCTTGGCCGAGCCAGTGAGGAACGCCTTGATCCCATTGAACATATCCCACCCGGACCTAAGACTTGGAGCGGGTGTGGTCAACATCGGGGCTGGCGGAGTCGGTAGGGGAGGAGGCGTTGTCGGTGGTTCTGCCAATACTACCTTTCCAGTTCTTGGCTGTGCACAATCCTTCCTCTCGTGCCCGGGAAGCTTGCAGTTCCAACAGATACCACCTCGCCCCAGCAGCTTTTGCTTTGCCGCCTGAGCGGGAGAGGGGTTGTTGTTCCTCTTCTCCCGCCTCTTCTCCGTTTTAGACCGCGATCGGTGCTTAGGTCGCGATGGGGCAGGGTGCCCTGCTACTGCCTTCACCATAGCTCTCTACCCAAGTTGATGTCGATGAACGTGACCCGGTCTATCAACAGGCTTGGCGATGTGCACCGATGTAATTTCGCTACGAGGGTTTGCAGCAAATTTGCAGATAGCGCGATGGCGGAACCAAATACTCTCCCCCCACGTGGCACCCCGCGATGTGCGCGTTTCAAATCGGCTTCAAGCTAGCGCTGGGACTATCACTCATGATAAACACCTATCATCACCATTACTCTGACGACGGCGACTAGGATACGCTAGGTGGATCGAGTGCCACCGCTCTAGGACCCAACGATATCGAGACCTTTGGGAACATACGTGGCGTTGTGCACGGGCGGACGAAAGTGACGGCAAAGGGCATTCGACAAACAATAACAACAACGGTCGAGCATTCAGCGGCGCAGTCACCGTATTCCTCTTGTCCATTATCCGAATCTCTCCCGTCATTATGCTCGAGCTCGATTCGGGATCATCATCATAGACGTCTCGCCAACTGTTGGATCTGGTCCTAACGACTAGAACGGACATCGCCAGCACCGAGGCAATACGAGTATCCCCCGCTGGGCGCGTCGAAACGTGAATCCTTTGACGAAAACGGGGCCCATATCCCATCCAACCTCTCCGCGCCGAGCCAACGGCCACGACAACAACAACAATAACAACTGTAGCCTAGGGTTTACTTTGGTCCCGATGGCGAGGCCATACCCCGGTTCCGCGTATCCCGCCTCTCCGGCCCCTACGACGGCCTCATCCCTAAACTACTCTCAATATGGCGCCTCGCCCGCGACCTCTCGATCCAACACCGGTCCCTCGAGCTCCTATAGCGGGAGTAGGGCGCCGCCTATGGCGCCCATGAGAAGCGTGACGAGCAGTAGCACGGGGCTGAAACCCCCCGGTGGGAAGAAAGACAGTAAAGAGATTGCCAGGGTGCATTGGCAGGCTTTGAAGGATTTCCTCAGAGAATGGCTCCAGAATGGTGAGCAATCCCGGTGATCAATAGGGTTATGGCTGAGAATGGCAGAATCACCGACGGCGCGAGCATCGGCTCGTGAGAAATTGACCCGTTTGACCAAGCTGCAATTCCAAGAACTGTCCACCGACGTCTATGACGAATTGAGCCGTCGGATCGAAGTTGAAAGTGGACCGCCGAGCGCGACGGGTGAGTACACGCCAAGGTGAATTGGGGCTAAGAGTGTAGCACCCTTCCTCCCTGTTCGCGATGACTTTCACCCGAAACGCAACCAAGCGAGACAGAAACTCGCAACGCTGCCAAAGAACAGATTCAAAGATCTCGCCTCGGACGTCTACTATGAGCTCCGTCGGCGTTATCCAGAGTTTGAAGAGGAGGTTGGTGATCAACTAAAGTGCGAAGCTCACAAGCAGACCCAGGAGATGATGTATGAGGAACCTCGAGCGCCATCGAGATCCGAGAGACCGGCCCATCAGCGCCAAGGATCCCGCCAGGCCTCCGTCTCGTCCAACACTGCTCCTCAATACAACTCGACCGCAAACGACGTTGTGATCCCAAACAAGTCCCGGCTGAGGGAAGAGGACGCCCCGAGCCCGTTCGACAATCGACCCGATAAACCGGGAACATCGCGCAACGACGTGATCATCCCCAATAAGAGTCGGATGCGGGAGGAAGAGATCGAGGTGCCATATGCTCGAGATTCGAGCCTGGTGGACGATAGACCGACGTCGGCAGCGTCCTCGCGCCGATTATCGAGGATATCCCAGGCGTCGTCGTACAAGCCCGCAGCGACACCACGGGCGGAACCCGCCCCGGACATGTTGTCACCGCAGAGCAACGACGATCGGAATTACTACGAGCGACTCTCATTCTCGTCCAACGTGACGTCAAAGTCCAAGATGCCGGCGGCGGAGGATGAGCGGGAACAGAAGATCCGATCGGATTACGAGTTTAGAATCGCCGGCCTGGAGCGTCGCGCTCTTGCGGCAGAGAGCGAGCGGGACGAGTCTCGCCGGAGAGAGGTCGAGGAGAAGGAGAAAAGGGTGGAATGGGAAGATGAAGTCCGAGGCTTGAAAGAGGTGCGCCGAAGGCTAAAGACCTATGCTGATTCGGCGATAGCGCGCTGCTCTGCATGCCTCTGCACTGCGGTCGATGCAGCACGAGCTGGATCTAGCGAAAGACGCGGCGACGACGGCCCGTCAACACATGGAAGAGTCTTCCCGCCACGCCCAAGAAGAGATTGACCAATGGCGAGATCGGTGCGAAGGGCTGGAGGATAATCTCAGGAACGCAGAAGCCGATCGATCAACATCAGCGCCTAATGTGAGTTTCTAGGGTGGACAGGGCTGATGCCAGAATGACGCCGTGGCCGAGTTGCGGAATGAAATTCATTCGCTCGTTGCCGAGCTCAATTCGCTTTCCGCGCGCAACGACGATCTGGTGGGAGAGAGGGAACAGGACGCGCAGACGATGAACGAGATGGAAGCCAGAGTCGCGGAATACAAGCGAAAGTACGATTCGGTCAGGATCGAGCTGAGAAATTTGAAGGGTGAGTGTAGTACTGCGCGTGGTCACTGACTTCAGCTACATCCACAATGTTTACCTCGAAGCCGCTCTCCGACGACCATCTGCCAGCGTCACCAGACGGCAACATCTCCGACATCAACGTCTCCTCGTTCCAAAATGCCATTGACGGCATGCTCACCGCCGCCCGGTCATCCACACCCTCGGGCGTGCTTCCTGCAATGAAGGCGATCGTAGAGGCCATCACCGAGATTGGCGAGGATGTAAAGTCGTTCGAGGCAAAGCCAAACTTGGACGTCGACGTCTCCCGACTCGAATCGCTCAAACACGAGTCCACGGCCCGGTTGAACGGTCTGATGCAAGCTGCCCGGAACCACGCCATGGCATCTGGACTCTCGCCCGTATCGTTGATCGACGCCGCCGCCGGACATCTCAGTGCAAACGTAGTGGAGATTATCAAACTGCTCAAGATTCGACGATCGCGTTCGGACGCGCCGCGTGCCGAACCGATGCAACGCCAGCGAAGCAGTTTGAGCATTAAAGACATGGTGAACCGGGATGTCCGAAGGCCCGACCTGCTCGAGCCCCAGCGACAACTCTCGATCGACTCCTCCTCCTCCCGCTTGGGAGAGAAGCTGGTCTCGCCCACAGAATCCCGATTGAATGGCATCACCGGCGCCGTGGGGGGGATGTTGAGTAATTTCAGGGTCAACTCGTTTCAATCCTCCCGCAGCGATTCGTTTGATTTGGAACGGAAAGCCAGCGTGGCGTCCTCCTACGATCGACCCACGCCAAAAGCCCAAGTGTATGGAAGGGATTCGCCCATATCCACTAGCAGCAGCGCGCCCCCTCCCGAGCAAGAGGAGGATATCGGCGGTTCAGCGCAAGAGTGGGACGAGGTCAAGGTGAGTACTAAGGTATGGGGTATGGGCTGATGAGCGGTAGCCATACCTCGAGACGCAATCGTCTGCCCTGGTCAACTCGATACAAAACCTCCTAGCGGCCATTCGGACCGGTGGCCAGACGCCAGCCCTGAACGAACACCTCTCAGAGGTCATTGCCATTGCGTCCTCGATCGTGGCAGTGTCGACAAACGCCCTCCCATCGTCGCTCAAGGGTGAAGGTGGGCCCCTGCTGAGAGATTTGGTGACGAATACGAATCGCCTGAGTGAAGCGCAGGAACAGGCCAAGACGGGTGGCTTTGATAAAGCCGTGAGGCAGGTCATAGCGAGTGCGTCGTTTGGCGTGGCAAAGAGCTTGAAAGCGTTGATGAAGCTGGGTACGGAGTGAGCGGCGTTAGAGGTGATAGGGACCCGCACGCGGGATGCATATTATATTTTGGGCCGCACTCGGAGGACGCGCCCAGCGCGCCCTAGCCACTGGCTACCGCCGCCGCGCGGCCTTGGCGGCTGCGAGGGCCGGGTACTTGAGCTTCCACTTTGCCAACCGCTTTTCCTGTCTCGCCTTGAGCTCCGCCTTCTTCAACTGCGACTTGGACTGGACCGCTTCGTCCCCGTCCTCCCCGGGCATCCCGTGCAGATACTCCTTGACCGCCAACGACACTCTCGAGTTCAAACTGGCATTCGCGTCCAAGACGCCCTTTGGCTCGAGATTGTCAAACGTCCATCTGCCCAACTTGCCCTCTCTGAACGCTCGGATGATGAACATGAGGCCAGCCTCGTAATCCCTCTCTCCGCCCCTTTTCAGCGCTCCTATCCGATCGCACAGCGGGTCGAGCAGGGTATACAGATCGTCCGTGGGCTCTGTCAACGCCCCTCTGAGCGGCAGGGTCTGGAGGTAATCGCTGGGTGATTGACCTATACGCTGGTTCATCCTCCACAAGAGGTAATCGACCACTACTTCCAGTTCGAACAGATCCTCCTTGATGCCCGCGGTGAGGGCGTACTTGAGTCCCTTTTCCGCGCCGTCGGCGCCGTGACCGAGAAAAGGGACCATGACCCCGGGCGTGTCGTACACGTAGATAGTTGGGTCTTGGTGGATTTTCACCGTGCCAGTGAGTTTCTTGGTCACGCCGGCCATGGCGCCCGTCTTGAAATGTTTGGCTTTATGCACCCCGACCCGCCTTAGGGCGTTGAGTAGTGATGATTTACCGACATTGGGCATGCCGACAACGAGGATCCGCATCTCGGTCATGTAGTCCTGTTGGCTCTTGGCGAACTCTCCAAGTGTGTTATCAGTACCCTGGACAATGGGAGTAAGAGAGGGTACTCACTCACGGCGTGCCGGAGGATCTCCTTGACGTCAGAGTCGGAAGTCGTATCGCTGAACAAGACCTTTTGGCCAGAATGATCCTGAAACGCTCTTATCAGGGGCTACCACACCTCTATTAGCTCTGTTCCACTGTGGGAGCATACGCGCTCACCTTTTCGTACCGCTCCTCCGCTAGGTCTTTCTTGGTATACACCACCAACCTCTCTTTGCCCTTGCCGCCCACATTGTAACCCATGTTCGGTCCGCTCCCCCTCCGCCCGCCGGTAGAGCTCTCCCCATCCCCAGCCAAGGCGTCCAGGTCCATCCGCCGACCCCAGCTCTTCTCCAGTACGGCATCGAAAGCGCGGTTGATCGACGTCAGAGGCAGTCTCGCGTCCCGAGCCTCGATGACCAGGTCAATGTCCTGTAGGAGAGTGCCCATCTCCCTTAGGGACTTGGCCATGTGTCCCGCGAACCATGAGGGCGTGAGAAGCGGGTATTGGAACGTTGCGCGGGGTATGAATGACATTGTGGTGGGAGCCCGAGGGTCGTTGCTGCCTTGAGAGATGGGATAGCTCCAAGATAGCTCTGCAGCTCGATCCGAGGACGAGCATCTGAACTTTTGGATTGGACACAGTTTACGTAATGACAATAACAAGTCATGTTGCATCGCTGATCATGTTCATTGTTTGCTCTAGGTGAAGAGAAAGTTAGAAACCTTGTGATAATGTCGGCAGTGTCTCGACAGGTCCTAAACCGACGTGGAGGACTACTTATGTGTGATCAGCCAAGCGAAAGCCAGTGGAGGAGTATAAGGCGTTCACAATACCAACCGCGGTGTCCCAACCCGCGGGACTCGCCCACGAAGATCTACCCAAAGTTTGTAGCTTGTACTTTAACTCTATACCATCTACCACTGATCGGCGTGCTGCCGCTAGATGCATTCAATGCTATGACCACACCATACGATCCTGCAGCCTGACGATCGATTCATGCTGCTCAGCACCCCTCATGCTCGTTTTCGCTGGCCCGGGGTGGTTTGGCGCTAGCAAGCTTTCACCTTTTTTTCACAAGACGCGCGCGTGTCAAACTGTCAACATTCACCACACTGCTTATTGTTCATCTCCACTTTCGGTCCATACCTTCGACTCCTTCCACCCGTTTGCTTGTCATTGGCGACCACCAGGCTCCCGGATTCACGGACAACATACATACTCGTGCTGGATAGCACAACAAGCAGTCACTCGACCAGCGAGCTCGACACATACCGGCTGAGATGAAATCCCTTCGCCGTTCGCTCAACAACAATGGGTCCACATCAACAAGCCCATACTCGTCCCCCGCGCCCGCGCCCAGCAACCCACTCGCGAGACCGTCTGAGAAGGTGGCACCCCCGCAGAAAGTCATAAAAGCGTTGAAGAGCCATCGAAGCACGAATCCCCAGGAGTTGAGCTATACCAAAGGCGATTTCTGGTATGTCACTGGCGAGCGGGAAGGATGGTACGAGGCGTTGAGTGAGTAAGGCCGGTGTGGGGTCTGGCTGACTGGGATAGACCCGATGCGCGGATCGAGAGGGTTGGTGCCGAAATCCGACTTCGAAGAGTTTGCCAAAGGCGGCAGAAATGTGTCTAGCGGCACGCGACCAGGATCCCAAGAGCCTTCGAGGTGGGTCAAGAGTGGGATGGGACGGAGGACTAATGTTTTAGATCCAATACACCGTCGTTTCCACCCGAACCGAGATCGGCACCGGCGGGAAGGACAGGCGCAATGTCTCCACCGGTCATGAAGAAACCGGAGCCGTGAGTTCACCCCCTTGATGGCGTTGCTGAGAATGTAGGATATATGCCGGTGTGCAGTATGACTTTGTGGCGGAACGGCCAGACGAGCTGGATGCGAAAAAGGGCGAATTGATCATCGTCATGGCTCAGAGCAATCACGAATGGTGGGTTGTCGAATGTTGAGCACCACTGATGTCAGGTATGTCGCCAAACACATTAGTCGAGTTGGCGGACCTGGTCTCATCCCAGTATCCTTTGTGGAGATCTGCGATCCTCTTACGCGCCAGCCGATAGACCTCGCCCCGGACGAGATACCGAAAGTGGAAGAATGGAAGAAGATTACTGCAGAGTACAAAGCCGCTGCCATCCCCCTCGGCAGGTTTGACGAGCCAAACGCAGGCAGCTCGGCGCCATATGGAAACTCGCCTTACGCCCCCTCGGTATCCGATGCCAATTCCCAGACAGGGCTCTTACGATCCGGATCATCCAACTCTGTCCCATTCTACCGCCCCGAAGTCGATCTGATGCTCCCGCCTGGCGAGCTAACGGCGCTATCCGTGCCCAGCTTCCACAACGAGAGCGGCAACTACTGGTTCCGACTACACGTCACCCACGTCCCCGACGAGCCTTCAGCCCCGGCATACTCGCTCTCCCTGTACCGGACCTACGAAGACTTTTACGATTTCCAAATATCCCTCCTGGACACGTTTCCCTACGAGGCCGGACGGCCGCGGAGCGGGGAAGAGGATACCGAGCCTCCGGAGAGGATACTGCCCTACATGCCCGGTCCGGTGGAGGATGCGATCGACGAGGATTTGACAGAGTACAGGAGGGAGGAATTGGACCTATATGTCAAAGCGCTCGTCAACCTGCGCACCAGGGACGCCGGGTATATCGTCCGACACGAGCTCTTCCGCACGTTTTTCGCAGCCAAATACGGAGACTACTGCGAGGAGACACTGCGGCAGACTGCGATGGAGGATCTGGAGGAAAGGCTGCAAGAGGTTCACGTTCAGGATAGGGCGATATCCTCAGCTTCGCAGCGGTCTCAATCGCTATCCGCCGATCCGAGGAGTAGTTTGCCCACGAGGAGTTCGTCCCGAGCCTCACCGATGGCACAAGAGTCTGCGTCGTCAAGACCGCCCAGCTCGCAACAGCACTACCTCTCTGGTGGCCCGTCAACAGGGACGTCTTTCGGCGCGCCCTCCCCGGTGAATCGACATCAGCACAGTGCGTCGCAGTCCCAAACGCAGGGACAGCCGCCCTATGTCAAGATCAAAATCTACGACAGGGCGACCGACGACCTCATAGCGCTCAGGGTGCATCCGCACGTCAGCCATGCGGAGCTGTTTGAGAAGGTCCGCGCGAGATTGGGCAGCGAGGTCAGCGTGCTGAGGTACAGGACGTCAATGACCCAGGCGGGATACAAGGATATTAGGGATGATGCCGAGTTGAGAGACTGGATGAGGACGGAGGATCAAAAGTTGGTCCTGTACGCGGAGCAGTAGCAGTAGTGAGGAGACGGAGCGTTAGAGGTGTAGGTAGAGGGGTCAGGCCTCAGGTGAAGTATATGAAGAGTATCTGCTATAGGAGGATTACAGACTAGGGTAATGGATTTATGAATTCTTTGTAATGGGTAACTTGCCACACAGGCTATAACGCCGAAAATCCGCCGCGTCCAGTCTCGCTTTAAACGTCCAAGTCACCAAGTCTGATGTTGCTGATACAACTACTTCATACAGTGCAGCATGGTGAGTGAGGACGTGGTGAGCAGCGCTGATCGTTAGGTCCGAATCATCATCAAAGGTGGTGTCTGGCGAAACACGGAGGATGAAATCTTGAAAGCCGCCATCTCAAAGTACGGAAAGAATGTGAGCGACCTCGAGATCCATAAGCGAGTGTCCTGCTGACTTTTGTAGCAATGGGCCCGTATCTCGTCGCTGCTGGTCCGAAAGACGCCAAAGCAGTGCAAGGCGCGCTGGTACGAATGGCTCGACCCATCCATCAAAAAGGTCGAATGGTCCAAGACGGAAGATGAGAAGCTATTACACCTGGCCAAGCTCATGCCCACGCAATGGCGTACGATCGCACCCATAGTCGGCAGAACGGCGACGCAGTGTTTGGAGCGATATCAAAAGCTGTTGGACGATGCGGAAGCGGTAGACAATGACGAGTTGGGACTAGGGGCTGGAGACAGCGCGGAGAATCAACCCGCCGAAGGCAGTTCCACCGCCGCCATCAGGGGTTTGAAAGCCGGGGAGATTGATACCGACCCAGAAACGAGAGCTGCCCGACCGGACCCTATCGACATGGACGACGACGAAAAGGAGATGTTGTCCGAAGCGCGAGCTCGTCTCGCCAACACCCAGGGCAAAAAAGCCAAGCGAAAGGCCAGAGAGAGGCAATTGGAGGAAGCACGCCGACTTGCCTTTTTGCAAAAGAAGCGAGAGCTCAAAGCGGCCGGAATCAACCTCCGTCCGAAGAAGAAGCTCAAGGGAATGGACTACAACGCCGACATTCCCCTCGAACATGCCCCCGCACCCGGTTTCTACGACGTGACTGAGGAAAAGGCGAAAGTGTTTGCAGCACCGATTGGCTCGTCCCTGCGCGCCCTGGAGGGCAAAAGGAAGGAGGAGATTGAAGAGCAGGGCGAGAGGAAGAAGCAAAAGACGAACAAGGATGGCGGGGGAAAGGGAAATCAAACGCAGCAATTCGTCGCGGCAAGAGAGGCCCAGATCAAAAAGCTAAAGGAGCAGAATCAGGTGTTTAGACGGCGAAAGCTAAACCTCCCGACGCCGCAGGTCGGCGAAGCCGAGCTCGAGGATATTGTCAAGATTGGCCAAGCGGGCGAGTCGGCCCGAGAGCTGGTCAGGGGCGAGGGAGCAGGTGGAGAAGCCACCGGCAGGCTGTTGGGCGATTACGAGTCGTTGGGTCAGGCAAAGATGGCGAGAACTCCGCGGACCGCCCAGCAACGTGGGTACAGAAAGTAGGAGGCATAGCTGACTGTCGTAGAGGACAATGTGATGGCGGAAGCACGAAATCTCAGGAATATGACCACCACGCAAACCCCCCTGCTGGGTCAGGAGAACACGCCGATGCGGGGCGAATCGGATGCAGGAACCGGGTTCGAAAGTGCAACTCCAAGACATGGCATCGCGTCGACACCCAACCCCCTGGCGACGCCTGCGAGAGGAGGCGCCCTTGCGACCCCGAGGACAGTGGCCGGAGCGACGCCAACGCCAATGCGAGACACGCTCAGTATCAACGACGGCGAGTATTCCGAGTATGGCGCCACGCCACGGGACGAAAAGTCGCGATTGAAAGCCGCTCGACGAGCCCTCGCCGCCGGATTCGCAAGTCTGCCCAAGCCGGAGAACAACTTTGAGCTGGCAGAGGACGAGGACGAGGAGACGGAAGAGGAGGTCGCTGCGTTGACAGAGGAAGATGCCGCCGAGAGGGACGCAAGGATCAAGGCTGCGAGGGAGAGGGAGGAGCAGTTGGAGCTCGAGAGAAGGTCATCGGTGGTGAAGAAAGGTCTTCCAAGACCTATAGCCGTCAACGCGCAGGCTATCCTGGACGACCTCAACTCGACCATCAGCCAGACGGACGAGCTGTCAGAAGCGATCAGGTTGATCAACTTGGAGATGGCGCTCTTGATGCGTCATGACACCCTGGCCCATCCCCTCCCTGGGACTTCGATACCCGGGGGAACGGCCTCAGAGTACGACATGCCCGAGGACGAGTTTGTCGCCGCTGCCAAATCGGCCATCCATGCCGAGCTGTCTTCTGCCCTCGGCCTGCCCGGTGCCACCGATGACCAAGTCCGACTGGCCATTGGCGCCACTGCGTCAGAGGATCCAAAGGCATTCGAGCACACTTGGGCAGAGGAGAAATCGGGATTGGTGCTCGAGCCAAGTTCGCGACAATGGGTAGAAGCGGATTCGCTCTCACCCCAACAACTGTCCGCGGCATACCGCGCCATGATCGACTCTAGCCGCGACAAGATGATCCAACAGGCGACGGTGGCTGCGAAAGCGGAGAAAAAGCTCGGCAAGCAATTGGGCGGATACGTCGCGCTCAACATGAAAGCAAGGCAGAGTA
This sequence comes from Bullera alba, assembly GCA_001600095.1. Classification (NCBI taxonomy): domain Eukaryota; kingdom Fungi; phylum Basidiomycota; class Tremellomycetes; order Tremellales; family Bulleraceae; genus Bullera; species Bullera alba. The sequence continues at coordinate 519,402 of BCIX01000007.1, forward strand.
TCACCCAGTTGATGGACGAGATCCAGTCGACAAAGCGGGATCTGGAGACGTTTAACATGTTGCGCAGTATGGAGGAGGCCGCGGCGCCAAGTCGGTTGGAGAAGAAGAGGGACGAGGTGGCCAGTTTGGAGAAGAGGGAGAGGGATTTGCAGAGCCGGTATGCGGAATTGCTGGACGAGCGAAAAGAGCGACAGGCCGCGATCGAGCAGGTGAGTACCATTCTCTGGTGCTTGGGGCGTCGCTGACAAGTTGGTGTAGCTCGAAGAGGACAAATTGGTCATTGCGGCTCAAGCGGCCCTGGACGCGCAGGAGGAGGGAGACGTGGAGATGAATGGCGAGTAGCTGTGTAAAGTAGCCACAAACATATGATGCATTTGTATCCTCTACAACGGAGTCTATGCCTTGTCCACCAGTGCGGGCATGATGCGCACCACTCGTCCCTCGTTCCGGGCGTGCCTCTTGAGTCTAAAGGTTTAGCACTGACTCTGGTGAACTCGGACTCACCTCTGGAGCAACTCCGTGTCTTTCCACCTTGCCGGAGCCTCCCGCTTATCTATCGACCAGTAGTAGATATCCCAATCGTTCTCATCGAGCAACTAAACTATCAGCTCACATATCAAAGCTTTACTCACCTTGTCAAACTCCTGCATCTCCGCTAGGGACATTGCGTCCAGAGAGTCCCTGGCAAACGTGCTCAAGAGGAGATCACCCTCGAGCATACCCCTCTTCCGCGTTTGATAGACCAATCTCGCTCGAATGGTCTTTTCATCCTCGCCCGTCCTGTCCAGCGGTTTGGGCATCAGCAGCTCTGCGTCCTCGGGGGACAACTTGTCCCCGGAGGAGGGGACGCGGGATGCCGCCGCGGCGAGTTCTGGATCGGAGAGCGGGAGCGGGAATGGATCGACGTCGCGGCGGAGTCGGGGGGTAGTGGCGAGATATCTGACCTGGAGTCTGATAGCCCTGATGGCTCGGAGCGAGGCAATGGCCGATCTTGAGAATGACATGGTGGGAACGGGTTCGGGTGATTGATATAGATGTGGTGTAAGACGTAGATGGTCTCGATGACTTTTGGATCTTGAGATCTTGAAAAGGTGGAGGGAGTCGGAGAATGACGGAATCAAAAGTGGCACTTGTGGTTGACAACAAATCGCCACCCAGCCAAAAGGAGCAACTGCGACATCCTCCTCAACAGGTATCCTTGTCCCTTTGACGGTGTGCTGCCAGTGTCTCTTGTCTGTCTTGTCCAACCAGTATGTTCTCGTTCTTTGGGGACGAAAAGCCCGGATCATCTTCGACTTCCGGGGTCATCGTGTCGAAAGCGATCAAAAAGACAGTCGTCAGACCGACTACCAACAACCTAAAACCCTCGTCTACCTCTCGACCGAGCAGCACTGGTGGACCATCTCGCTCTCCGGCCTTGTCTGGGTCAAGCACGCCCCGCCGACCGTCGTATTTGAAGACCCCCTCGGCGTCATCGGCCAAGGTCAAGCGGAAGAAAGCGACGCCCACCCCGTCCCGAATCCAATCAGAGTCTGAATCCGAGACGTCGTCCGATGACGCTTTGGACCCAAAGCCCAAGAAGAAGAGAGGCGCCGGGATAAACGGGCTGAATGGCAGTAGAGGGGGGACGGGAACGCCGCTGCCTTTTCAAGAGGAGTTGGTGTCGGACAAGTGGTGCTTGGACCTGGTGGACGAGAGGGGAGAGTGGGGCAGAGGATGGGTGGGATTCATCCCTTGTGAAGAGGCAGTGAGAGGGATCAGAAAGGGCTGGGCTTCGGGGTACGATAGCAAGCCGAACGACATGGTCAAATACCTTCCTTGTAAGTCGGCCAACTGTTTGGTTTGATCTGTGAGCTGATCATAGGTAGACTTCCCCCAAGATGGCTTCGACAAAAAGGACGGCGGGCTGCCCCGTGTCAAGTTGCAATACCCCGCCCCTGGGTGCGAGGAAGAGTGAGCACTAACCCAAATTGCGGAGCTGACCAAGAGATTCGTCCTGCTCAACCCCACCTCGTCGAGGGAGTATAGCCCCATCAGCGAATTGAGAAATGTGCTGCGATTGATCCTAGAGTGTAGGTCTACATCAGATGTTTCATCGCTGACTCCAGTCTATATTCCCCCGTCGCATCAACACATCTTTGGCTCAATGTCCGATACCTTTCTCGATCTCGACCCCGTGTCCCACACGAGCTCTCCGGCGCCGACCTCTTCTCCGCCAACGAACAACTCGCCCCTGCCGGCCCAAGAGACCATCGGAGATGCGCTACGCAAGGCGTTGGCCCCGAATCGCCGCGATGGGCCGGGCTTCGTTCGTGCCATCGAACGCTTCAACGAGGCCATGCGCGAGATCCAAGCGGACGGATCGATGCAGAAGCACTTGGCGGACCAGAAAGTCAAGGCTAGGGACTGGAGTGGGATCGTAGAAAAGGTCAATGACATGGCGTACGCCAGGGTGGTGGGACCGTATTCCAACGAGCTGGAGGTGAGCGAGCGGTACTGCACAGCAATGGTAGTGTCCTGATGGCATTAGCACCATCCCAAACATCCAGAAGAAGTGGCGAGGGCGATCTCTGGCAAGGAAGATGCGTATGGAGAGCTGAGGCATAGGTATGTCAGCTGGCTGTGACATCCAAATGTTCAGTCGTGCTGACCCTGCCTAGCTTCCTCAGCAAAGTCATTGAACAGACCAAACTTGGTGTCGATTCGGTATTGTGAGTGTCAGCTAGCGACTACGTTGCATCCAAGCTGACCGTCGTGCAGTGTCGATTTGGGAAGTGGTGTCGGAAACTGCGTCTTCCAGGCATCCTTGCAAGCTGGTTGCCAGAGGTGAGCTGCCGTGTTAAGCAGGGTGACCTCGAAAGCTGACTCTCTTTGGCAGTCACGCATACGAGCTCCTGCCCGTTCCCGCCCACTGCGCTAGACTACAATTGCGCGAGGTACAGCGTCGCTGGGCGATGTTTGGCTTGAAAGGCAATCTCGAGATCACGGTCAATGAAGGCGATTTCAGGGTACATCCGACCGTTGCCAAACGCCTTCGAGAGGCGGACGTCGTGGTGGGTCCCGTTTGTTCCTTTCCGCCTCTCGCTACTTCGTCCCACTTCATCTCCTCCGCAACCCGGACCTGAGCTGACGTCTTTTAGTTGGTGAACAACGAAGTGTTCCCGCCATCCCTCAATGCCGACTTGACAAACATGTTCCTCGATCTGAAAGAGGGTGCGGCTATAGTCTCCCTCAAACCATTCGTTCCCGAGGCATTCAAGATGAACGAGGCCAACGTGAGTTCCCAGTGTCAAGGAGGAGCCCGGCGCTGACGGTACCGAAGTGCGACTCGTTCGCAGCGATCGTGCGCATGACTCCGCATTCGTACTTTAAAGACTGGGTGTCGTGGAAGGGAGACTCGGGGACGTATTACGTCCAAGTGATTGATCGCTCGATGCGCATCAAGTTTGACGAGGACCTCGGCGCCAGGCGGAGGATGCGGTAGGCCGGGGGGTCGGAGTGCAGTGCAGGTGCAGTGCAGGTGCAGTGCAGGGATGCTGGAAATCATATGCTGGATATCAAGGGTGATCTCTGCTCATCTCATACTGTGTACACGTGATATAATGGTAGAACTGTCATTACATGACATATGTCATACAATGTCATTGCTAAGCGCCACACGGAACATCGGTGCTCTAAAGACGTTCTGTCCGCGCTTCGTATTGGTACAGGTAGGTGGGCTCTTGAGCCGTTTTTCCTCTAACATTCTCCTTCACTCCGGCCCTAGGCTGGGTCATTGACCCCCCTGATATCCGGTATGCCCGTACACCTGGCCTGAAAAGCCGAAACTCTGGTGGTTTATGTAATTCTGGTCCACCTGCCCGTCCCCACCCTTTCCATCGTGGGCCGTGGGGTCGAAGCCGTAATCGCGCCTGTAGGTTGACGAATCGTCTGCATCCTCGCCGTGCATTTGCATCTCGATAGGGAGTTGCATTCCCATTTCCAACTCGTCCATCTGGGCGCTCGAGCTGTTCAAGCCTTGGTTGGCGGCGGCGGCAGCTTGCATTGCCTGTTGAACCATCTGTATGTCCATCGGGGTGGGCTCGTCCTCTAATTGCTGATGCTGGGGGACGATCAAGTTCGGGTCAATGTCCACACCGTTCTGATCGGGAAGATGGTGCTGATGCTCGGATTCGTGAGAGTGGTCGTTTGCCGAGTCGGTGGGGAAGGTGAAATGGTCGTGGGAGGATGGTTGGAAAAAGGATGAATCGCCTTCGGCCGTATTGGCCAAGTTGATATCGGCCAAGCTTTGCTGATGCTGATGCTGCTGATGTTCGGTATTGCTACCGCCGGGAGTTGGTGTGCTGCTGGGTATACCGACGCCTATACCTCCCATACTACTCTCCACCTTGTACAACTTGCCAGTATTCCGCCTCCTGGCCTGCCCGGCCGCCTTCAACTTTGACTTCTTGGCCGGTGGGGGGATACCGTCGTTGATACCCGGTTGGGACATTGACACCTTGACGCCCGGGTGTCCGGCGGCGAGGGCCTCTGCCGCAGCGGCCTTGTGAGCAGCCGTGGCCAAGGCCTCGCTCTCCTTGTGCGCCTGGGCAATAGCTTCCTCTTGCTTCATCCCCCGGCCCAAGAACCCGCCGTTCTCGAATCGCCACAGGTGGTTCTGTCGTATTCTCCATCCGGCAATGTTTCCCTGACTCAATTTCTCATAGTACATGTCGGCACCCTTGCGGGCGAGGTAGGTTCGGACCCGGTGAGCCGAGCATCGACCCTCGTCCCCATCCCACTCGGTGGGGTAGTGTCGGCGTATGTAGTTGACAATGTCATTGGGTTTCTATGCATGTCAGTATGGGGTAGCTGAGCCAGGTGAAGGGGTGGGTTGGACGCTTGACTCACCAATGGCCAATTGTCATTACCATCGGCAAGCAGTGCGCGACCTGGTTATGGTGAGAGGGAAAAATTTTCACATCAGCGATGGCGTCGATGCGCGTTGCTTGGATCTCGACTCACCTATGAACAAGTTGACACTTGCATTCTGAGGTGGCTATGGATTGATCAAGCGTCAGCAAGACGATTCCCCACTTGAGACATCCCATCCCGAGTGTGGCAGATTTACGAGGCCAATGTCCCCGAGTGCCACTCTCACTCGATCTCGTATCTATAGATTAGATAGTGGCAGGTGGCAGAGTGGCACTCGGTTTCAACCATCTCCGGATGGTCCGATCTCCTCACACGGGACTATAGTCATGACTGGAACTCACCGCTGGCCACTTGACATCGGGCACCGTGGCGTTGGGAGGGGCAATGGCCCTCATCATCCGCGAGGTTGGACTTCCCGGTTGCGCGTCGTCCCCGTCATTCGCGGCCGGTTCGGTGTCGTCGTTCGAGAGTGGCAGCATGGAAAAGTCGGCCGGACGGGGGTTGGGCGCCTGCCTGATGGATTCCGTGATGGACATTGGGCGGTGGCCATCGTGCGGGGTGGAAGTAATGGAGGACAACGTCTCTGGGATAGAGGTGTACCCTTTCGCAGAGGAAGGGTCGGCGTCGTGGTTCGAGGTGGATTGCTCATCGGAGCCTGCCTGTGTTCCAGAGCCAGAGGGTTCCCCGTTAGAGGTCGCTTCTAGTGCGCTCGAGTCGGTGGGGAGGGGAGGTGGTGGGGACAAGGATGCCGAAGCCGGTCGAGGTGGTTGAGCCTCTATCTCTGTCGTCTCGACCATCGCGGTTGATATCTCGTGGCGGATTTCTTGCCCACGAACGCGGTATAAACAGCGGTAGGGTGCAAGGGCTGGAACTGCCAGTGCTATCTGTACTGGCGTGACTGTAGACTCTAGCTTTGGGTCCGCGCTGCTCGCGATCGTCCTGATGAATGGAGAGGGATGGTGATAGCAGTGAGCAGGTCAATGTTGTTGCATTGTTCCTCTTGCCAAAAGAGGCAACTTTGGCATGACGCGGAGCTCAGTAGCTTACGTAAACCTCTTGGTCGCCACCCGATCTCCGTTTGGTTCCGCGTAAAAGTTCGACGCCCGGACCATGATTCTGCGGACTTCCGAGGATGAGTGAGCAGTGATCAGTGATCATCGATACAAGTAGTCTCAACCGCATCGACCTATACCCATCACTCGGACAGAATGTACGCCCAGAAATTCGTCAGTCAGCTCCGAACGCTGCCCCGGTCGACCGTTCGATCCGCCGTGGCTCCGAGACAAGCGTTTGTCGGCCGACCACTCGCCTCCAGCTCGATACGATTCAACTCGACAACCTCTGCCCCGCCCGAGGCTGAGGCGGCGGGACAGGCGTCTGCAGAGGTCGACGCTGCGAAGAAGGCATACGAGGAGAAGATCCAGGAACTAGAAGCCAAGGTCAAAGAACTAAGCGTGAGTCACCTAGATTCTCCTTCGATCACTCCGCTGACTGGTTGTGCTTTTTAGAAAGACGTGCTGTACGGCAAGGCCGAGGCTCAAACTCTGACTCGAAGGATCGGCGAGGAAAAAGCCAAAGCGTCCGAATTCGCAATCACCTCTTTCGCCCGATCTCTCCTCGACACCACCGACGTGCTCAACGTCGCACTCAAGCACGTCCCCAAACCGGTCGAACCGAACACGCCCCTGGCATCCCTCGTCAGCGGGGTCGAGTTGACGCAAAAGGCAATGTTGAAGACGTTTGCCGAGGCCGGCGTGGTGAAAATGGCGGTCGAGCGGGGGTCGACGTTTGACCCAAATCTGCACGAGGCTACTTTCCAAATACCGAAAGAGATCGCTGGGCCCAAGGGCGACGGAAGCGAGTGGCAGGCGGGCGAAGTCGTCGAGGTTGGCAAGGAAGGGTGGTTGATCCGAAATAGGGTGTTGAGACCAGCTCAGGTCGGCGTCACGCAGATCGAGTAGGTGGGGTCATGGGGAATGATGATAAGGAGACGATTATAATAGAGCGACGACGAAGTGGGTGGACATCAACCTGGAACCGACCATGGCATGGCGTGAGCGCAACGCTGCGTCTCACTGTACCACTACGCAAAAAAGAACAGCATAGCTACGATCCCACCTCAACTGCAATGCATCCCCCTTCTCACGCAAAGCCTTGGTATCGGTGTGGAGCGATGCGGAGCCTTGGAATATCGCTGGGTACTGATCTCGAGGCGACAACCCACACGTTCTCCTGATGCTGTCGCTTCTGGGTGACATGAAGAACCAAGCACAACCGCAATCACGAATTATCAACCACCATCCTTTCAACCCCCAGCCCCGGCCTTCTGGGGAGTCATACGCGTCACAATTGACGCCCACCCCTTGGATCCAGGAGAAGGGATATCGTTCGGTATTGCAAGCATCATGAGCATTCCTCGAGCTGATAGATTCAATTTCGAACATCGACCACCTTCACACCACCCATATACCCTCATCCCGGTCCCTCTGTTCACCCGCTTGGTCTTACGCACTACCCCACTCTCAATCCCACTCCCCAGTGCTCTCACTCGCCACGCACTAACGATGGACACACTCACGTCACACGCCCCCACGAAGGAGACGTGTAAAGACTTCTGCTCGCGAGCCTCGTCCAGTCTATGGGGCCGATTCGACGAGAATACCGCTGCTCCCACTCTGAGAATGTGAGTCATATTTTGTGTGAATTGTCATCAGTTGATGATCTGATATGAACGACAGGACCGTCTCGGGCTTGTCGCTGCTAACAACGGGAATATTTGTCATTGGGTACATGCTGGGTCGACACGGTGCGGAGTCTCAACGAGCCAGTGCAGTAGCACTAGCCGCGGCTAAGAGTGGGGCCAGCGACGCTGATGGAGCGGAAGAGGCCTCCACAGGTAATCCCTCAGCTGACGGAACGACCACTGCTAGGGTACGCTTTGCAGAGAGTCTGGCGTCGACAGAGCAGGCCCCGACGCCGGAGCGTACCAGTGTCTGGGTCTCTGATGGCGGTGGCGGTGGAGAGGACGGGCAAGAAGAGACCGAGCTGGAAGACAAAGGCAAGCAGAGGGCGGCCGAGGTGGACGGCAATGACAGTGACGCCACTGCTACTGGCGCGTCTCCCACTTTGAGGCCAAGATCGCTCCGACTCCGAATCCCGGGATCGGATGTAGTGACAACTGGTGACAGCTCCAGGTCCTGACCCGTGACAAGGTGATCGCTTTCATGACTTGATCCCTAGTGTACTCGGGTTCCGTATCTTAATGCAGAAGTTGTCTCTGGCTGTTGAAGATCGACCATCGGCCAGCTTGACTCGACCCGACTCACTGCTATTGATATATGCGGGGAGTGGGACTTGTTTCACTTCTCAAACTCGGTCCTCCTGAAGCCTTGAGCTGCTTCAGCTTAGCTCCAATCCAACACGCTTTTCGGACTTCTAGCGGGAGTGGGGGTGGGGCGTCGAGACGTGTGTGGTGAGCTGTGTCCTTTGTTCCCATTCTCCACTCACGCCTCCTCTGACATGTCCATATTGCCAATGACGGTTTCTTGCCTCGTCGAGGGGGTTAGAGAAGAAGCCAGTCTCTGCTGGCGTAGCGCATATATGGCTCGAGTTGACAAAAGCCTTGCATCATTTCCGTTTTATCCTCCAGACACACCTTCACTCGTCACGATCACCTTGACGCTAAGTAAAAAACAGCAGTCAATACTCCTCATCTGAATACCCAAGACCTGATCTCGAACAGAATGTCAAACCACGGAGACGACGCTCACGCCCCTCTCCTGGATCCGTCCGAGGCCATCCCCAAGACGTCTTACGGGACAGTTGGGTCCGCTGCCAACAACCTCATCATCGGTGACATCAGTGACGACGAAGAGGAGGAAGAGAACCTTACAGCGTGAGTAGCGCAGTATCAGGCATCAGCTATCAGTCGGACTAATCAACCGCCGTTATCCGTGTTGACAAATAGACTGACACCACCAAGCGACTCTTCCAGGACATGGGCAGATACCGTGTGCAGTAGGACTTTTCTCATGTCGACCGCGTTGGCATCTTGGGCGCTCTCGAGGATCAGCTTGGACAAGACGATTGGGGGAAATCTAATAGGGGCAAGCCCTTACATTTTGGGCATTGCGACTGTATGTGCTTTGCCGTATCTAGAGCGCAAGCGATCCGAGATCGTGCCGACTATATGGGACTGGCTCGAGAATTGGTGTGAGGAGGACGAGGGGGCCAATACGGACACAAAGACAGACTTGGTGAAGGATTGCCTTCATGACCCATCGTTGGAGGGTCAGAAGAGTGAGAACCCTGAGGGGGAAGAGTCCGTCGTTGGCATCGAGGGGCAGGGAGATGTCAAGTCAGAATCGGAAGAGTGAAAGGGTGAACTTATGTCTGATCCGAGGGTGTCGTCCTTAATTTTCCTCCCGATTGTTTGATAGCACATGCAGGTGTATCGGCATAGCTAGACACCGTGGTCAGCAGACTGCAGGTAGCTTGGTACAGTGAGAGAGAGTTGGCCGTTGATTGGCAATGAGTCAGCCGAAAGACGAGCTCGAGGTAGGCTGGAGGAACGCGAGCTGGCATAGTTACCCCTGACGTGTCACATGACATGCATGACACGTGGTGCTTATCAATCTCCCCGGCCCGCGCATTGGTAGCCGACGCTGGCAGTCCTCCTCGCCTTCGAGCTTGTTGTTGATGACGAGGTGGACATGTATAACGACAGACAATAGCATTGCATCGATCAGAACAGTTACAACAACGGGGTCGGCCAGACCGTGATATCTTCTCGCGCTCAGAACAAAGCAGGAGAACGCTTCGACAGTGGACTCTTGGATTACGCCACGCGACCTCTCCATCAACGTCGCATCACCGTTTCTAGGACGTGGAATGGCATGGGGAAGGAGGTGGGTGGTGCTTGTGGTTCAGCTGAGATGTCTGGAATATGGCGTCCAAGCTGACTAGCGAACTCAATTAGGATTGATGAGATCCAGCGGGAACACTTGTGCAGGAATACGAACACACCATAACGACCCTCGAGATGACTCACGCCACGACCCACTCTTCGGACCTCTTGACACCCACTACAACGATCGACTCTTCGACTTCCGCATCATCAGGCCCGTCCAAGCGATCATCCTCCTCCTCCTCCCGCTCCCACACAAAGATGACTCTGCCGCCCCCGCCGCCGGCGGACCGCATGCCGCCGCCCAAGGGCCGTAGCACGCAGCCGAGCCAGAAATTCAGGTTGGGTCGGAAAGACAAGCACGAGCGGAAAAAGTCTATGCCTGCTCTACCCACCAACCCTAGGAAAGACAGCTTGGACGACGATTGGGCTATCGAAGGCGGACCTTCGAGGAGGAATAGCCAGTTGCCGCCGGCGCAACAGGAGCAGGGCGTTATGGAGGTATTGCGTCCCCCGGAGGATACAATGTTCGACTCTCAAATGACCGAGGTGCCCATTCAGAGGGACGTCTCCAGGGACAAGGAGAAGAAGTCGAAGAGTCGGGGATTGGCCAAGAAGACCTCGCAGTTGTTCTCCCGGTCTAGCAGTAAAGACAAAGGCGCAGAAGGGGATCATGGCGGTAGCTCGGCAAGTCTGAGATTGCCCAATAGTAGTCGACAGACGTCGTATTCCTCTGCTGGATCCATCGATTCCGCCTCGAGCACAAGTAGCTCATTCCGCCATCCCATGGCCGGACTCCATCGACCACCTTCCAACCAATCCCAAGACCGATCCCCAAAGTCGAATCATTCCCGGCGATTGTCCCAAGACTCTGGGACCTCATGGACCGGTCAGCCGAGGTCGATACGCTCAGGATCAAGTTCTGCATTCACCTCACCCACAGAATCGAATCATCTTCTTATACCCTCAAGGCAGAATTCCCAGCTGAGCGCCTCGGTCCCCAGCTTGTCGCGGCAGGGTCTGCCTCAGCCTGCCCCCGGTCAAGACGCCGGGGGCAATTTCCCATCCCGCATGTCAACCTGGTTCTCACATCTGATTCCCTCGGCCTCGACGGCGTCTGTGCCTGCCCCTGCGCCCCAGCTGTCAAGTAGCGCTTCGCCCCGGAAACCCACCTCGGCCGCGGCGTCCTTCCTCAATGCCGCCCGTCAGCGAGCCGTCGATGGCGTCAGGCATCTCCTTGACTCAGAGGCACAGCCGGACAAGTGCCCAGATCCAATGTGGGTCATGGGCGTCGCTCATCCCGGCTGGCGACCGGACACACCTATCGATCTCAATGGTTCGCCTAGTTCTTCCATCGCCCGCTCAGGCAATGACAATGTCTCTGAATCTGACCCACCTTTGCGATCGGGCGAGCCCGATCCTAGCGATACAGTCCGACCCAAGCGGAAAGACAATCTGCCAATTTCGCCCCCAGCCAAGGGATTCGGCAATCTCTTCTCCGCGTCAACGCTCTCTTTAGCACTCCCCGCTTCAATCACCCAAGGGTCTCCGAGCAAGGATACCGAGAACAGGAGCGCATCGCCAATGGAGAGTCCTAGCAAGCAGAGAAGAGGCAAGGAGAAGGAGGTTCTCAAGTGGCCCGAAAATTGTAAGTGCAGTGTTGGCATACTGAACAATATCTGACTCTCGATTGAATAGTCTACGATGACTTCCGGTCCATCGTCTGGTGCACCTATCGCTCGCAATACGCCCCTATCGTCTCTCTACCGCCGCATTTACTCCTACCCTCCCCAGAAGCCTACTTTGGCGCTTTCAAATCGTCATCCGATCCGACGTCCAATCTCCCTCTACCGAGACCAGGAGTGACGGGCCAAGTCCCCGCAGCAAGAATGTCTTCGTCACCTTGGGGCTGGAGAGCGGGCGAAGAGAGGGGTTTGACCAGTGATTCCGGCTGGGGATGTATGCTGCGAACCGGCCAGAGCATGTTGGCGAATGCCATCATCCATCTCCACCTAGGCAGAGGTGAGCAGCTGAGCAGTCCTCGACTGTTGAGGCCAAGCTGAATGTTGAACGCAGGCTGGAGACTGCCCACTGAGAAACCGTCGACATCGCCAAGTACACCCGAGGAGCTGGCGGTTGTCGAGGCATATGCGAAGTATGTCAAGATCCTGACGTGGTTCCTGGACGATCCATCGTCCTTGTGTCCATTCAGCGTGCATAGAATGGCGTTGATAGGCAAGGAGTTGGGGAAAGAGGTCGGAGAGTGGTTCGGACCAAGTACCGCCGCCGGAGCACTCAAGTGGGTTTGGTCACCCTAATTATCATCGTCATCACTGACACGGTGATTAGGACGCTGGGCAACTCGTTCGGACTGAGCGGGCTGGCTGTCGCTACTGCGGTCGACAGTATCGTCTACAAGTCGGACGTACTCGCAGCGTCGAACCTCCCCTCCGGGGCGTGGGACCAGGCGGCCTCAAGCTCCACCTCGTCTAGACGGGGGTCAGCGACGTCTGGACGGTCGGGGATGGCCGCTCAGAAACAGGTTTGGGGGGACCAAGCGGTTTTGATCCTCATTGGCATTCGACTGGGATTGGATGGCGTCAACCCCATCTACTACGATAGCGTCAAGGTGAGTCTCCTTCCGACGATGGGGACAATGGGCTGATTGAGTATAGACTATATTCACCTTTCCCCAATCTGTTGGAATTGCAGGAGGAAGACCTTCGTCGTCATACTACTTTGTGGCGTCGCAAGCGAATTCGCTGTACTACCTCGACCCTCATCTCACCCGCCCGGCAATCCCGCTCGAGGTGCCCCCTGCTCCGACTCAACCTCAGGCGAGTGACAAATCCCGATCGAGTGGTGAACCGCAAGAGCGAGCGAGTCCTGCAGCGACGTATGCCCTAGATGTGGTGCATGTCGACGAGGCAGAGGAAACCTCGGGGAGCGATACCGACCAGCCCAGCCACACGGAGCGGGATACACCCCTTCGAACGAAATTGAGCGGAGAGAACACGCCGTCGAAAGGCCAACCAAGCACGACGGAGACGCCTCGCAAGGTCCACGTGTCCGCACCTTCGCTCGACGATCCGTTCGGAGGCGACGCACTGGGCGGCTCAATTCCCAAATTAGGCAAACCCATCAAGAGCGATACGCCGGCGAAGCAGTCTTCGATCCAGGTCGACCCGCAAACGGCGTGGTACGTGGACGCATACCCTGAATCGGCTATGCGGACGTTTCACTGCGATAAAGTCAAGAAGATGCCTCTGTCGGGATTGGATCCGAGCATGCTACTTGGCTTTTTGGTCCGGGATCAGGCCGAGTTTGACGATTTCTGCGATAGAGTGAAACGGGTGAGTCAACTGTCCTTATACTGTGCGTAATGTTGATCCGTCGCTGTAGCTACCGCAGAAGATCTTCACCGTGCAGAACGAGCAGGTCCTTTGGGACGACGAGGACGAGACTGGCCTGGAGTCGGTCTCCGAGCCAGACATGGATGACCTGGCGGACGAGCTGGACGCGACGGTCATAGAGACGGATGTCGACGAATTCGGTACTCACGCCATCCAAGCGCCCGACGCCAAGTTGGAGGACAGGGACACAGTGACTCTGAAGTCGACCAGAGCGCAGCGTCCTCTGGCCACCCCGCCGGTCGACGCCGAGATGGAAGATGACGAATGGGAGAATACGAATGAACGAGAACGAGAATCAACGCCTTCGAGCCTACCAATAACGATAAGCAATGCCGACGATAATGAACGGGGACCGCAGAAGGAGAGGAGGCCGGGACCGGTGCCCGTCTCCGGGGGGTTCACGAGTGAGAGCTGGGTCCAGACGGGGGATTACGTGCCCAAGAGCGTGGGCAATGGGGAGAGGGAGAGGTCCCCGCCTAGGAGTGAGTAGCCGCCTCACGATATAATGGTTCTCGGGGGTTGTCAACTATGTGGGATGTGATGGAGTTGTAGCCAATGTCACGACTGAACAAGGTTCTGCATGGCATCGCACTCGTTGACAAGTGCAAATATTGGGGAGATACTGCTTAGACACTAACGAGTTCAGATAGCTTCCTTACCCTCATCTGACACCTCGAGCTGACAAGTACCCGGTGCGCCATGCCTCGGAGTGTCAGAGCCGACTGATTCGACCTCGGAATCAGTCTGATGGGGCGGGAAGAGGAGTGATGAGATCCTGTCCTTCTCCAAATTCCCCAACATCGCCAACCCGCCCACCCCCATGATCACATGGTACAGATTCTCGTAGAGGCTCTTGTCTAGGCTGACTCGGGACAAGTCCCTGAGGGAGAAGTACGCGGGTAGGACCCTAGTCGCGGCGTACACCATGCTCGATTGGATCGACCAAGTGGGTCTTATCGTCAGCGAGGGGATGGGGTTATACTTACGGCGACTCGAGCCAAGATGCGGTCTTGGCCATTCTGCTCAATAGACCCGGCTGGTCCCTGTGAGAGAGATTGCATTCTTGGATGGTCGTCTGGGAGGCGGATGAGGGAGAATTGATCTCGGAGACTGACTTCTCTGACATGTCTGCTGTGAGTTGAAGTAGAGGAGTGAGGGGTGTGCTGGGTTTGGAGATAGTATCAGTGCTGGCATGATAAGTCGGGAGGTTGCCCGTCGTGCTTATATCCCTTACTGGGGCTCTTCGGTCTCTACTCATGAGTGCAACTGGGTGATGCTCCCAGTGCGTTTCACCCGATGATCGAAGCAGCAGCAGCGTCTCAGACCGGGCTCCACGGCGATGACGAGGGGCCAAGATAACAAAGGACACTAGTGCACTGGACGAGATGAGATGTGCTCACGTCCGGAAGGAAGCAGTCACGGTACTCGTGATTGGAAACAATACTAGTGCATACAGTACTTTTGCATGATCATCAAACCCCCTTGTACAAGATAACTCTACTGCCACTACTCTCTCTTAGTACACATACACAAACTCGTTGTTCTTGAAGTCGGTCAAGTCGAGCAAGGCGTTCTCACCGAGACCGTCGGCGGCCGCGTATGCGACGTAGGTGTTGCTCATACTGGTGTCGACAATCTTCCTTGGCTTGCCGACGGCCTCTCGCTCGTTCTCTCGCTTTCGGTTGAGCCACATGAGGCAGGCGACCTGGGCACCAATGACGACGAGCAGGGCGCAGAAGATACCAAGGACGGCCTTGAGACCGGGGAGGTAGTGGACCTTCTTGTCCTTTGCGTTGAAGAGGAGTGGGCCGATAATGTTACCGGCCGACGAACCGGCATTGTAGAGGGACATGATGGCGGATTTCTTGGTCTGACCGGCAGTGTTGGCAACCATCCAACTGACAATCAGGGGGTTACCACCAAAGAGGAAAGCGAGGAGGTAGTATCCGACGAGAGCGGGCGCCTGCTTGAAGTTGGAGCCACTGGCCTCGGCGGTCAAAACGGCAAGACCGACAATAACAGGGACGACAAAGAGACCGAGGACGGCAGACTTGAATCGGAGCTTGTAAACGGCGTACGAGGCGATGAGGATGCAGATGAACTGCAGGAAACCGAATGGCATGTTGAGCAGGGACGAGTTGTACTTGTCGAATCCAAAGCCGGCGATCAGAGTTGGACCGAAAGCGTTGGTGACCGAAGCTCCAATGTTGAGCAGGAGAGCCATGGAGAGCCAGAGCCAAGACTTGACGTCGTAGAACATCTCCCAAACCTGAGGCCATTTGAACTCGTTGGTTCCGGTACCGGTCTGGTTGGCTCGCAGTCGCTCGATCGCCTGTGCCTTTTCGTGTTCGTCGAGGAATCGGGCGGAGAGAATGTCCGAGTCGAGGAAGAACCAGACGAGTGGGGCAGAGAGGACGGTGATGAATCCGACAAACATGAAGATGATCTGCCACGAGTGAATGGATTCAGACTTGATGTGACCCCTATTTATAGACTGGATCAGCTTGGCACTGCAAGCAGGGGGGTTGCAGATGACTCACAGTCCGTAGGAGACGATGGCGGCGAACATGGTGGCTAGTCCGTTGGTGGAGTACCACGCGGCGACTCGGACGGGCTGTTCGGAACGTCGGTACCACTGAGCGGTGAGGATGGAGAACAGTGGGAGACAACCAGCTTCAAAGAGTCCGAGGAAGAATCGAGTCGCCATGAGAGCGGGGAAAGAGGTCGAAGCGGCCATGCAGGCCTGTGCTGTTCCCCAACCGAATACCAGGACGGTCATCAGTGTCCTAGCGGGCACTCGGACGATCAGGTACGAGGAGAATGGCTGCCATCCGAGCTGGGCCATGGCGTTGACGGTGGAGATGAGCGAGTACTGGTTTCCTTGGAGTTTGGCGTCGACAGAGAGACCAAACACGTTTCCATAACCGAGCTACCCACGAGTCAGCCAGAGTCCGTACCTCTGGGAGTAGTGCACTCACGACAGACTTGTCCAGGATTTGCAGGAAGTAGATCCAAACGAGGATGGCGAGGATCCGTCTGTCCGTCTTCTTCCTGATTTTTCGGTCCTAAAGTCGAGTCAGTCAGCAGCCCCCAGTCACCCCATCATGACTCACATCCTCTTCTGTGAGTTCGACTCGCTCATCGCCGATCACCTTGGCGGCGGTATCGGCGTGCTCGATCTCTCCGTTGAATTTGTCCTCGTGCTCCAACGAGACAGTTCGCCCGAGTCCCTTCTCGACCGTGGACATTGCGGTGATAGATGAGTGGAGGTTCTAGTTGAGATGTTTGCTGGTTGATTGGTCGGTTGTCGCGGTTGAGATCGACTTTATAGATGGAGAACAATGATTGTGGGGGACCAGGGGGATGAGACTCGCCTCTTTATATATCCAGAGGGGGTCAAGCTGACTGATGTGTGGAGTCGGTCCAGTGACCCGATGTAGCGGGTCAGTTTATGCGGGGCGTCAGTGAGGAGGTGACGACTCCGTTCAATATACCACGGTCCGACGACCCGTGACGACCACGGCTATGGTCAGGTGTACGCAGGTGTGAGTGCAGGTTCCGGGGCAGCAGATCTAGCGTAGGGCTTTTCGCCCCTTTGGAACTTTGGCGCGGGTGGAATTGGATCGAGATTTGCCGGCGGGATCAGAGCGCAGGAGCTGCAGAAGGCTGCAGACAGACCCGAACCCGGGGCCATGAGAGCCCCGCTTGGACCCGCTCTGTAAGCGAAACACAAAAGCCAAGTGTCCAGTTGCCGACTATAGACGCTTTGGGAATTGAGCTGAATTGAGCGTCGATAGCCGTCCACAGGCTATGGCCGGTGAGATGGGCGGTGATGACGTGGCAAAACGTGGCTTCTGTGCATGTGGCAAAGTGATCCTCCTCGCGCCCGCCCACGGACTGGGACCACTGGGTGTGTTCCACAGTTCCAGTGCCTGCCTGGTCTTCGATACCCGCCAAGCTTATCTCATGTTCAGCAGCCGGCTCAGCGCGCTCAGCAGGATCCGGGACCGGCATGATGCCTCCTGATGCATAAGGACGGAATGTATGATCACTGGAATCGACCGTTCAGTAGCCGTTAACAGTCGATAGCCGCTGACTCGTAATCGTGAGAAGGCGAAGTTGATAGCCGGCCAAGCCCAGAGCTACGGATTCTGCGACCCCAGCTTGACCTTGCAGCTTTCGGAGTAGCCGTTGGCCCGTTGCTGCACCGTGTAGGATGCCGCTGGCAAGTGCGGGAAGTGAGATATACAAGGACATTGGGCGATAGAGGTGGCTTGAGGTTGTTGTGTGGGCACTGTCGGCCATCGGCTGGGAACGTACCAGTGAGCTCTCACCACGGTTCATCAGGATGACCTTTCGTTGTGCCGGCCACCACTCTCACTCATCATGACTCGGTCTGCAACGCTGTCTTGGCTTATGATAGTGTAGAGCTAGGCCCACTACCCAGTGTCCCCTCTTCCACCGCTGCACTGGTCCCATCTCCGTTCTCCAGGTGCCCGCACTCAGTCACTCAGTACTTACAACCTCGCGTGGCACAACACCGACCTCCCCACCTTCCCCACTCTGACACAGGCACCCGTGCCAATATTGGACATCGACTCATCAGGACCGCCGATCAGTCGATGATCCATTGCCGCACACGGCCTCACACGGCAGCCATTGCCGCCGGGAACCTACCCCTGGTCATGGTCTGATCGGGCGAGTTCTAGCATGTGTCGCCTTGGCACTCCAGACTTCGGTCGAGATGTCACGGCCGCGAGGTAAGCTGTTGATTGTGTTCTCACTTCTCAGTTCAGTCTCGACGGTTACGCTATTCAGACTCCCTCGCGTCGCGCTTCGGTCACTTCATAACGCAACTAAGTCCACGCCAACGCCGATCTTGGCAGTATTGCACGTCTGATCGGTTTCTCACTTGAAATACATCCATCAAAGGGGTCGCGGTTCCCACTCGACAATAAGGGCCTTTCGACCGATTCATACAACATCCCAAGACTTGATCTCCCCCCTAGACCGCTCAGCTCGCTGCCGCGTCGACACCTCCAGCAGCAGTGCCCGTAGCTGATGGTCCAGCAGCGCCCGTCGCACCCCTGCCTGCGCTGCCCTCAGCCTCGGTCCCCGGAGCACCCGTCCTCCTCCTCTTCGATGAGGGGTCTGAGTTCGGGCTGAAGGCGTGATTCAGCTTCACAGACCGAAGATATAGTTGCGCTAGCTGGACTCACTTTGGCTCCTCTTTCGGGTTAAAAGCCTCGGCGATAACTTTCGGATTTCCCTTCAGCCTCATGCCCAAGAACGACTTGTTCGGTCCGTTCCCACCTCCCCTCCCGCCTTTCTTGGGTCCATGGCCCACTCTGACCGGCTTGTCTTCCATCATACACCGCATCAACTCGACCTGCCAGGACAAGGGCAGTGTTTCCAACTTTGAAAACACGTCGGCGCGGAAGGACGTCTCTGAGAAATGCTTGATGGCCAATTTGGCAACGCCGATATCCCGCCTCTCCCCCGCTGCCTGCAGTAGCCCCCAGGGGGCACCGCCCCGTAGCCAGCCGTACTCGTTGTGCTGGAGACTGCGGACCATGTGCTCGCAGTCGAAGCGCTCGGCAAAGTCCAGTACGGGGTAGAAAGAGGGTAGGTCCAAGCCCCGGATGAGGGTGTTGTTATCGGGACTCCAGGAGTTTGGGTAGTAGATGTATTTCAGGACGACGTCGAGCTGAGGCGAGCGAAGTTCAATGTCGATGGGTTCTTCGAACAGTATGCCGCGGAGCCATCGATCATCTCGCTGAATACAGAGCTGAGAACGTTATCAGCAATGCCTCCGATCCAATTATTGGTCTTGTAGTGCAAGTATGAAGGCTTGCAGGACTCACCTGTGCTTGCCGAGGTAGAACGCGGAGACTCGATAGCTGATCCCATCTTCCGTTCTGAAGATCACTTGCGCCCTGGGATCTTGGTAGTGCGCATGCCAAACTACCTCCTCCTCCTCCTGAACGGGAGGTTCGACCGCCTGCTGAACGGCTCCTGATCCTGAAGCAAGGGCTCCTGTCGATCCTGAAGCTGCAGGTGCCGCTGCGCCAGCTACTGAAGATCAATCATCGTTCAAGTCGGTGAAAACCGGTGGTAGCGCTTACCTGCGGAGGCCATTGATCTACGGGTGGCTGGCATCCTTCCGGGTCCAGCTGTAGACTTCGTGAGGGCGAGAGAAGTTTGGGCGATACAGACCTCTTATCGATCTGGCGGTGTTGCTCAAGACAGATTAGACAAGGCAAAGGGTAACGAGAGGGTGTGATCGAAGCAAGATCAGGTCCAGAAATTGTCCAGAAACGTTACGGTTGTGACTTGTGCGACCGTGTCCGGGTGGCGATTCCCACGGTGTGCTCGGACTGTTTTCAGAGTAGCGTTCCCACGGTTCCACCAGCAACAGATGCCAGAGACGCGTCGCACAGACGCGCCTTGGTCATGCGCGCGAACTAATCTTGTCCAAGACTCCAATGTCCATCAATGCCCATCGGCTCTTGACTGTACATTTGATATCGATTGACTTTAATTTTGACTTCTTTTCATCCGCACTGGAACCCAACATGTCGCTCATTCCCAGCAAAAGACCACACACGGAGGACGCGACCACACTGGTGTCCCCGGTTCCCGATAGCACTAATTCGGAATTTCGGATCAACAGCCGGATCCAAAGACCAAGCGTCCGCCCTTACAGAAGAAAGTGCATACCCCGTGGTATATCCATCAAGGCTATGGTGTCACTGATCAGTCACGCAAAGCCCGGGATGTATGGGGAGACTACATGGAGGATTATTGGTTCATGGCCTACGACAGGCGGCCATATGACCAAGGACTCGAACGAGTTAACCTTACCACATTTGCCATCGCACCCTATGTCCCTGTATACATGGTGCTCGAGGTGAGTTTCGCACAGGTGACTCCGGCTGATATCGACAGCATACCAAATTCTTCCACATGTCCATCGTCAAAGAGGATGATGGGCGACTCACCTTCGACTGCCAATGTCCCGATTTCATCCGCGCCGCCGCCTCCGCCAAGACAAAGAAGGTCACCGCACATCCAGACCCGAAGTACCTCGAGACTTCAGCCCTTTGCGCGCATCACTGCTTGGCCATGCGATATTCCGACAAGCTGCTAGCAATGGAACCACGTCTCGACTCTCAGGAGCCGTACCCCGTTCTCGAATCCATCGTCGTGTACGAGGCTCGGGACAGATATCAACCTGGCATGGTGATCAGCATCCCCGGTACTAAGACTGGTATATATCGGCATCGACTTCGGCGAATCGTGACATACACTCAGGAGGGGGTACCCCACTGCTCGGCAGGTGTCACAAGGATGCGGATGGATATTGCTGCCACATTGTCAAGGGCAATGCGAGGCGAGAGTTGCAACTACGAGTGAAGAAGCAGATGGCTGAGAAGGCGGCTGCCGAGGCCAAGGCCCGGAAAGTGGGGGATGTAGGGCGGGCTGAGGCGGTTGCTAGAGTTTGTCAGTCGCTCACTACGTGACAATCTTCTGAGGATGAGTATGTGACTATGTGGGATCGTTGGTGGCCGCTGGACTGTCATGATCGGTGTTCAGTCACTTTCTAGTATCGTCATGCTCCTTGTTATCAGGGACAGGCGTCAAAATCCTTGATACGCTTCATGGCCTCGTGCAGAAAGAGAGAGACGGACCTCTGGCTTCCTCTGGCAACCGGCCCGCCGTAGCCCAAATTGCTTCCGTAGCCACATGTCTCCGCCGCTCCAAAGCTCCAAGGTATTCAACGTCCAGACCTTCCTTCTCTTCTCAATCTCCTCTCGATCTCGCTGTGCCAATGGCTTGTCGATGGATGCACCGTCTGCCGGCCTCGATACCACATGGCAAATCGGTTGCCCGGATTATCTCTACGTCAAGCTTGGTGCAACTCAAAGAAGAACGACTAGGGTCCGAGATGGTGGAATGGGGATTTCCCACCGGTCAAGTGCAGTCCATGGCCAACATTCCGAGCAGCGATAAGAATGAGCCGAAAGACTTCTTCTCACAGTCACTCTCCGACATTTCTCATAGGCATTTATCCGCTTGTTCCCATCGGGATGTCTCATCAGGCCGATGAGGTCTGATGTCGTTTTCGAGCGCCATCGCTTGATTGAGACCTAGGACCTAGGACCTGGTCTTCCCTCGCCCGCCTGGACGATCGCTAGCCGGCTCCCACTCCTGCGAGGCTAGGCGCTAATTATACATTTACAGTTCGACCGACTCCTTGGCAGGTGATCAGGACTATACCAATACCAATCGAATGCCCTATTTATCGAACAATGATCGCTCGGCACTCGCTGCCGTTGTGACAGGCTGGGATTCGGTCACCTCCGTCCGCTCCGTCCGCATGAATAACGTGCTTTCCCACTCCTATCGCGATAACTCGACCACCACCCAAGCTTCCCACTTCACCCCGCAAAGGCGCAATCACGTATCACCCTATCCGACCTAGCGCAATCCGCAACCATGTCGTGGGAAACCCGAACATACATGGCCATGTCCGATATGGCTGCACTGCCAATATCGCTCCGCTCGCTACCTCGATTGTTGCGACAACCCACTCTCCTCGGTCCGGTCGAAGGCGATAAGGTGATATTGACGCTAATGACACCATATCCCCCGATTATGGATTCATGGCGACATGCATACCCCACTGATCACACCTCCAGCACTCGTCTCCGTAGGCTAGAGTAACAAGGACCAATCCGCTGCCTTATCTATGAAATCGGCTGTATAAGTATCCACCAGTGTCGGGATCCTCCTACATTTACAGACAGAAGCCATTCCTGACAGTTCAACAACGGTAATGATGTCGTTCCTCTCAAAGTTGAGGTTCAGGCCGAAACCGGCTGAACCAGGGATGATCCCTCACACCGAGGTTTTGGCACCGGAGAATGGGATCACCCCAAGTCTTCCATTCCAAGCCACGACAACCACCGCCTCGGACGACGAGAAAGGTCCTGGATCACCCCCACTCGATGAAAAGGGCGATATCAAGGTGGATCCCGAAGCGGATGCGACCGAATCGACCGACTCGATCCCGCAGTACGACTGGGATTCGGAAGAGTTTCGCGGTATACCAGACATTGTGCGCGAGACGGTCGGATTTGAAGATGATCCTACGGAGCTGTACCTCACTTTCAGGGTGCTCGTCCTCTCGACCATCTTCTGCCTCATCGGCAGCGTCGTCTCTCAGATCACCTAGTAAGTCCTGCCCCACCTTATGATGGACGGAGACTGACCATGTTGGCAGCTTTCGTACCACGACAGCCCCGTTCCCGGTCTTCTTTGTCATCCTGGCCTCTCTACCGCTGGGCAAGTTGATGGCTCGAACCCTGCCAACTAGGGTGTTCAAAGTCTGGAAATGGTCATTCTCCATGAACCCCGGCCCATTCACCAACAAGGAGCATGTGATGATTGGGATCTGCGCCAACGCCGGTTCTCAAGGTCAATGGTCCTTCTTCCTGCCCGCCAACGCGGCAATGTACTACGATATCACATTGAACCCCGCAGTGGCGTTGTTCTTCGGATGGGTAAGTACACTCATGTGAAAGGTTGCTGATTGAGCAGGGAACTATTCTCATCGGATTTTCCTTTGCCGCAATGGGTGAGTTCGTACCTTGGGCACAGTGCGCATACTGATACTCTAAAGTCCGCCCTATCCTGATCGACGACCCGAGGTTCCTCTTTCCCATCTCCCTGCAGCAAGTCGCGGTATACCGCTCCCTCCAGGGTCTATCGACTAGCAACCTCGCCAGGTCGGCCAAACAGATGCGAGTGTTCTGGTACGTCTTCGCCGGCATCTTCGTCTGGCAATTCTTCCCAGCATGGATCATGCCATTCACCGCCGCTCTCGCCCCACTGTGCTGGTTCAACTCGCGCAATCACAAACTCAACTTCCTGGGCGCAGGTCGTGGCGGTGCTGGCTTCTTGAACATTACGCTAGATTGGTCAAACATCACCTCGACCATCATCACATATCCCTACAGCGTGCAATTGACCGTGTTTGCCGGGTTCGCCATCACAGTGAGTGCAGAGTAGGAGGGCATTGCTGAACTGGGTAGATCTGGGTCATTCTGCCGATTGCGTATTTCAAGAACTTGTGGGGATCGCCAACGTATAATATAATGTCCAACACCCTCTTCCTCAAAAACGGCACTGCATACCCGTTCAAGAAGATCTGTGAGTACGATGATTCAGGGGACATTGCTGATTGAACAGTGGACACGAATGAACAGGGAGTCCAGGTGTTCAACGAGGCCAAAGTGAGTAAAATCCCCGGCGCCAGTGCACTGACTAGGTAGTTCGATGAATACGGGATTGCCTATGCCGGTGCCCAGTTCATGTGGGATACATTCTTCGTAAGTCCCCGCCTTCCCTCTCCCACATTACACATCACTGATGATCTTAGTGGTACGCGTCGTACGTGTCGGCGTATGTCTGGTGTGGGCTCTTCCTCGGACCTACCATTTGGACCGTGTTCAAAGAGAGGCGAGCCGGTCGTCACCCTTACAATGACAGATTGTGCAAGATCCAACGATCCTACCCCGGTCTGGCACTATGGTGAGCTTA
Source organism: Bullera alba (assembly GCA_001600095.1). Taxonomy (NCBI): domain Eukaryota; kingdom Fungi; phylum Basidiomycota; class Tremellomycetes; order Tremellales; family Bulleraceae; genus Bullera; species Bullera alba. Next base: position 543,240 of record BCIX01000007.1, read on the forward strand.
GACCACGCCCCAATCTTGACCCTTGCTAAATCTCCGCAGGCACTGGCTTGCAATGTTCATCATCCCCGCCATCATCCTCTTGATCCTCGTGGTCAAAGGGACAGTGTACATGCCAATCTTCACCTACTTTGTCGCACTGGGCTTTGGCGCCGCATCGATGTTGCCCATGAGCCTGATCTATGCGACTTCGGGGTATCCGATGAAAGTGGGCATCTTCAACGAACTCATCTATGGCTGTGAGTCGATGATCCACTTGCACATGTGTTGAGCAGATCTGACGGATGGGGCAGACATGCTCGAGGTCAAGGGATCATCGAGGCATCCACTGGGACAATTGGCCTATCGGATTCTCAGTGGGAATACCTGGTATGACGCGAGGACGGTCATTGAGGATCAAAAGGTGTGTCATCTCGAACTCGGTGTCATCTCTCGAACTCAACATGGTGCTGACTGGCTTAGATTGGGCATTACTTCCACCTCCCGCCCCGAGCGGTCATTGGTATCCAGCTGTTCGGATCGATTCTCTCAACTCCGGTCAATTACGGGATTCTACGAGCCGTCCTCGCCACCAAGTTCGACTATGTCAGCGGGCGGAAGAAGGATCCGCAGGGCCAATGGACCGGTCAACAGCTCCAGTCGTACAACAGTGATGGTGAGTAATGAGTATTCGCCCAACTCCCAAATCACCAAATAGGAGACGGGGCGAGCTGAGCATGACCTTTAGGAATTCAATACGCCCTGGTCGGTCCAAAGAAGCTGTTCGCGGCACAGGTATACAAACCCCTGCCTTATGGCTTTGTGTGAGTCCACCCCAAGGGGGCAGAAGGCTGACGACTTAGTGTTGGGATTGCAGCGCCTATCATCGTGTTCTTGCTGGCGAAGCGGTTCCCGAAGACCCGCTTCGATCTGTTGTAAGTCCACCAAAGCCGGTGCCGGCGTCAGTGAGCTGATTGCCCGCGCTAGCAACACCACAATCTTCTTCAGCGCGTGCGCCACGTTCCATGGAAATATCAGCACGGGCCCATTCACCATGATCATCCTGGGCACAATCACCAATTTCTACCTGTACAGATATAGACACGTCCTGTGGACCAAGTGAGTGTTTCTCCATTTGATTCTTGTGGGCGTTCTGACTTTACTCGTTAGATTCGCTTATATCGTAAGTACTAGTCCGGATGGATCAAACGAGGGGTGTAGCTGACGTAGGATGTACAGTGCGGTGCAGCCCGTGAGCACCGGATGAACTCGATGAGAAGTGGTGTCGAGAGCTGACGTTACTCTTAGTGGACACGGGATTCAACGCGAATCTACTCTTCATCTTCATCTTCCTCGGCACGCAGAGTGAGTACCAGATGATACTGCTCACATGCTGGAGAATGATGTGCTGATGCCGGGTGCAGCGGTGCAGATGCCTCATTGGTGGGGGAACAATGCGGACAACATCGAGCGCTGCTTTGCGCTGAAGAAGTGATGAGTGAGGGAAGAAGTGGGGCAACGGGTGAGACCCGAGGGCTCAGATCGCAATCCAGTCCAGTACGGTACAGTGCAGTATAGTGGTCGTTGGTATAGAATGTAATTGTTCCGTCGAGCTGCAGTGTCAGCCTGCGAGCAGAGTCACTCCCGGAATCTGACGTGTCGAGGCGAGACTACACACTGGTCATCAGCTGACAGGGTTGTAACTTGTAAGTACCACGGGCCATTGATCTACCACGGACCATTGATCGTCGCCATGCACATGCCATTCATCACATGAATTATAGTACATTGCTCATGCGAATTGTCCGTGTTTGACACCCTTTGGCTCGTTGTGCCAGTCCATTATACGTTGAATTGTCCTTTTGGTTTCTTCTCTCTTCTTCTCACTTGATTCTTGTTTCACTTGTTCACTTCTTCCCCTCCCCATCAACCCTTCGTCCGTCATGCTTCACAGCTTCGTCCCTCAGAGCGCAGTCTAATTGGTCCACACCTGGTTTCCATTGGTAGCAGAACACTAGAAAACCGATCAGCTCCAGCCAGCTAGCGATAGTGTATCGTGACGACTCACCTCCCACGTCTGGACCTGGTTGCCCGGGTTCTTGTTCCCATCAGTGAGGTCCAAGCACTGGTTCGCGCTGGCTAGCTTGATGTGGTTGTCCGAGCCGTAGTTCCAAGTCTGGGCAGCTAGACCAGAGTAGCACTAGGATCAAACGTCAGCTCTCACTCTGCGCACATCTTCCTCGACACCAGATGGTGTGATGAGGCGTGAGACAAGAAGTAGTAGGAAGAGAGAAGGACAAAGGACAAGGAACTCACCTGCCAGATCTTCATCTTGACTCCATTGGCGGGTCCCGTTCCGGCATCGAGGCAGAAGTTGGCGTTGGCGACCTTGACCGATGTGGCGCCATTGCGGGAGAAGATGAATCGCTGGTTGGCGGCGTTGTTGCAGTTGGCAATCCTGCAAAGTGGGTTAGCATATTCCGTCTCCGCCAAAGTAAGGATAACAGGGCTGAACTCACTCGATCGCCGCGCCGTTGGTGTATGAGCTATCCCTGACTTGCAGGCACTTGCTGTTGTCGCCATTGGGGTGGATGACTTGGCCAGAGGTGCTAGGAGGCGTGGAAGAGCTCGAAGTTGGAGGTCGAGAGCTAGATGGAGTAGGGGGGACAGAGGATGATGCAGGGGGGTTGGTGCCAGCATTATCGGCTCGGATGAACTCTGCCGCTCGCTCGGCCTAGATCCAGACTCAGCACATGACTGCGTCGCACTCGAAGGAGACTTACAAGACCGTACAGCACCGACATGAGGTGCGAGGATACCTGGAAAGGAAGGGTGGATCCATCGACAACTCTCAATCCGCTGACTCCGTACTACGCGGATCTCGTCAGCTTGATTCTTCTCGAAAATGGGAGAATCCTCCACTCACAACTCTGTTTCTCGAGTCGACACATCCTCCGAGGTCCTTGCTCATCATTGCAACCGTACCAATAGGATGCCAGTTCGATCTGTAGTTGTACTGCGCCCAAGTCGACCACGCGTTCAGGTCCGTGCCATCGGGCTGACTGCCGGATTTGCCGGTGATCGAGCTGGAGATAGGCGAGGAACCCATGATGATGGACGAGTACCTTGCAGTGGCGCCCTGAGCGAGTCTGTCAAACTCGTTCGAGTAGTATCGAGGGTCAATGTTGAAGCCGCCCGAATATGGCTGGTTGTTGGTGATCTTGACGGAACCTCGGGAGAATGGGAGCAGGAACCATGAATCCCAGCCAAACGTGCTGCCTAAAACAAAGTCAGAATTGTCCGGCGGCGTGGTGGTAGTAGGGACTCACTGAAGGTGTAGTCAAAGTTCTCGGAGAAACCAACACCCTTGTTCAAGATCCAGTCTCGCTGAATCTCAAATACCCTCTGCAATCCAGCGGCTGAAGCGGCAGCACCGTTGTTCACGGCGGATTGAGCCCACTGAGCAATGTTGTTCTGGAGCAGGGTTCGCATCCTGCTAGCATCGGAGCCGGAGAAGAGGTCCTAGATCCGGGCATCAGCTCTGTATCCACCGCAAACTTATAGTACTCACCTGGAATCGAGGGAATACGATTGGTTGACCACCTCCCCGGTTGCCGTTGAAGTTCCAGTTGGTAGTGGTAGTCGTCTGATCGATCAAGTTGAGGCCCACGGGCAAGTCGACTCGCGGGGTAACGCCAGCAGAGTTTAGAACGCTCGTTGGTCCGATACCCGATTGCTGCAGAATCACAGGGGTCTTGATCGAGCCAGTGGCCATGATGACCTCTCGGGAAGCAGAGACAGAGTAGGTGGCGCCCTTCTCGTCCCTGAACTCGAGACCCGTAGCTCGGGGGTTGGAGCCAGAGGTCAGGAGGACTTTACCGACGCTAGCACCGGCGAGGACTACAGTTATTTAGTGACCAAGGTCTTTCGACGGTATGATTGCATGAACTCACTGGTCAGGTTGGGAATGTTCCTGTTGAACAGGTATCCTCGGTCTGAGCGATATCAGCACTAGCACGGACCGTAGAATCAGGTAGATACTGACAGGCGTCGATTCTCGTGTTGCCGCTCCTGGTGTTTGCGATCGGAGCCAGACCGGCGGGGTTACCACAGGTCAAGTCGCCGGCGTAGGGAGTTCCGAGGTTCTTGATCGTCGTGTTGAAGTTTCTCTCGATGGCATTCGGCGAGCTAAAGAAGTCAGGGAGAGCTCAGTGTCTTCCTTCTTGACTCACGCATTGGGGTCGTACTGGACACCGATTGGTCCGCCTGAACCGTGGCATGATGGGTCGTAAGTGACGCCAGCAGCTCGCTGGGCACTGCTGGGCGCTTGGAAGCTCTCCGCCCTTCGCATCTGGAAACCCATCAGCTTGCTGTTGCTAGAGGCACAAAGTGGGAAGCTGCACTCACGTAGGGCTGCAGCGAGTTCCAGTTCAGTCCGGTGTTACCGACAGTCTCCATAGCGTCGATCTAGGAAAAGTTCAGCTTTGCGACCTAGACAATCAAGGAAGGTACAGCTACTCACTTGATAGTCGTGGGGTTTGCTCCATGCTAAGCCGTTGATGACTGTACTCCCACCAAGGGCTCGACCTCCTCGGATCTTCGCTGGCTGGTTGTTGGCAGACGCCTGGGGGACGGTTTGGTATTGCCAGTCGAGGAAGGTCTAGGAAGTGGTCAGCTCACACTGCATGTAATCATGGCAAATCCTACAGCTGACTCACGTCGAAGGTACTCTGGTATCGAGAGGCATCTAGGTAGACTGTATCAGCCATACGGTCATTCAGTGGACAAGGAAGAACCCACCTGTGACGTCTTGCCTGCCTTCCTCGTCGTACCCCGCCTCAATCACCAATACCGTCCTGCCGGCATCTTCCGTCAACCTCGAGGCCAGGACGACTCCAGCTAGACCACCTCCTGCAATGACATAGTCGTAAGTCCTGCCGCTGACGGCGGCTCCGGAGTAGATGGGTGCGACGGCTCTCTTGGCTATAGGCTCAGCTGGGGCTGCGAACGCTGCTGGAATCAGGGCCAGCGGGAGGAGGAGGGTAGTGATCATGTCGCTGTCTACCGATGGCGGTGTGGTGGTGGGTGAAAGTGTGGGTGGGCTCAGTGGTATTAGGGTATGGGATGGATTATAGGTAGTTGCCGATGGGAATATGAGCGAGGGAAGGCTGCTGGTAAAAGGTCAGTCGAGGGTGAAAGGATCCTAATACCAATACGTGGGAGAAAGCCGGTCAGTTGAAGAAAGAGGAAGGGTGTTGACATCCATCTCCTCAGGCTATATAGTCTGCTGGATACGGATGACCTACGCACCGACCCTCCTGTCCGCATGACACTTTGCCTACGATCTCCTACCAGGCACCCGTCCGGCCGGGAGGAAGACCGGTGCGGGATCTCAATCATCACTGCTCCTACCCCCTACCCCCTCCCCCCCCCTCCTACCCCCACTCCACCCACTTGTTGCTGTGTTGAGTCTAGTGGATCTCCTGATCACTGCCTTGCAATGTTGCAACACCCCTTTCCCTGCCTGTCAACGAGACAAACGACGTCAGAAAATTGTCTATTTGGTTCGGGGAGAGGTTAAACCGCGTTAGAGGCGGGTGGAGCCGCCCTCTAATTTTCGGGGTTTAATTCCTCTTCGGGCAATGTCAGGTACGCAATAACGTAACAGGGGTCAGGCACCATCGCCCGCTTGTTCGCTTGACACTTCGCCCCGCCAGTATGGTCCGCAACATGAGCATGGAGGGAGAGTCGACGCTCAGCACAGCAAATCGATGAGCGACGAAGACTCGAGACAGCGAGACAGCGAGCGACGTCGAGGACGCGAGGACGCGAGGACAGCACAGGCTGCGATGATCGCGACACAGCAGGACGCACAGCAACATTGATTCGGACCTGATCTCAGTTACTATACTCTCGCTTGCTCGCCTGCCTTTGGATCTTCAGTGTCAACACCTTTGAGTCTGAGCTGCCCTTTGGATACGGCAAAGGAGCCAAGCACTGCAGTAACCTGCGGTAAGCTGACTCACAAATACGACGCCAATCAATCCCGGGGCAGCCCTGTTCAGCCGAGGGCATGCCCGATGTTGACACCGATGTCGATCTGATCGACTGCTGTCTTACGGGTTACGACCTCTTATGGCGATAGTGCGACGGCAACTAACGACCAGTAAGCTCACGAACTGCAGGTACAGACAGGTACAAACAGGTACAAACAGGTACAGTCTGACAGTCTGGCACGGCAGGTGTACGAGAGTAACGACACTGGCACGACAGTCAAGTATAGTACGACAGAGTACGACCTAGTACGACTCCTCATCGTCGGCTCCCGTAGGCTGCAGATCTGTCAACGATCATGCTTATTCACGATGTTTACACCTCCACAGGAACCAGTCACAATACGGCAGCGGTCGTACGGCGGTCGTACTCGCTGGACTACGGTAGACTACGGTAGACTTCGTGCATGGGACTTCATACGACGGTACGAGACGGTACGACAGCACGACGCCATCACGACCACCTGTAGAGCTGGAAGCACGACTCCCTCTCGTATCGCTTCCCCCGGATCATCGATCAGATGCCGCATTTCCCCCGCGATCTCCATGGTCCTCCACTAGATCTCCCGCGAACTCCCAGATTTGGACATGGATGGCTTCTTCCCCTCTTCTTCATGATCGACCCTGTAACAGCTTATACCCCTTGAAGTCACACCCTGGGTCAGATTCCTGTTCATCTCCCCTTCAGACATGAATCGGCAATCTACGGGCGTTGAGCTCCAGTCGACGACTCGCCAGGCTTGACCCAAACGTCCGACGAACTGCTGCTACAAACGACATATTAGCTTATGCAGCTACCACCACACGAGCAGCTCGACGTGACTGCTGCATGGTCTGTGGAGCTGCCACTCACGATACTTTAGCGACCGGGACACCCTTGGCTGCCGACTGTGGTGCACGACTAATGACGATGTGAGCTGTGCAGTCGGGATCCCCAACACGGTGCAGCTCACTCACAGCTTGGGACCATTGGCATCAAAGGCGACTCGGCTGAGCGAGGGAAGACCACCCTTGGATCTCTCACAGGCGCACTCGCAGCCTTCGGGCATGGGCGGGTCGAACAGCTCGGCGACCAGTGCCCAGTCCATTGCGTCCTTGCGATAGGCTCCTCCCCTTCCTTCTGAGCCCTTCGGTTTCGTCTTCTTCGTCTTCAACCTGCCCCCTTCCCTCCTATTCGCCCTTCCATCCGCTCCCTCCCCTCGCCCAACGGTCCTCGACGCCACGATGGCCTTTTGGAACGATTCCCGCCATCCCTCCCACAACTCCCTCTCGATCCAATCCCACATGTGGAGCATGTCGACCTTCGCCGGCAGCATCTCGATTGCCATTTTGGCCATTGTGATATCCTGCCTCGCCGATGCCGTGGCCAATAGACATCCAGGGTGAGCCTGTCCGTGCTCGACTATGCGGTCGTGGAGGTATCGAATAGCCAAGTTGCACTTCAACTCGAACATCGCATACAGCTTCTCTATCACGTCGTGGCAACATGCTCCGACGTGGAGAATCTCGTAGATCCCAGTGTGGAAGAACCCGACGATGGCCTCGGTCGAGTCGTTAGTGAGCGTGGGCATGGCGATTTGGAGGGCCGAGTCGAGTGGGTTTCGCTGGAGCAACTCGCCAAAGTTGGGGCTGGGGTTGGAGAGAGAGGGAGTGTTGGCGAGCAAAGAGAGCCAGATAGTCCGGGACGGGGACGAGTGAGTAAAGGGTTGACGAGGACAAGAACAAATCAGCATACATCGATCATCAATTCGTTCCAGCAGTCATTTCATCGACCCCACAGCTACCATCATCTGTCCTCCCGTGGACTCGATCCCAGTCACGATCCTTCCTCTGCCCTTCCCCTGAGACTTGTGGGCACAGAGTCCCGACGCCCACTCACCTGTGCTTCAGGACGTAATGGCTCGGAACCGCAAACCCAAGCTTCTCCGCAGAGAGAAATACCACATCCGCCTGCGGATCGTTGAAATAGTGATGCAGCTTGATATCAGGGACGTCCGTCGGTCCGTTCTTTCGGTCGCTTTTGCTGCTTTTGGCTTTTCCTTTGCCTTTGCCCTTGTCTCCGGCTTTGTCTGAGCCGCCTTGGTCTTTGCCTCTATCTGCGGCTGCGCCAGAGTGTGAAGCATCGTGGCAGTCGTAAATGTGGTTGAGGAGATCGAGGGGGAAGACGCATGTCGCCATGGTGTCGCGTACTGAGAGGGTCAGCTCATTGCAGGCTCGTTGAGGTTCTGCATCAGCGCCTGGTGGACGGGAACGGTAAGTGTAATGGATGAGAGTGTCAAGCAGGTCGACGAGTTGTATCCCAAGCCAAGGGGGACGGCGGGTGTTGTGCGGTCTTGACGAGGAACCGGGATGAAAGCCCACAAGTCAAGGAAAGAGGCCGACCAGTACGACTATGGGGAAGGAGACGTGTACACCTCGTACTCACGCTTCAAGGGGCCCATGAGTGGATCCCCCTCTATGCCTTTATAGTCATGACAGCACATCGCACCTAGACGATGACCCTTCCAGCTCCAGTCTGGTGATACCGACAGAAGTAGGCGGGGAAGATGCGGGGAGGTTTGTGGTGAGGTTCTGGATATGCGGAAGATGAAGCTGGAAGACCGGTTCCTGAATAGTGGACCACGACAGGGATGATGATTGCTGATGTGCTAAAGTGATCCAGTTCAGATGTGGTATTAGAGCTGCGTGTGATGTTAAGGTGAGATGAGGTGTTGATGCGGAGGAGCGTCGAGGTGTAATGAGGAAAGCGACTAGGTCGTCACCGAGAAGGAAGGGAAGGAAGGAAGTGTAGTTGTCAAGGAAGGGAGAGAGGTGATTCCGAAATGACCTGTCTGCAGCGGTGCAGCCTTGGTTGACGAGTGACCAGGCTAGAAAGATGAGCGAGTGTCTCGACAGATGAGGATGAATGTGATGAAGGAAGATGAGTTCAATGTAGTCAGTAGTCACAGTCCATGCTAGCGCTGATCCTCCGCTTTGACCACCTCCACCCGGTGGCGATCCACACGCTGATCGTCAGGAACGGAAATGGCGGTCCGAGCGGGGTGCATGTTGGCGGTCGATCGAGCGTGGCTGTGGACACGGGCTTGTGGTAGCGGGAGTCGAAGGAGTTTGAGGTGAACATAGCTATGCATGTCAGTACGCTGCTGGCTCTTACCACACGCTGAACCTCATCCACGGTGATATCGACCGGTATTCCCGTGATCAGTCGAGCACAACCACCAGCCTGTGGCATCAGCATCCCGGCTCGCTCCAGACTGCATCTTAATCACAGGCCGATAACATCGTAGGTGTCGTTTCCCCATGCCTTCTAATCCCCTCTAAACCGTTACACCCCTTCAAACCGTGACACCGAACGTGGACGTGCGCGATGTTGAGCAACGAAGCCCACGTCCATTGCCAGCCCATTTCCCTGCTCCACCTCCGGTTGCCCCGCCATCGTCCCTCGTCCAAGGCTGTCCATCTGCTTCACCGGTTGTCGAAGCGGTCGTTGGCCTACTTCCTGCTCTTGACTTTAGGCTTTTTCTTCGGGTTCTTCTTCCGTCTCTCGACGCAGCGCGGACATATCCAATTACCCTCTGGGGTCTTGCTGAGTCCGAGGCAGGAGAGGTGGTACTGGCGACAATGTCAGCGTCATTTCCCCATCAGGCAACGGGGACAAAGAGAAGTGACGTAGGTTGATCCAACCATCCCAGGCTATGACCTTACTCACCCATTCAATCTCGCAGTCGTCGTCGTCGCACCCGATCATCTCCCCGTACGACACGTTTCGACACGTGCAATACACCTTTGTGTCCATTTCCCCTTCCATCACCTCCATATTCTCCATACTGGACACTCTCTCCATATCGGCCGCTCCGGGGCCAAAGACACCTCGGTCCGCTGCACCGTTGCTCTTGACATTACTGGCGGTACGCTTGGGAGCCGGTTTGCCATCGTCCTCGTCCATCATGTCGCTGTATTCCTCCCCGTCGTCTTCGTCGAATCGGGATCGCTTGCTGGACGAAGGGGCAGTCTTGTCCGCTGGGGCAGCCTTGCCCGCTTTGGGCGCGGGGAGATTGGGCGTCCCGTTGGCACTGCGTCCGGGAATATGTGAGCCTTCTCGAGATCCAACATCGAGGCCAAGTCCATCCCGGCGGTCTACAGTCGGTTCAGCTATGTCACATCCTTACAGCACGACTGCACCTACCGTCATCAGAGTCCTCGTCACTGTCATCGGCCCTCTCTGCCTTTTTGGCCTTGCTCAGCGCTGCGGCCAATTGTCTCGCAGTCTGCGGCTGTGATGGCTTGCCATTGAATGCCGAGGCAGAGGCTAGAGAGTCTGCAGGCGATGTTGCGCGGTTGACACTGTGCGGTGTCAGCAAGACATCCAACCTCTACTCTTCGACGACGGACAAGGATCATCTTCCTATGTCGAACACCTGGTTACTCACGGCTTTCGCTTCTTCACTGGAGCCTTCTTCTTCTCTCCCCCGACGCTCGACACTTCGTCATCATCCCTGCCGATCACCTGCATCCTGCTCTTCTTCTTCTTCGTCGGGGTATCCCCCGTTCCAGCTGCAGTGCCGGACGCGCCAGCTGCGGCATTGCTCCGGTTGGCTGGACCCGCAAAGGGCGAGTTGACCTGTCGAGCCAGTCCCCGACGCGAGGATGTGTGCATTGGAGGGTAGGACAGTGTGAGCGATTGAGTGTATGGCGAGGGCGGGCCTTGCTGGAGGAGGGTGGACGACGCCAGGAGGTTTGAGATGTGTCGCTGGTGGGCCATGATCTGTGGTCTGGGTCAGTGCTGTTCACCAACTGACATTGTGACTCGAGACGGTGTGGGTCATGCGAAGAGCAGGAGGCCTGGCTGAGATGCAGAGGTTGGCACTCAGGCGGTGCTCGCAGCCATCGAGGCAACGAGTGTTGTGGAAGGGGAAACCGAAAGCAGACTTCAGAGCCGAAGCTCACGCTTCGCTCGCTCGCTCGCTCGCTCACTCACCCCGTCGCACGCTCCACCCGCTACTCTGATCTTGTCATCCCCTCCAAGCTTGTACCGCGCGGCCTCCTCCGCGATCTCTTGCAAGAGCTGGAACCGGCGTTCGGGCCCTATTGTCGGGTCTTGAATCCAGTTGATCAGGGTGTTCAGTTTGGTCTCCAGGTTGACCAGCGTGGCTAAGCGTCTGAGTTCAGCTCTCTCTCTTCGTACTTCTCTCTCTATATATCTCTCTCTCTCTCCCCGGGTCACTCTCTCAAGCTCTCGAGGGAGAGAGAGCGGGTCGGAACCAAGGCGCCCATCACGCTGACCAGCTAGGGCTCGAAGTGGACTCACAGAACAACACCGCGCCCAGCTCATTCAAATCGCTATGCACCCTCGTCAACTCTGAAGGGATCTGATCCAGCGTGTCCATAATGTCCGAGACGACGAGGATATCTTGCGCATCGTCGATCGACTGGGCCGTGAGGGGCGGTGGAGAGGGCGATAATGGCTCCACGACGGCCGCGTAGGCTTTTGGCGGCATCCTGTGTTCGAGCTTTTGTGTATTGTCCTCGGCAATGCTACCTGTGCCAGAATGACAAGAGATGCTGGACTCTAGGGTTAGGAGCTGCTTTGACACGAGAAGAGCGGGTCTGAAAGAGCTCTGACGGGGTGCGACAACAGCAGGGTCTGATAGTTTATTCGAGCCACTCATCAGAGGGGAGCCGGGCTTAGCCGATGCAGACCACGTGGCGTAGTCGTCGTCGGCGCGGGAGAGATGCTGGTCGATCATTCGATGCCTTGCAGCAGCTTGCAGCTTGCAGCGCGATGTGGCCTTGGGCTTGTTGACTACGGCTTGCATATAGGAGAGCACGGCAGCAAGCAAGACGACCCACTCATGGCTGTATGGACCGGTTTCGCTGTGACAAATCTGGCTGATTCCACCGGCCTCGCAAGTATCGCCTCCAACTGCCAACATGACCCTGTGGTTTGACTCGTCTTCCATTGCAGTCTCAAGCAAAAAGCTCCACGTTCATCGACATCGCCTCGCCACGTCTAGCCTAGACGGGATGTCCGTCCTCGTCCGTCTTCCCCTTTCTCGACAAGGAGCACCTTGTCTCTATCCGAACCCTACTTATCGCGCCCACGCTGTCTCCCTGTCCTCGCCCATGATCCCCCGGATCGTCGCATTGCCCAGTGGGGAAATCACCTGCGAAGGAGACTTCGACTCCCTGACAGCAAGCATTGGCATCTTCTTCGGTGTTCCCGGAGTCAATACTCTCGCTGGTGGTCCTATACCCATTGAGGAGCGGAGCTGCGATCGAGCCGTGGCATACGTGGCGTTCTTGATCGGAGTCCGTGGTGGCGGGGGCGCTTGTGTATGAGGAGTGTAAGGAGTACACGGAGTGCACGGAAGGTGAGTCGTTCGAGGTGTGTGCGGCGTACGAGGGGTAATTGGAGTGAGGCGGTGATTGCGAGGAGTGTGAGGCGATCTGGGCGACCAGACGATCTCGTGTCGACGGGATGAGGCTGGCCACGGCAATTCCGCCAGAACGAGCGTCTCCGCCCTGCTACGTTTCCTGGGCGTTCGGGGCGGTATCTCCCTCTTGACTCTCTCCGGTGTGATGCTGGCCGGAATGGTTGATCTGTTGACAGGGGCTACTCGACCAAATACATCGGTGGGCGTTATCGCTTTGACTCTGACCGCACTGAAGTGGGTAGCGTATCAGCTTCCTCGTCGTCGATGAAAGACGCACAAGCTCACCTAGGCCCCTGTGGTGGTAACGCCTGTCCACTCTGTTCTTCTGACTGCTCACTTCCCAATTTGGCTAGCCGGCAGATCGCCCTTTTCGCCATCTCTAGATCCTTCGCTTCAGCCGCATAGGCCAGTATGGCCCAATCGTCTTGATCATCACCGAGCTGGTCTGTTGGCTGTGTATACTGGATGTTCTGCGAGGTAAGCGAGGTGAGTGAGGTGAACGGCGGTGAGAGCGATTCGACCTGCGTGTGTCGCTTCTGAAGCTCGGAGGTGCGACTTCCTCGGCAGTCGGTCATCTCTAGTATCGGGGCTGTTGGTGTTCGAGCGTCCAACGGGTGTGCGATGATGCCGATATAGGGGTGTGGTAGGGATGATGGATGGCTTGAGCTGGAGATTGCAAGGATGATGAAGGTGTTTGTTAAGGACGGAATGAGCTAGGGGCTTGGTGGGTCTGTGCGTGTATGCGGTCCGAGCGGCCTTCGCACAATAGGCAACCTTCGTCGACGACAAACTCATCGGAGCTATGCCTTCGTCGTCAATGCTGCTCTACACTGACCAGTACCATGGCTGAACGGCTGTACACTACTGATACATTGCGACTCGGCGATCTATAGCTGCTCTGCTTTGATATCTGCTCTCGTAGGTGTTTTACTCTGCGCAGAATGGGTCGAGCTGACTTCTAGTCACAGTCTCCGCTCAGCCAGCTCTTGCCGTATTGGCGTTTCTTCTGATCTCCTTCCGTCCCTGGCTTGCACGTTCCCCCTCCTCAAAACCCATCGACCCCGCTAGTAGCCATAAGGCATCCCCGTTCCCATTCCATACCCTCCCATCCCGGCGCCCATGCCGCCCATCATACCGCCGGGCATCGCGCCCATCCCCATTCCGTAGTCCCCGAACATTCTACTTTGGTCATCAACCGCCATCCCTCTGTTCAATCATCTTAACAAGGAAGAGGAGGAGGCGGAGGAGAAGGAGGAGGAGGAGGGAGAGGAGTGATCGAGAGACAGGACTCACCCGCCAGGAGGATACCTTGGCATCTACCAATACCAAGGCGATTTACCCATCAGCGTCTGCATGTATGGCGGGAGGAGGCTCACTCCATATGCCCCCGAGCCAAGGCCGCCGCCCATCATGCCCTAGAGTCGGGTCAGCGCTCCTGCGACAGCAGGGTGGATTCGTGTCTTGAGGGGGAGGTAGTGATCGAAGAGGCAGTATCGCCTGGCCAATCTATGTGACCTTGGGTTGACTCACATAACCGCCCATTCCACCCATCCCGCCCATGCCCATCATCATGGGATTCATCATGCCCATGCCTCCCATGCCCATCCCGCCCATACCCTATGTCCAGTCAGCAAGCTCACTCGACTCACTCCTCTCCGACGTGCAGCACAGTCCGAAAACGACACGGCGAAAACCCTATCCTGCATATCGACCCACCATCATTGGGTTCATCATTCCCATGCCGCCCATCCCTCCCATTCCCATACCGCCCATACCGCCCTAATCACCAAGTGCGTCAGCTCAAGATGGAATTCGAACCACTACTTTCCCAGCAATACTCACCATCATCATCGGGTTCATCATCCCCTAGATGGTGTCAACGACGATATCGAGGTGGTCCTCCAGCCGTGATCTCCTCAGGCCTCCGAAACTTCTACGATTCATCTCTCCACGAACATCGGCGTCACATCCATTGCCGCCGCAAAAACACAACTCGCCGTCACGAAACAGCAATGCCCGACCGAACGAACAGCACTGAGAGAAACGCCCACTCACCATCATCATAGGGTTCATCATTCCCATCCCTCCCATCCCTCCCATTCCCATCCCACCCATCCCGCCCTGCATTTGGTAGATCGAATGCGGATAGTAGTGGTATGGATTGGAGTAGAGGTCGGCGAGAGCGTGTTCAACAGAGGATTTGTATATATCAGCTTTCGTCCTGACTTTGTTCATGGCGGGCCCGAAGGGCACTGTGTAGTTTGGGATATGTAGGAGTACACCGAAGAATTGACTCTGAGGCATTACTCACCATCATCATCATGCTCATTGGGTCCATGGCGATCTAGGACCGTGGGGGTGTTGGACCCTGTTGTCAAGCGCGATACTGAGCTCGTGCTGCGGTGCAGGGGCGAAGAGTCACAGTTCACAGTAGGTCCAAGCTGGGCAAAGATTGCCGAATTTGGTCAAACGAAGCAAGTGGTGGTGGTCAAAGTGTCCTAGTTCGGGGAGAAGGAGGTGAATTGTCCGTCGGTGGGTCCTCGTTTCAAGTGTCCGCGAAGCGCAGTGTAGTGTAGTGTTGTGATGTGACGCAGGGTGTCGAGTGTGTTCGAGACCGAGCTTCGCTCGGGGGCGTTATGGAGCAGGTCAACAGGATAGTGAGTAACTACGAACACCAACCTCGGCGGCAAGATCAGTCATGACTGTCAGACTGTCAATCAGAAGACCGATGACGATGAAAGGAGAGCCGGCGCCACACTCGCCAGCCCACGCTACGTTTCGTTAGGACAAAGGGAGGAGACGGGGTCTCCGTTCGAGTGTCACACACCGCACACAGCATTGTGTGATCAGCGGGTGAAGTCGTTTGCGATTGATCGGCCCAAGGGGTTGAAACCAAAGGACCTTGTTGCCGCCGGAAGTGGAAGTGAAACGAGTCGAGGCATTGGCTAGCGTCAGGCGATAGCTGTCTGTAGCTGTCTATCAGTGTCTATCAGTTGAACCACGAGCAAGTAATCGAGTAAGTAAGTATCAGTCTTCAGAGTAAGCCACGAATGGATGCAGAGTACTGTACATAGCGCCCCGGCGGCGATGTTTGACTTGTACAAGAAGTGATGATGTACTGTACAAGAACCTATCTGCCTTGCGGCCTGCGAGCAGTCTAGTGTCGCTTTTGAATTCGTGAATCGTGTCGTGCGCGTGTCGATGGATGATACGGTTAGTGTAATGTACATTGTATGCCTGGCCATGGCTAAGCTGCGTCGGTTTCGTGAATGATATATCGTATTCCCTCTGTCTGTCGGAGGCGTTCTGGTCGTGTATGCGTGTCTCTCGTGGAGATAACCCTCCTGTCGTTTCGATTCGGTGTGAGGTCGGCTTGCTTCTGAATCTCGATTGTCTCTTCCATCCCCACTTGCCCTGGAGTTGCCCATGCTCCCCGAGGCTAGGCGTGAGTCGAGGCAAGCGGGCTCGAGCTGGAGGCAGCCCCTTGGGCTCTTGGGTCGAATTGCCCTGGCATGGGACTATTCCATTGACTCCTCGTCCTCCAAAGTCCATCCTGCGCCGCCGGCTCCTGTCCCTGGTCCCCCATCGTCGCTCCAGCACTAGCCGTGGCGTCACCGGCACCAAGGGCATACCCGTTCTTCCAACCGTTGGCGTTGATACCCGAGATACCCAGCCCATCACCATTGTACCCCTGCGCTCTGACGTCGGAGGGGGCGTAGGCGTAACCTGGCGGTCCGGCGTTGGCGAATTGGCCCGGCTGGGGCATTGGATGGTCCTCCACCTCTAGTCCGTAGGCTGGGTCCACCTCGGCCGTATATGCCATCGTTGGCAGCATCTGCTGGTGAGGGTGTCCGGTCGAAGCCGGGTAGCCATGACTGGAGGTTGTGGGGAAAGTGTATCCCACGAAATCCGGCTGTTGTTGTTGAACAGACGATCCGGTAGCAGTGACGGAGCCAGCAAGGGGGAGCTGCTCGTCGTACATGTATACACTCTCGCCAGAGGGGTAAGCTGAAGTCGGCGGCGGGAGCTGATAGGGCATTTGATATTGCCCAACGGTGGAATTGACTGGGTTTTGATATCGCAAAATAGCCTTTCTCGGCTGGCCGTCCTGACCGGGATGTGCTTCTGCCGCCAAGGTGTAGAATACCAAGTGCTACACGAACAGTCAATAATGCCTCCCTCAATCTCGGTCACACTGCTCACCTCTGGGGGCACCATCTGCGGCTGCGCTTGACCCTGGTACGGAGCGACGAGGGCGCTGTAGTCGTTGTATGGGAACGAAGGGTGGGGCACAGACGTGACCAGTGGTACTTGGCTTTGCGGCGGATGCGGGAGTTGTTGATGGTTGTAATGGGCATACTCCTCCGAATGCCACTTTGACAGCATGGCAGCGTGTCTCAGATCGTCAGACGCAGATGGAGTGTGGGTATAGTGATGGTTCCCAACAGAACCCCTTCTCGACGAAGACAGCGAGCTTGGCATTCTGGCGATCTGTCTACTGAGCGAACTTGACCTGCCTAGTCCACTGCCATTGCTACTATCGGCGCCGTTGGAGGGTTGAATATGCAGCTGGGCTTTACGTGCCGGTAATCGCATGTGCTCGTACACCTCTGCTGGTCCCGGATCGACGTTGAACGCCGCCACAGCGCTCCTCTTCTTCGTGGCAGGCGAGGGAAAGGCATATGTCGGGACTTGATCGTTGACATTGGCTGCCGAAGGTGAGAATAAGGGGGGCGAGGCTGATCGTGCTCGAGTGGTGAATCCATATGGTGTCATAGTCGCTTCTGTCGGCATGGAGGGGACTCCTGGCGCAGTCGGGGTGTAGATGTATGTTTGGGGTGACCACGAGGGTCGGTGTAGTCTCTCGTGAGCGCGTTGAGCGGCTTCACGCTGTCTGGCGAGGATGAATCCGTCCAAGAGATTTCGCCATTGCAGGTATTCGGAACGTTCTACGCCGAGATCATAGCTCATCCCTCGAAGGAACTCCGCCTCCATGCGCTGATGGATGTCAGCATTGCGACCGAGTGGGAGTGATAGATGCTCACGTTGACCTCTTCCATGTTGAGACTCGCCAACTCGGACCAAGTCTTGTTGGTGTAAGTATTACTACGGGTTGGGTCAGCTCATCATCTTCTTTGCATCTGAGCCTATGACACTGGCACTCACTCGTCGAGGTACTTGTTGGCGAGGATGAGACTCGCGACAAACGGTCGGTGCTCGCTTCCCGGCTCGGCCTTGATATTGTTCTTCAGCTTGAGCCTGTAGATGTACAGTAGGGCGATGAGGGTGACGCTATGCGAGACCATTGTGACCTGGAGCAACTTCGAGACGAAGCTTGCGAATCGAGGCGAAGGCGTTACCTGCAGTGGGTGTATCGGTGGGTGGGTAGGGGATTGTGTAATGTCGAACGGGTTTGGCGAGGAGAGTAGGGATGAAGCAGAGGCAGGCGAGTTGGATGTATTGGACAATGGCGTATGATGGCCATACCACAGCCAAACGACCATCTGAGCTGTGGGGACGTCAGCAAACGGTAAGGGTGAAGACAGCTCTACTCACCCGCATAGGTAGCGAGAGGGGTTTGGAACCCTGCTTGTGCGGCAACAGAGCCTTGGTGTGCCATGCCCATGTCCACCGGCTTCTTGCTCCCCAGCATCTCGTCGCTCTCGTCACTGATCAACCCTGGATTCGACTCGTCCGACATTGTCTTCAGGTGGGTCGGTCTTGAAGGTCCCGCCTGAGCCTGGTCGTAGTAGCCATTGAGTGGTCGCTCATCCAGCCTCGCAAATGGTGAGGGGCGAGAGTAGACGGGTGAGAGGGGTGCTGAATGGGGGATACTGCTAGCGGTGAATGTAGGCGGGATGGAGAACGCTGATGGGTTTATGGGAGGTGGAGGTAGTTGGTAAGGAGCGATATAAGGGAGACAAGAGGGATGTTGAATCGCCTCTTCGTACTCCTCCACCGGCTGATACGATGTCGACATGGAGGGCCGTATGATCGACACGCCGTCGTACATTGGAGCAGAGGGTGGTGTGGTCGGGGGAAAGTGATCATGCGAATACTGCGTGAACATGACCCAACGTCCAGACCGAGCGGCAAGTGGTGTTGGATGAAGGAAACGCGAAAAGTGGTTCTCCAAGTTGAGGAGGATAGTGGTGACGAGTATAAGTCGACTATCCTGATCCAACTAGACACACTTGCGTCCTAACGTCTCCCTGTTGTCCATGCGTCGTGTTCGTACGTCTCAAGGGATAGGACGGTATCCCCGGACGATCGTGTTGTACGTCAAATTGTCACGTCTCAAAGCTTCCCTTCCCTTGGCTAACCGTCTCACACCGCTTTGTGCTCTCCCAACGTCCTTTGAACGTGAATCCCTTCTTGCCTAATCCTGACGACCTCCAATTTAGATTGCGCGGGCGAGGGGTGCTGCGTGTATCACTTTCGGGGTGGGTGAATGCGCAGGGAGCCGAGTAGATCTCTAAAGGAGCGTGATGATGTGAAGATGGAAAAAGATGTTGTGAGGATACAAGGGGTCTGTGATGGCCTCTAAAAGCTATTCGACAAACCTGGTCAGTTCGCATGTTCCTTGATGGACAGATTACGTGGGGGTCTGATGCATGTGTTCTAGGGGTTGGGATTGGTTTGACTTTGCTCCCTCTCCGTCTCCGACTATGTACCTCGCAGCGAGGCCGTGTTCGAGGGTCTCGACTGAGATCACCCATGCCAGTCCGAACGGACCATGGCGTGGCGTCGATAAATCAAGGGACAAAGTCCCAAAGGCAGGGAGAGAGCTTGACCAGCGCCCACTGTTATGGCATGACATTGGATGATACACGGCCAGTGGGTATGATGCAAAGCCTATTCGCTCACTCACTTGATTGTCCAGTCCGTTTCGGAATTGACCAAAAGTGGAGATTGGTCCGAGCAGCTCTCGGGTCGCTTGGGCGTGTGTGGGTGAGACAAATGAACAGGTCGGTCGTGGCCTAGGGCAGCGGGAAGTGTGTCAATGATGATCGAGTGATCACAACATTGGTTCTAGTCGACAAGTGATAGAGTGCTCGTCGGTTCTCGTCCGAGTGTGCAAGGTGGCAAGGTCCAGCTTGGTCGATCCTCCTCCATCCAAGCGTCGTCACTGCACAGCCAGGTGTAACTTTTTATCCGGTCACTCGGACAGGGTGGGTGATTGCCGAGCGTAACGGAAGTGATCAAGGGGTTGCGGACTGCCCCCGGCCTAAAGGCTAAAGGATCTAGTGATCTGGTGCTTGGTCACGGGGAGAGGTGTGGTGATCGTGCCTTATCGATCACACGATACACCATATTCACTCCAGGAATCAAGGGATGCCGGAGTCGTCGTCCGACAAGTCGTCAAGCAACCAAGCACGGCATTGTCATCTCGTCCAGATGGGTCTAGATTAGGCACTGTATCTAAACTCGAATGCCCTACGTGGAGGGTGGAGCTCATTGCTCCCGAGTGCCCTAACTTACACAACTTGCAACATGCCCTATGCGACGACACCGGCGACGGCGGCTTGACCACCGAGAGCAACCGAGGACGACCGCCTCATGGGTTCGCCTCGAAACCATGGAAGCAGTTCCTAGATTCTACTAAGCGCATGCTTCATGCTCGTAACCTTGTATTCATGCCTCCATCCAGCTCCATCCCCACCGCCCCTCCACAACGCCTCGTCTCCCCGTCAGCCCGAAGTGAGATCGGGTTGCGACCGAGTCACCGACTCGAACATTGGTTTCGGGGGCACAATGACGCGCGGAGCGGGCGAAGACGCCGCAGCCTCCCGCAGGTCGAGGCCTGTCCCCGTTCCAGGGATCGCTAATTAGGGCTCAAACTTGATGCATGGGTCATATCAGGTCATATCAGCGATCTGGTCGGCCTGGGCCTGCCAGGGCCGACCGGCCCTCGATGAATGACGGTGTCACAGTAGGTCACAAGAGGTCCACAGGGTGTCACCCCGTGTTTGGTCGATTTCGTTAGCTTACCCCTAACAGCCCCTAACAGCCCCTAACAGCCCCTAACAGCCCCTAACAACCCCCTGGCGCCGTCATCGTCCTAAGCCGAGCCAATGAAGGCGTCTGATATTCAATTTGAGGGTGAGTGGAGGTGAGTGGGTGAGTGAGGGTGAGTGACTGTGAGGGTGAGTGTGAAGCTGCTGTGCGAAGGTCTGAGGCAGTCTGAGGCTGTTCGAGGGTAAATTAGCTGAGGGCAAGCACGAACTAACGCAAGCGCACGCCGATATGAAAAGTTCAGGAACAGGGGTTACGATCCAGGAACAGCGGTGGAGGTGTTTAATTAGAGTGCGGCCCTCCCTGATCCTCCCTTCCTGTCATCTTGCGGCATGTGGCACGGGCACTGGATCAGCTTCGTAAGGCTTCGTACTGCTTCGGAAGAGTCCTGGAGGGTGGAGGAGGGAAGAGGGGGTTAAACCGGGGTGGTGCTGGGTGGTGTTGTTCAGTGTTGTCCGCTGTGGTGATGTTTCGTGTTGTGGTCTCTGGTGGTGAGACAACGGCTCGGCCCCGTTCGAGAATGTCAAAGACTGGCCCTCTTGAAACCTCTTGACAGCTCAATCGTTGACGACGGTCGAATCGCCGATGACTCGATGACCTCACAATGCCCAATGGACGACAACGTTGCATAAAGAGGCACACAGCCAGCCACAGCCTACCAAGTCCAGAAAAGCTTCTTTAAAATTTGTGTGCGAGTCATTACTCTACATGCTCAAGCTTTGACTATTGGATGCTTCCGATGCTGACTATTTGCTCCCAAGCCTTCCCAAGCTTGGATTGCTGAATCACTTCTATGTAAAAGCTCTTCTAGGTCCCCGGGCTCCGACCGCGGGATCCCTCGCGCTGTCGCACACAACGGTATACAACAGCACACCAGAGCACACCTCAGCACACGATTGACTCCTGAGCTTCTCTGAGCTCGATCAGGCGCAATCAGGAGAGATCAGGAGCTATCACGAGAGATCAGGAGCTATCGGGAGAGTTATAAACGACAGGGATAACTCCAGGACTTCCCGGAGATTCCCGTACAGACCCTGAGATCTCAATGTGGAGTCGGTGAACTGTGGTAGACAGTGGTAGACTGAGGTAGACTGTGGTCTACTGTGGTCTACTGTGGTGAATAGTGAAGAATAGTGAACACGGTATAGTCTCAGAGAGTCTCAGAGCTTCTCGAAGTCTCGGACGAGGTAAACAACTCTATCAGCTGTCAGGGCATTCACATGCGTTCACGTCATTCATATTCGTAATGAATCAATCGCGATCACGCTGGCGCGTGTTGATCTGTTGATAGCTGTTGACAGTCACGTTTGTCACATGTTGACGAGAGCAGCCGAAAGACTTCGAAAGCCGATGAACCGTGGAGCAGCCTGCAGCAGCGATGAATTGGGGAGTGCTAGCCTCAAAGCAGCACTCACCGGTCACCCTCAAACTGCCAAATTGACAATGTGCGTCACCAATCAACTGATCTGCATAATCGACTAGTAGCCCAGACCAGCCGTCTGAAGCAGTTGATGAGCATACGCACCGCGCACTCACCGGACTATCGGTCACACCCCAAAACTGACCTCACCAACCCTTACCGTCACTCCAGCGCACTAGAGCGTACTGTGCTGTTCCCGTAATCAGCCCTGACATGTCCCTTCGTTGAAACTTTGCGCAACGGATATTCCAGGCCAGACCTGGTCAAAACAAATCAGACCCAGGACGAGTTCGAAGCATCGACAAGCACGTGAAAGACAGCTGCGGAGACGAATTGACGATGCTGTGCGATGGAGCACACTAGTGCAGCGGAATGGATTGGAGTGAGGTGGAGCGCAGTGAGAGAGCCTGGAGGTGCGGAGCCGAGCTGGTGCTGCTGGACATGGGGCTGTGTCGGGGTTGGTGTGGGGTGTTGGGTGTTGCGGTGACTTGCGGTCGTCACAGATGGCATATGCTGGTAGACTCCGGACACATGAGTTTGATTTGGACGTTGTCGAGTCTTCATTTCGATTCCGCTATCGCCCCCTTCAACTTGCAAGACGGATGCAGTGACCGCCGTCGTGGTCTACAAGAGGAGGGGCTGCGTGAAGCCTGCGTCGCGGCCACATCGTCCATCGACACCTACAGCGACCAGGCCCCAAGGCCGGCCTCTCCGCCTCGGATAACTTACCCCGGCGGGCCTCGTGGCCACGAGACGTCTGGCGGACAGAGCAACGATCTCCGGTCCACGTGGCTTGACCGTCGTGCTGCTGGCCTGCTGTGCCTATGCGACACCGACAAGACGTCGATGTCGGAACCCAATCGGAATCTCACCGTCAAGGCCTCCTCGTACTCATACTATTCAGTCATCGTCCATCTGTGCTTGTTACAGGATCGTTGAGATGAGTGTGACAGTGGAAAGTACACTCGCTCAGAAATTCACTACCCTTGCCGCCTCGCCGTCAAATTCGAAGTCTTGATAACTGATTCCGGTGGACACCATCACCTCCTGAGTTCCTTACCGGCTCGGCTCTCTGCTTTCTGAACTCTAGTCGCACTTCACTCCTCGTCACGACTCAACACGCTCCACCAATTGACTACCCTGTTTCGCCTCGATACACTCAATAAACATGTCCGACCAAGTGAAAAAGGGGTCTGGTGCTCCGAAGAAGGAGTCATGGCACCCCCATTACAATGATCCGGTACATAAGCTGGTGCTTAAATCCACGGACAACGTGCTGTTCAGAGTCTCGGTCTATCATCTGGCCAAGGCGAGGTCAATACATCTTTGCTCCGAACTGAATCACGCTGACGCCCTTTCCAGTCAAGTCTTCGCGGAGATGTTCGACCTCACACTCGAGGATACCGAGCCAGTGGACATGTTTGTGTCAAGCAAAGTGCTCTGCGAGTTCATCTATCGCACAACTTGCCCATATTCCGAGGACTCCCACTCTCAGCGGCGCGAAGTCAGCTGGACGCTGGACGAGGCGTTCGAACTGTACCACATCGGCTCACGCTTCGAGTGTCCACTCGCTAAAGCAAGCGGTCTTTCACAAATCCGGCTACGATCCTGTGGTAGCCTTGAATTTTGGCATGCCCTGATCAGAGCCTCCAACGAGGACGGCGAACCACTGGCGAAGGAAATTATCCAATTCATAGCGGCGAGAAATATGGTTAAAAGGGATCCGTTTCCTTTCATCAGTCAACTGCAAATAACTTGGCAGCATTCGCTGTTGAGGTCACTGTCCGGCATCGCCCCACATGGTGAGCATCGACTCGACTTGCGAAGGTATCGAGGATTGCCCATGGACCTCTCATTTTTTATCTCTGCGGACGTATTACACGGTGAAAGATGGAAGCACGGATGGGAGCCCTCGGGACAAAGTGATGCTGCACTGTGAGTCGACGTCGCTAGCGATGTCCTTCTGATACTGACATACATCAGCCAAAAGCAGCTTACGTCTTCCCCTTGGAAACGTCCAAGATGGGGAATGCCCCTCGCGCGTTTGACCAAACCGCCGACTTGGACGCAACTTCGACCTCAAAGAAGAGGATGTCCGCCCGTGAACCTAGTGGAGGATCAAAGAAAGCCAGGATCGCGCGTTGACACAACTCAATAATCGACGATACACCCTCTGATGACAGTCAGCTTCCTATATTCGGTGCTTTGGGGTCAGGTGCGCGGCGTCCCAGATTTTGAGCAGTCAACGACTAGGGCGGTCCATGGCGATCGACCTACGAGCTAGCTGTGAGATGTGCGCTACTCGAAGGAGGGATGAGCCATTGTCGGAGTACTTTGGCGGGGCGTTGTATATGATTGCACATGTACGATGTGTTCAACGGGAAGAACTGAGCGTGAGATCTCGCTGATCTCGAAGTACGGATAGCCAGAAAGGGATGCGGAGATGGAGGTGCATACGACCAGGCGGATCACCCTGCTGTCCTTACCCCACGTCTACATACCACCCTCGCCGCCGAGTCCGGTACGACGCACAGACCGCTTGATAAATGATCCCGGTGGGTCCCTTCACCGACTCGTCAAACCAACCCTCCACCATAACTATCTCCTTCCTTCTTCCTCCCTTCTATCTTACTCATCCTCCTCGACTCTGACTCACTTGACGGACAGCCCAAGCCAGCCTCCCTCCTCACGCCCACCGACACTCATCACAGCAGCACAGCTACGACCTTACCTCGCCCACCTTTCTCACCTCGCTCATGTCGCTCGCCTGGCTAGCCTCGCTCAACTCACTCACTTCACCTACCTCACCCTACTCCACAGCTCAAGTGACCATTCCACCTCACACCTCCGATAACATGACCGACAAGCCAGAGAACGAGACGGAGACCCCGCCAAAGGAGGTCTGGCATCCGCACTATGATGACCCAGAACACAAGCTTGTTCTCAAATCCACCGACGACGTGTTGTTTAGAGTCTCCGCCCACCATCTCGGTAGAGCTAGGTAAGTGTGAACAGCGTCAGTCATGTTTGACTGACTCCCCGCTCAGTCCAGTACTTGCGGAGATGTTCGACCTTGCCCTCGAGGCTGCCGAGCCGGTGGACATGCTGGTATCGACCAAAGTGCTCTGCGAGTTCATCCTATGCTCCACGTGGCCCTACGACGATAAGCCACTACATCTCCTCGACCTCACCCTCAGCGATACGTTCGACCTGTACCATCTCGCCACCAGATTCGAGGTGCCTCTTGCCATAGAGAGCGGCTGTTATCAAATCGGCGATGCCGCTCGGCAGCCACGCCCATTTTGGCAAGCCCTAATTCGAGCCTCGAATGAAAATGATCACCGCTTGGGCAAGGTAGTAATCAAAAAAATAGATGAGCGAAAATTCATGGATGTCGACTTCATCCTTTTCTTGAGTGAGCTCCAGGAGGTCTGGCAACACTCTCTGCTGAGGTCGGTCTTTGGCATCGCCACCCATCGCAAACACCAACTTGATCTGGAAAAGTATCGAGGATTGCCTGGCGATTTTACCTTCGAAAAACCTGACGGTAAATGGCACTATGCGATATGGCACGTCGACTGGGATCCCAGTGGAAAGAGCGACGCCGAACTGTGAGCTGGATCTACCTCAAGTTCTATCTTGCACTGACTACAGACTGACTGGTCTCAGGGACGAAGATCGAGGATACGTCTTTCCCTCTGAGACCTGTGAGAAGCCAGAACACCATGCAAGCACGGTCAAAGGTATCGAGAATGACGCCACCGTTCCAATGAAGCAGCAAGATGCAACTCACATCAGTACCAGCAACGGGAAGATTGTCAGTGTCAGTGCCAGCAAAAGCGGCGATAGCGGTATCACTCCTGATCAGCACTCCACACAACAGACTCCCTCAGCTCGAACCTTCGACCAGACACTCAAGCTCTCCGCGCCCGAGGATCCTTCTCCCGGGCCCTCCGGTCATCAAGATCGCCCATCACAAGTTGTTGAGCAAATGTCCATGTCGCTGGATATCCCGGCACAGCCGAATAAAAGAAAGAACTACATCGAAGGGTCAAGAAGGATAAAAGCTCAACGAACAAGCTCAGATATTGACCCTCAAGTCACTTGACATGCTAGTTCTGGGAATACTCTGAATGGATATTGGCGCTTGGAACTGAGACCGAGCGCCTCGCAGCAAGAGGGGAGCTAGCCGATTCGGATTTGGTCATTGGTATGTGGATGCATGGAGACAAGCTACAAGTCGCAGCCGAGAGGCTGTCGAGGATATGGATAGACATATGTATGTAACTACACGGATGCACATGAACCATACGTGTTACGACCTATACCCGAGAAAGCCCGGAGATCGGGGTAGGTGGAAGACGACGGTCGTAGGACAGGCTCGGGTAGGACTCAGAGAGTACTACCACTGAACTGATGAACTTGATCGAGTGTCGAAGGGGGCTGAGATGGGTTGTAGTGCTCGGCAGGATCTGGGTTGAGACGAGCGGAGGCGAGTGGGCTTTAGACAAGTAACTTATGATAATTTGATCCTTGGGAAGAAGGATCAAAGCATGCTACAAAGCTATCTACTTATAGGCAAAGCCGAGGGGCTTTGACGAACTACTGACTAAGCTATGAGTCGAGGCTCGACACTACTGAACTATGAGTCGAGGCTCGACACTAATAGACTAAGAGTCGAGGCTCGACACTACTAAACTATGAGTCGAGGCTCGACACTAATAGACTAGGTTCGACACTACTAACTAAACTATGAGTCGAGGCTCGACACTAAGCTACCACAAGGGCCTTAGTAAGCTATGTCACGTGTAGGGACGTGACAAGCCTCGACTCAGTACTGACAGCTTTGGTCAGTATTGTCGAGCCTCGACTTTTCGACCCGCGACTTTTAGCTTACTCGGTACTTCGTCAAAGCCCCTCGACTTTGCCTATAAGTAGATAGCTCTGCAGCATGCTTTGACCCCTCCTCCCAAGGACCAAATTACCATCAGTCACTTGTCCAAAGCCCGCTCGTCTCCGCTCGTCTCAACTCAGATCCTTCCGAGCACTATAACCCCTCCCATCTCTCTTTGACACTCGATTAAGATCACCAATTCAGAGCTAGTACTCTCCGAGTCCTACCTGAGCCTGTCCTTCGACCATCGTCTTCTCTTTACCCTGTCTCCAGGCTTTCTCGGGCATAGATCGTAAGACAGATTTGCAACTTGATTCCTGAAACGCGCTCATGTTTCAGCAGACGCGAGACCATCGCTTCGTCTACACCAGTCACTAGTCACCAACCATACCTCCATCTCCGTATCCAGTTCATCAATTAGCGACCATCAGCCCTACAGGTGTCCCAGCAGATCTCATTCCTCCACGATTCCAATCGTACAGCAACATCATGACTACGCTTCCCAAGGTAAACGCCTCTCCAATGCCTAACGGTGACCGGCCGGATGACACCGATGTCGCCGAGCCGCGGGAGGTTTGGCACGAACACTTCAGAGATCCAGAGCACAAGCTCGTGCTCAGATCCAAAGACGATGTCCTCTTCAGAGTCTCCATGTTCCACCTGAGCAAAGCAAGGTGAGTCGTCTTCCTCTGTGATGGTGTTCGAACTTCGGGGTGTGATTCTACCTCGCAAGACGGCATCAGTCTACACCTTTTGCTGACGAGTCTCCCCCAGCCCCGTCTTCGCAAGCATGTTCGAACTCGACCTCGAAGCCAGCGAGCCCATCGATATACTGGTGTCGAGCAAGGCTCTCTGTAACTTCATCTACCGCATACTATCACCATACCCGTCTTCGCTATTACAGGCTAGCATTACGACATTCACCCTAGACGACGCCTTCAATCTGTATCACCTGGGCAAGCAATTCGAGATACCACTTATAGCAAAGTGGGGCGCCGAGGAGATAGTAACTCAAACGTTAAACTACCACAAGTTTTGGCTCGCCCTTGTTCGAGCTTCAGATGAGGATGACGAAAAACTGGCGAAGAAGCTTGTTCGACAGATGCGCGACGGCTGCATCACAAACGTCGACTTCATTACCCCCTTCAATCGACTACAGCCCACATGGAAACACTCGTTGCTAAGGTCGATCTTCGGTATCGATCTACACCGCAAGTTTGGACTCGACGTAGAGCAGTACAAGGAATTCTGGGCGGATCTACCCTATAAGAAGGCGGATGGGACTTTCCACTTTACAAAATGGATCAAGGATCAAATCGTGGGAGCCAAAAGGACGCACGGATGCTGAACTGTGAGCTTCACCCCCACTCCCCTGCCGTTTGAAAGCGTCAAGGCGACAATGTGATATGATCTTAACGGTGAAATGTCCCAGCGAGAAAGATCGAGGTCACCCTTTCCCGCGCGAGGCGTCCGACGATGAAGAAGGGGCCGCGGGGAGCACAGGTCACGGAGCTGGATCTAACACCACCGTAAGTGATCTCATGCGCAACGAGTGAGGCGATCCCGGTTCTGATATTCAAGCTTCCCCGCCTCAGCGTACCTCGATACTCACAAGTTCATCATTCAGAAAGAGGAAACGAGTCGTCGACGAAGCAGAGTCCAAGAGGAAGCACCGCAGGGATGAGGAGAGTGTGAATTTGACTGATCATTTTGCATATCTGGCTCAGTCATTCCGCTCGTCATGATAGCACCTCAAACCGATCGCTGTGCGACTTGGAGTATTTGCCAAAAGCAATACGAACGCGGACTCTGGGTGTCGCCAAACAAATCCTATACGGCGACGATGAACATAGGATGGAATAGTACGAACGGATGTACCCCGTGGTGGTTGGTTGTACATGATACGGTTGTAGGTACGGCGGGATGAATCACACGTGGGGCATAGTATGCATCAGAAGGTAATCATCACTCATGTGATCCAGCCAATAACGAAAGGCAACACGATCACAGCGCAGGAGATCGGTCGGCTGACAGCCTTGTGACGTCAGCCTCAAGTCGGCTTAGCAGGCTACGGTCTCATAAGCCAAGTATCAATGTGACATGGCGATACCTCACGTCTTGGGTCGACTCACTGGGGCCTCAGAGGGACGAAATCCTTGGCAATCTCAGACCACCTTTTGACCTTGTCCTGCTTCCCGTTCCAGGTATGGCCTGAGCGAACTTCGGACCTTCCTACTGCCTGGTTGAATCCAACGAGGTAGCTCAGATCGCAGTTCGAAGCCATCTCGTAGGTCATGGATAGTACCATATTGAGGACAGGCCCATCCTGTGCCCTGTCTTGCTTATGCATCTCCTTGATTGCCATTCTGGCGAGTTTCACGTCGTCGAGGTAAGACGCCACACAAAACTTGTCCCAAGGGGAACATTTTTGGGAGGGATAGGTCAATAGCCCTTTGATCTGGTTGATGACAGTGTCACTTTGAAGGAATTCGCAAAAGTCGATGAGTTGTCTGTATCGACGGGGCTGAATTGTGGTGCTCCCCTTTTCGTATACCAGGTCGAGGTAGAGGTGGATGGTATCAGACCTGAATGGGACTTCGAGCTCGGTGACGGGCTCCGAGCTCAAGCTCGAAGCAGTGTCGAAGAATGAGCTGTTGCAATCAGCCACTGATACGTACACAAGCTGCGCGACCTGAAGCCAACTTCACACTCACCTATTCGCTCGTAGTCTGAAGGAGTGCGCGCGAAACTTCTTGTCGTCGGTGCTGATTACCACTACGTCGGCGTCCGGTTGCGAGTAGGGTTCCACGTAAGGGTTGTTCATACTGGCCCAACGGAGGAGGTGTGGCAGTGAGATGGATGTGACGATGCCGAGGTAGACGAACGATACGAAGCTCATCCAGTCAAGTACGCTGAGTGGTAAACCAGAGAAGTAGCTGAAGAATGAGAAGTAATGTGAGCCATGAAGCAAGCACGCAGCCTCGTGTACTCGACCGACCTCGATCAACACGAGGCGTCTGGGTTGACCAGAAGCACTTTTCAGTGTGCCTGACCCAAAGCGTGTTCTGTTCTGTCATGTCGTGCATGGGTATCACTGTGCTTGGTATAGTGCGATGTTGTACAACCTTCAACGTAGGAGATATATGAATGGTGATCATCGTTGGACTGGCGGACCGTCCACGTGTCTGAAATTTGAGCCGTACCACTTGAACGGGTATAGCTGAGGTCAGCAATGTCAGCTCCTCACATCCGGGGACAATAGCAGAGAGACACCTCAGCACTTACACAGCATAAGACTTTGCCCTTTACCATAGCCAGAGGTACAGGTCCATAATCTCGCGAATCGGTCGAATTGCTCATGTTGTCGCCTCCCAGCCAAACGTAGCCTTTGGGCACTTTAACCCATTGCGCTTCCCCTTTCCTCTCCTTGGTGGCGACCTCTGTACCATCGTCCCTCATCCATCCTCGGATCCCACTCCCTCTTCTCGGTTCCACCTCTATAAGATCCCCTTCTATGCCTATGACCCGCTTGCAAATCTGTTGTGAGGGTATCCTCGGACTGACGGCAAACACCAAATCGCCTCGCTGCGGCCGGCCGTACTTCTGAGGCAGCCATTTCGCCCAGTATGGCAAAGGCGAGACGAGGATCCACCAGTCGTCATTCGACATCGTAGGCAGCATCGATGATCCATGACATAATCGGAGCTCGGCAACGCTGTTCATGAAGAGATGTCCGAAGGCGACCATCTTGATGGTGAGAACGACATCGGAGAGACCGGGGCGTGGAATAAATTTGGGTAGTCTCGTGCCCAGTGACCTGAACCAGCTCCCCGACATCGCTGAGAGGGTGCCGGTTCTCAGCAGAACGACTGAGAAGCTGCGAGGCGAAGAGTTGATAGAGTCGAAGAGCACAGAACAGCATCGATCGAATTTCCCTCGTTAAAGCAGGACGATCGGCTATACCCGACGGAACAGGCAGGTGCTTGGAATGACGGAGTCGGTGGTGGTGTTTCAGTGATTACAAAGGACGTGTTGACACTCGACATCCTACTCGTTGTCATCCAACTCGGAGCTGTGCTTTGTTCGACCGCATCAGTACCCTAGATTCACAGAGAACAGGACAGAGTGAAGATACCACACTCTGTACCATAGCCTCGGCGACTCGACACCGATTCAATCCATCACGCTTCGCCGCTTGAACACCCGATCAAACAACGAGATCGCACGACCATGCCCCCTCCCCCAGGCGACGACACCAGAGACGAGTCTTTGACAGGAGGGGCTTCACCTGAGATCATCATCGCGCCTTTACTGTCGGATGAGGATGTTGCGCCCAGCCAGACGAACGCCGCGAGCGGCAACGCCAGTGGAGCGAGCTCAGACCCTGCGCCAGGACCCTCCGCTGCCACGACATCAGGTGCGGCGGCGGGCGAGCCTGCTGGAGAGGATGGAGATAGACCACGAGGAGTGCCCTGGCGACGACCAATACCTTCCTTCTTCGCTGTAGGCCCTCGTGGGGAGTTGATGCCGCACTTCCTACCACCCGGGGTCGACTTCAACAACCCAGCGGAATCCGGCCCATTCGGCAATGACATGGAGAACATGATGCCATTGGCGCCATTCCTCGACTTCCTCATCAATCGAATAGGAGGTCAAGCTCCATCTCGACCCGATCCTGAGGCAGCGGCAGAACTTCTTCGATCATTGGATGATGTGAAATCACCGATGTTCAGACGAGTCAACAGGGTCATTGTCGCCGAGCAAGCCCAGGAAGGACTGGAGCAGGATGAGGACGAAAAAGGATGGAAGTGCGGTATCTGCCTAGAAGGGATAGAGGACGATGTCAAGGAGATTGGAATCAAGGGTCTGCCTTGCAACCACCTCTTCCACGAGTCTTGCCTCAGACCGTGGTTTGAGACTAAACACACTTGGTGAGCTAGATCCATCCTCGGGAAGCTCGATCTGTTTGCTGACAGTGATCGAAGCCCAACATGTCGACTAGACCTTGACCCCTTGAAAACCTTGAGACATCCCCAGCGCCCGGCAGCTACCCGTCCACCGCCAACCGGGACCAATCGAACCGCTCAACATCCCTACGCCAGAGATGGTCCGCGGCCCAGCAATCGTCCACCTGGAAACACAGAGAATGCAGATGATCCATCTGGGAATACTGCAACGCCGGCGGCGGCAGGTCCACCGGCAGACCAGCCATCCATCTCTTTCTTCTGGAGAATGCCAAATCCTGCACCTACGAACGGAACTTCTCCGGCCCCGGCTCCGAGCCGAAACGCTTCTGAGGCTACGCCTGCCGATACAGGCTCGACCACACCGCCAGGAGAGCCATCACAATCTTCTGCGCGTCAAGAGCATTCACCGTCAAGCGGGAGCAACGAGGCTCCACCCGCGCCTTCGGCAGCCAGTGCTCAAGGTGCCTCATCGAACGCAAGCAATGGTGACGGCAATACACGAAACCCAGCCCCACCACATCGTGGTCCGCAGATCACTGTGATCCATACTGGTGGAGGACCACCGGGCCTCCCTGGAATGCCTGGCTTCGCGACACCGCCGACCTCCCGACAACCAGGTACAGCTCAGGCCGGCGGGGTTCCTTGGCCATTATCATTCCCGCTTCCCCCTTTCCCCAGGCCCTCAGCAGGTTCTACGCCACCAGTCAATTCGGAAGCCGCAACCGACCCCATTGGAAGTTCATCGGCGACCAGTACGACGAGTGCTGAAGGTGATGAGGGGTCTACGGAGGCCGGAAATGCCAGCACCGGAAGAGCTATCCCGACTTCCAACAATGACAGCACTCCCGATTCGGATAACCAACAATCCCGTTCAACAACTACCGACAACGGTCAAGGGCCGGCGGAGGCCCCAGCGCCAGAGCCACGCCCAACTCCCCATTTCCACTTCATCTTCAACTTTACCGGCGGACACGAAGGCGGTCCCCCTGGAATTCCCTCAGTGGGAATCCCGCCTCCGCGAGATGCTGGCGCTCGTGCCGATTCAGAACCTCCACCCCTGATCCCTGCTCAGACTGAAGGTGCGGAACCCCCTGCTCCTGAGAGGGCTCCTGAAAGAGCTCCTGAACGAGCTCCCGAACGAGAATCATTGGAAGCATGGGTGTCGAAACGAGAGAAGGTGCTGGGGTGGAGATGTGACGCGCCAATATGCCAAGTCGCCCCTGGCAACGATGATGGGGAAGACGACTTCAACTTTGACGACATCGAACCTAGAGAGAAACAGCTTTTATCGATAAATTCACCGCTTCAACCTGGTCCTAATGCCTCTACCGGCTCTCCAGAGGATGACGAATCGGAGCCAGCGAGCAAGAAGCGCAAATTCGAGATACACGGCTGCGAGCACCGCTGGCACAGGCAGTGTATAGAGACGTCGGAAAGAGCTGCCGCACGCCCTCTGAAGGTGGATGGAGAAGGAAGGGTGTGGGTGAAGTGTGAGAAATGCAGGAAGGACGGATGGGTCATGCCCCGAGCGGAGAGGTCGCGGTCGAATAGCGAATTCGAGGTGGAGAGAATGGTGGCAGAAGGAAGAGTGTGATGTTCCAGTTCATATCATATTTAGATTAGTGTAGCAATAGCGTGTGACCGATAGTTAAGCTCTGAGCCCTCTCAGCTCATGTATCCTACTTGACACATGTAGCAGCGACTGCATCATTCTGGACGATGGACGTACAGACTAAGGAGACCGTGGGAGAACGATCTTCAGTCGACCCGCGGAAGCAAATTATTGACCGCTCCTCCTCCACTCTTGCCACCCAAAATGTCGAGATGAGCATCAACATCTTTGCCTCCTTACAACTTCTCTATTCGCCCCCGCATCGACCGCGTTTTAGGTTGGAGAGCCTTGCCGACATGTCAAACTCCTTTCCTTCACTCTCATCGTCGTCCTCAAGACCCTTTCCACTACCATCCATCGCCGAAGACACGCTAGACTACGTCCTCCACCTTCCACCCGCATCATCGTCCAACTACTCCATCGAGCCAGCGTCACTGGCTGTTCTCATCACAGATTTCGTCAATACTCTCCTCCCTAAGCCATGGCTGTGGAACAAGGATGCGTGGGAGCTGAAAGATGCCAGTGTGCCACATCAACCGGGCAAGCTGGAAGGAAGGATGCGAGTTGGAGATGCGGTGGATGATGAGTGGTGTGTTGTTTGGCTGCTGAGAGCAATCAGCAGAAAGTGGCCAGAGCTCGTCATAAGGTTTGTCAGCTCAATTCAGTTCCGTCGCTGTCTTTAGCTGATATAGGACGACAGTATCAGAGATACAGATGGCGAGTTCCTGTTGATCGAAGCGGCCAACGAGCTGCCGGCGTGGGTATCCCCAGAGAACGCTCAGAATAGGGTGAGTGAAGCAGCTGGCTTCGTCGCACTAACACTGAGAGCTGTGCTAACCGGATATTCGTAGCTGTGGCTGTCTGGCGGTCACTTACACTTAATACCGCTATCAATCCGCTCAACATCTTCAAGTATACCTCGGAAACTGCTAGACGATGACGAGGAAGGAAGACTGTTCGATGCAGAAGCCTGGATCAGCGAGGACGATGGAGTATCAGCTGTCCGGACGGCAAAGTATCGGACGGATTCGGCTCTGGAATCTGCTGTTTGGGAGAGAGTGGATTGGTGAGTGCAGCTAGGCGTCGCTCAACTCTGGCCCTAGCTGACATCCGACATAGC
Source organism: Bullera alba (assembly GCA_001600095.1). Classification (NCBI taxonomy): domain Eukaryota; kingdom Fungi; phylum Basidiomycota; class Tremellomycetes; order Tremellales; family Bulleraceae; genus Bullera; species Bullera alba. Next base: position 577,732 of record BCIX01000007.1, read on the forward strand.
TATCCCGAAGCACTGAAAACACATCAGCATCGCACAAAAGCCTGGCTGCCTGACTCTATAGCCAGAGCGCTGAAAACGTCGCCTGAGCTGGTACAGCGGGCAGCGGAAGGCTTCTACGTTAGGGATCCAGCTCAACTACGGGTAAGTCACTTTGACATGGTCAAAGCGCTCGTATTGATCGTGAAGGATATAGGCTGCATCCAGAATGACGCATTTCTCACCTTCGCCCAGCGTTCTTGCTCCTGTTCAGCTGACTCGAGCAGCGTACGCTCAGCTGCAAGGCCAGGTGTTCCATCCTCCTCGGATCTTCGGACCCGAGTGGCACGTCAGGGAAGGCGAAGAGCTGGACAACGAGCGGAGATGGAGGGATCTGGGTGTTAAGATTGCGACCGGTTTTGAGATTATGTACAAGGAAGGCGGGCGGAAAGGCAGATCCGGAACGGTGAGTCACAGCTCTGTCTTCAACCGAGAGTCAACAGCTGACAACGTTGGCAGAGTGGCACAGACGACGATGACATCAAGCAAAACACTGCGTACAGAACATATGTAGACAACCTGAAGCGAGCGGGTTGGTTCGGGGTTGAGATGGAAGGCAGCTCGAAGTGGAAAAAGAGAGAGCAAGCTGCCTTGCAGGGATGGAAGAGTATCAAAGCATCAGAGTGAGTTCAGCTCGAAAAGATATAGGACGGCTTCTAGAGCTGACACTGAGCCAAGTACTACTGCCCAACAACCGTCGTTCGCATATCTGGTCGACCAAGCGATCGAAGGTTCCAGCTCAGTCTCGGCAATATCCCTATCTGTGAACCCCGACGACCCGGAGGACAGTGATAGCTGGTTGGAAGTCTCGCCCGATGAGCTGGATGGAATGATGATGAGAGCTTCGGGCCAGGCTCAAGGTCAGCAGAAGGGGCATGGCGATTCGTCGCAGCTGGATATTGGAGACGAGCACGGCAAAGCTTTGGGCGATCTTGCCAAGAAGGTCGAAGAGTTTGTTGGGGGCCAGGGCGATTTGCAGGGTGCTCGGTTCGAGGAGTGAGTGATCAGCTGGTCGATGCCCCTTTGTAGCTGACCCCTTTCTCAGCGAATTGTCAGACGAGGAGATGGACGATGGGTCGGATGATGCCGAAGATAATGACGAGGAGGACGAAGACGACGTCGACCCATGGACGAAGCTCACGCCTAGCGAAAAGGAGGAGAGGATGAGGACATTGGTCGCCCCTCTGGATGAGGGCGAATGGGGCAGGAAAGACACCTCGGACTCGGCACCAGCACGCGATGACTCCGACGACGACGTTGTCATGGTAGGAGGAGAGCCTGCGCAAATAGCCACAACAACCGCAACCTCAACGGCGACACAAGCTCCATCCAGGGTGGAGTTCAAGAAGCCTGACTCCGCCAAGAAGAATAGGAAATCCGTGTCATTCGCTTCTAACGCCAAATCGCCCTTGGAGACATCACCGAGAATGGCAAAGATCCGCCCGTCGGTGTTCACCAAAGAGGAGTACGACGGTGTTATATCCGATTCCGACGACTCTGACGACGAGTTGCCCCCTGAGGGGACTTTGGGCCGGAAGATCGCCATGATGAAGTGGTCGGATGGTGCGCCTCAGATTGAAGAGGTCGAAGATGAGGAGATGCCCGGAGCTAGTAGTGGGAAGGGCAAAGAATCGACGTCGAAGTCGGAGCGGAAATTCGGACTGGGCGATGATATCGATGAGAAGATGCAACAGGCAGTTCGGGGTAAAGACGAGGAGGAAGAAGATCAGCCAGTGATTGTCGGCGAGGAGGACGTGGATATGGGCGAAGAAGAGGAGGAGTTCCTCAAGTTCACAAGAGACGCTCTGGGCATCAACGAGGACATGTGGCAGGGTATCCTCACCAACAGGAGGGAAAAAGGTGCTTTCGTCCCCGGCCAGAAGTCAAGCTCGAGTTCGGCCAAAGCATCGAGCGGTTCGGCGACCGGGGCCAATCAGAACAGTGTCAGTTCATCATCCTCGTCAAAACCTACATTACCTCAAGCTCCGAAATCACAATCGTCAGCTCCGGCGACCTCGTCTCAGCCGGCGTCTGGATCAAAGCCAGGTGCTCAGGGGGAGGGACAAGTCAACATGGATCTCAACTCGTTCGACAGCGTCATGGCGGCTATGGACGCAGAATTGGCTCGGACCAGAGGTCCAAAGCCGACGAGTCAGGGGAACAAGGTGCCATACGCCCAGAGGCCAAAGGCGCCTATGGGTCCTTTGAAGTCATTACCCACGGAAGCCGATCTCGACGACATGGACGATGACGACCTGGAAGCCATGGACAGAGAGCTCAAAGCGGCACTCAAGTCGGCCGGCATAGAGGACGACTCGGAGGACGAGGTGGAGGGCGTGGAGCAATTGGATGAGGATGGTCAGAGGGAGTTTAGGATGATGAAAGACTTTTTAGAGAGCTATAAGAGTCAGGGAGGGGATAGTGGGGTGATAGGAAATCTCTTTGGAAGATTGGGTGAGAAGAAGTGAATAGTGAAGCTGCGCAGAATATGGGATGTAAATCGCCGATGGATGTACATATGCTGGACACGATAAGACACTCTGGTTCGGAGACGGTGGGCGAAGTAACGATCGGGGAGTGAAGAAGAGATTCACTTCATGAGGTGTCTCCATGCTCGAATCGGGTGGTCGTACGCTGCTTTACGTGTAGTGCTTGTGAGCTTGGGATTCTCCAGCAGGATCAAGTCTCCTGTAGAGTGATCTATAGCGTAAACCGATGGTGAATGAGGCCCAGCACCCAAGAGACTACTCACTTTCGGCAGGAAATGCGCGACTTCGAAATCCCACATGACTGTCGCAGGCGCTGTTGGAGTCTTTCCGCGCTGTGACATCAGTCCGCATCCATAAACGCACTCTGTCAACGCTAGGAGGTATGGCACTGAACAGTCGCCCAATTCGGAGAGCTTGAATGTATCATCGAGGTAGAAATTCTTGTCCCGTGCGGACCACACGATTGGGGCCGATGCGAGAGCCATCCTCGCTCAGGGGACATTGTCGTACTGAGACGCAATGGCGAAGATACGCATTGGCGCTTGCTTGACGAATCCGCCGAGTTGTGAGGCTATACTGGTACCCACCAGAGCAAAGTCAAATTGTCGACAGATCTTGAGTAATCGCTGTGCGGTAGCCCAGTCGTTGACTTTGATGGTACTCAACTCGCGCATTGCTTCGACCAGCAACACTGTGTCTGAATATGAGGCGGGGAAGTCGATCTGATTGGACTCGTTGACATCGCCTCGAATCCCAGGCAGAGAGAGCATGTCGCAAAAGAAGGAGCTATACGAGGTCAGAAGCCGTCACCAGTGTGTAAGTAGTCTGGCTGAAGTGAGAAAACGAGGCACTGGAGCCTACCTGTGCGCCTTGAGGAGGTAGATCGGTACTTCGACTTCTTTTCCGTCACCGTCAGTCGTTCTAAGCAGGATGGTATCGTTGCTAGGCATCTTGCAATGAATGTTAGAAGGGTTAATGAGTTGGGAGCGTGCCGTCTTCAGAGTCGGAAGATGGAAGAAAGAGAAGAGAAGAGAGAACAAAGCGGCGAAGCCAAATTGAAAGAGGGGAGAGGGGGAATGAAAAGAGCAAGAGAGGGTGATTTGGTTATACCACGTCATGCATAGCTCTCATCAGACGCCAGTGATATGAATAGTCTGTATCCGATCAACGAGATTTCAGAGTACATGGCTTCCTCTCAATATGTGCAGCCTTCTCGAAGCATTGCTCGCGTGCAACTTGTCCACGCTCAGCCCATCCGCTTGACGGGCACGCCCAGCCGCAAGGAGACTTTACGTTGACTCAAAGTGCGATTTTCTCCGGTACGAATGATCAGATTGAGGGGAGTCATCGGTAGAAGACCGGTCTGAGGGCGAGGAGCAAGGGTTGTCGGAGAGGATGAGGAAGCATCCTTGCAGCGTATGTGCATTCTCCATAGTCGAAGCGTAACAGCAGAAATCATGCACTCTGTCCTGGCGATAGGCATATTGCTTGAATGGAATCTCGAACGAATGATCACTTTTCCTAAGCAGCCCGGCGAAGCTTTAGCACAGCAAGGAGACAGCGACAGCAAGTCGTTCTCACCTTCGGCATAAAGGATGATACTTTAGACTTCCAGGCCTCTTGGGTGATGACGTTGCTCGATCTTTGACAGTGATAGATGCAATCTGCGAGACCAAGGAGGTACGGGACCCAGCACTCGCCCATGGTAGCGAGGCTGAAATCAACTGGGTAGCTCCCATTGTTGAACCATATACGGTCGTAAGATGCCAGAGCCGCGCGAGCTAGTGCTATGTTGTTGTACTGGGACGCGATCGAGAAAATTCGGAGTGGAGCTTCACTGACAAACGGAGTGAGCTGGGAAGCGATACTGCCGCCGACCAAGGCGAAGTCAAACTGTCGGCAGATCTTGAGGAGCCTTTGGGCGGTGGTCCAGTCCTTCACCTTGATCATATACGACTGACGCATGCCTCCCAACAGCAACTCGGTGTCGTCGTGCGAGGCGGTAAAGTCGATCTTGTTGGATGATGTCTCGAGTTTGGGCGTGTCGGACAACATGTCGCAGAAGACGGTGCTGATTTGCTATCTGTCAGCAACGATGTTCATCCATCATGATGTAGAGGCGGAGAGGATGATCTCACCTGTGTGACCTGAGCAGGTAGATTGGTACCTCAACCTCCGTATCGTCCGTTGTGGTCAAAATGACCGTTTCGTCGCTGGACATCTTTTTCGCCGATTGTAGTCAGAAATCTGTGGAGCTGTTGCAGGATGGATCGACCGCCAGGGATAAGAGGTAGTGGGTGAGAGAGGCAAGACTGAGCGAGTCGAGATTAAGGTCGTTGAGGTCGTTGAGAGGAAGATGCAAGTTGACTCGTTGAGATTCATCATGGTGAGGGTTGAGTGATAATTTTCAGGTCAGCAGAAGGGACAAATCTCCGACTGACGAGGTTGATGAGGTGGTGAAGTGGTGAAGTTGATGCATACGATACGCTTCAAGCTTCGAGCTGCTATGAGGCTTAGCTTCGGAAGCCTTATCTGGCAGTGGCTCTGGGCGAGTCGTAAGATTGAGGGGACAGCGAGGGTCTGCGGAATCTCGGTTCGTGAGGTCTAGACCGAGGGAACTGTCCATCTTGTCAAGGGGAAAGCAGCCATGCATATTGCATGCTCCATCAGATCGTCTGAATTCCTTCCTACGACTGCAGTCGGATCGTCGCCCCGCTCAGTCTTCGAGATGTAGCGATCTACTATGAATCCTAGAAAGTCAGATCAGTGAAAGAGGCGAGTCTCATTAGACTCACTTCTACCTCAGGTTCAAAGCTCAATACCGCATCCCGCCAGTGAGCATATGGGATCGAGTTTTCCGCATCCCTCTGACATGTGTATACCGTTCTAACCAAGGCGATCAAGTAGGTCTTGGTGCATTGCTTGAGTTCCGAGAGGGGGAATGCCGATTTAGCCCCTCCTGCCGGTTGTCTGTATTTCGAAAGAGCGAGCCTGGCCAAGGCGATGTTGTCGTACTGGGATGCAATGGCAAAGACTTTCAATGGCTCCATGGTGGCATAGGGTGCGAGCTGGGAGGAAATGCATTGACGGATCACTGCGAAGTCGAATTGTCGGCACAAGTCCAGCATTTTCTCAATCGTCGACCACGGCTCGAGTGCGCGTACCGAGCGAAAGTTGCCTTGACGCATGATCCTGACAAGTATTTCCGTCTCAGCAAGCGTCGCGGGGAAGTCAATCTTTGGGGGAGAACCTTCGAGTGTACGTGGGAGCGAGAGCATGTCGCTGAAGACGACACTAAGGGTCGAGTAGGGACATCAGCGGATATTCAGCTGGAGGAGAGCTACTCGTGTCACGGGAGGGAAGTGCGCACCACGACTCACCTGTGGGCTTTAGGAAGGTTGGCATGCACCTCGACCTCCTTCCCATCGGTTGTAAGAAGTATCACAGCGTCGTCTGGTGCCATATTGACGTCCAGTTCCTGCTGCGAGATGGCGAAGCCGGATATCTGGGTTCGACGACTTAAGCGGTATCGAGGCGATCAATTCTTGACCAACCGGTGAAGGATGGCTCACGTCAGATAAAGCGATTGACCGAGGCGTGCCTGGAGACAGTCCTTCCTTCTTTCCTTGGCCTTCCTGCCCTTCGCGCCTTCACTGGACACTCTTCTGAACCGCTGCGCTCAGTTCCTGATCAATCACGGTACTCATTGTCACGACCGTACCCGACGGCCTGTAGAGTGTTTCTCCCTCCTCACATGATTGATTTAAGCGCGTCACATTTCCGTTCAGTAGCGAACTGTCTACGCTGCTTTCGATACTGCCAGAAGGGGAGCATAAAACGAGCTGAATCCACATATGGGTTGATCGAAGATAGGCAGAGAGCGAATTATGGAAGTGAAGTTGAGCACGTTGAGCAGGTTTTGTGGGACCGAGTGATGATAATCCAGCGATGGAGTGTAGCCTCGAAGATGCGAGATTGGACCGTGCACTCCCGCTGTCAAGTCGGGTAAAAGATACCTGTACACCTGCATGCTAGCATACAGATGCAGATCGATATGCCCGGATACCATGGTCTGATGAGGATAGCTCGAGCCTCGAATCTCCCGACCTGGAGCCTCGAATCTCCCGACCTGGGTACACTAGTCCTCTAGAAAACCTGCAACCGGAATAAGCTGAACTGGTCGTCCTCTAAGATGAATGCGCACTCACATCTGGATTGAACTCCGCTACGCAGGTTCTCCATATCCCCTCCTGTTGTGCTTCTGAGCATGTGCCCGTCTTCGACAAGACACGACCATACAAATGAAAGCATCGCATGAGGGCGAGGAGGTACGATATGGAACACTCGTTCAAATTAAACAGACCGAACTCTTCTTCTTCTTCCTGGAAGATCTGTTCATAAGCGTTCGCCAGCACATAGCTGGCCGAGGCGATATTGTTGTAATAAGAGGCGAATGTGAATACTTGTGCAGGTCTAATGGCGGCATAAAATACTAAACGCGAGACAAGACTGCTGCGGATATGCTGGAAATCGAACTTCTGGCACAGATGAATAAGTCTCGTTGCCTGGCCGAAGCCAACGGACTCGAGGTCGATCGGGTCAGATTGCCCCATCGCTCTGACCAGCAGTTCGGTAATCGACTTCATGGCCGGGAAGTCGATCTTGCGCGATGCCTGGCCGAGGGCAGGTGTATCGGATAACATGTCGGAGAAGACGGAACTACTGGGGATCAGAACATGTACACTATCATTGGCGCAGATACTGGTGATCTTGTCGCGTACCTGTGTGCCCTGAGCAGATAGATCGGCACTTCCACCTCTGCCTTGTCGGTCGTCACCAAGATCACTGTTTCGTCTCCGACCATCGTGACAGTGCTGTCCACCGCGTTGTGGTTTGGCACAGGTCGACTACGTTTAGACCCTACTCTAGTTGATGGAGAAGCGGAGCGTCGAGTTGGCGGGCAAGACGAACCACCAATGACGATCAAGTGGTGATAGCTGGCGGGGGCCGACCTTAAGCTAATCGGGATATCGAAGACTAGCGGGGCTCGCGCGTCGTCAAGTCCCCATGCTGTTCCGTTCGCGCCACGTTCGCGGCCGATCGCGACTTCGCGAAGTTGGACAAGCCCAGAGTGACAGAGTCCCTAGTCCCGGACAGGCGCCGCCAATTTGCACTCACAGGGTAACCTTAAGCGCGGCCTCCAAGCTCCAAGCTCCACCCAAAACCTCCCCACCATCTTGCCCACCATTCACCTGCCTCTCTGTTCGCTCTCCATGTCAAATGGCATTCCAGCCTCAACACAGCTTCGCGTCAATTAGGCCGATCAGTGCCTCTGGAATAAGCCTGACTGATGCTTGACTCGTAGCAAGAACAGAAGCCGCGCGTGAGTATCGACTTCAAGGGCAGTATTGAGTGGATTGGCCTTGATTGATTGCATTCACATGTAACCATGACGGCAGCTTGAGACGCGCCCCATACGATCATTCCGATTTCACGAGCTGCTCCTGCTCTCTGCTGGGTCTGAGATGGTATTTTACCTAGCTGCCAAGCAACGTCAGCATTCCCTATGCGCGTTGAATTGTGGATGGCAAGTGTTGACTAGACTCACCGTTTGGGCGCGAAAGATCGTACAGACCTCTTCCATACATCGACGTTGATCGACTCCGGACGTCCAAAATCGTGGGGTTCGGCATGTCTCATACACCTGTTGAGCACGTCGATCAGTCCTAATAGGTATGGCGTGGTGCAATCTCCCAGATCCTTGTGGGGAAACCCTTCTGTCAGCTGCTTTCTGCTGAGTTTGTCATACTCGAGAAGAGCTGCTTTGGCTAAGGTGATATCGTCCCACTGAGATGCGATACTGAATAACCTCATCGGATTGCCTGGAGCAAATTTGAAAAGACGACCTAAAGCTGCCGTTGCAAGGATTGTCATGCTGAATTGTCGACAGAGTTTGAGGAAATGTGTCACCTCATCAAGGGTCACAAATTCCAAGGTCTCCGATCCAGCCATTACACCGACGAGCTTGTCTGCTTGAGCCTTCGTAATGTCGAGCTCGATTCGCTCCTTGTCGCCTCCTAGCTTGGGAGTGTCGGTCATCATGTCTGCGAAGACGGCACTGCAGGTTAACGTCAGCCCAAGCATTACTCCGCGGACGGCTCAACGTGCCTGTGCGCCCTGAGGAGGTAGCCTTGTACCGGGACCTCGTGCCCGTCGGTAGTACAGACGTAGACGGTGCCCGAGTTGTCCATCTTGTCGAAGACGGGTGGTGTCGGTTGTGGTGATTGATTAGATGTCAAGATGTTGAATGCTGATATGTATGCTAAACTGGTTTGATCTTGTATCTAGTCAGCCTGATCTTGAGAGCCTGATTTCTCTGATTCTATAGACTGATGGGTTTCAACCCTGTTCCTGGTACACGAGGCTTGTGGGCGAATGACGGACGTCATCGATGACGAGGATCGGCAGAGACTATCACCGCGACAGGCCGTCAGCAGACGAGCCTCAGCTTACTGTAGTGCAATCGCTCGTCAGTGTACTGATCCGACGGATTCTAGAGTGATGTCGGGTTCAGCTCGGTTCTTGCCCATAGTTGCGCTTGATCCTCTCTCTCCGTTCTCCGCTGAATTTTGGCCCGCCGTCCGAGCAAGACACAGTATACATCCTTCTACAAGTACCCAAGATCTATAGCCACTCAACACTGCTCTCGTCAGCCATCGCCACATTGCATCCCACACATCACTCACGTTCCGGGAGGTTTCGACGTGACGTCGTACACGACTCGGTTGACACCCTTGACCTGAGGTTCATAATTAGTCACAGCCCTTCGTCAGTGCGGCTGGATGACTCACCTCGTTTGTAATTCTCGAGGAAATCTTCTTCAGAACGGCGGGAGGGAAGACGAACCTGTCACAAAGTATCAGCCCAGCGTCTCGAGGGTGTAGGGATACCTTGAATCTTGGACTCACCAATCAGCGGTCATGAAGTCCTCCGTGGACACTGCTCTCAGAGCAACGACCTGGTCATACGTCCTAGCGTCTCCAGCGACACCAACGGCCTTGACGGGCAACAAAGCCACAAAGGCCTGAGAGATCTGGTCGTAGAGACCGGCTTTCCTTACTTCCTCGATGTAGATGTCGTCTGCCAATTGCAGAATCTCAATCTGATCCCTGGTGACCTCTCCCAAGATTCGGATGGCGAGTCCTGGTCCTGGGAACGGATGTCTGCCAACGAGGTGGGCGGGAATGTCGAGGAGTCTTCCAAGAGCTCGGACCTCGTCTGTACGTGCCATTGCTCAGTATGTGGTTTTCAGATATGGGCAATTTGGCTCGGCTCACCCTTGAACAGCTCTCGCAGAGGCTCTATCAATTTCAACTTCATGTTCTCCAGCAGTCCTCCGACGTTGTGGTGCGTCTTGATAGTCGCACTGGGTCCCTTGAAGCTGATACTCTCAATGACATCCGGGTACAGTGTGCCCTGGAGCAACCACTCGATCTTGCCCTTGGCCTCTCCACCCTTCTCCTCGAGCTCCTTCTCGGCCGCGGCCTCGATCTTGGCGGCCTCATCCTCGAACACCTCGATGAACGTGTTTCCAATGATCTTCCTCTTCCTCTCTGGGTCCTCGACACCCTTCAGTCGCTCCAGAAACAAGTTGGAAGCGTCCACGACGGTGAGGTTGACACCGAGATCCTCCGTCAACATCTTCTTCACCTTCTTCGCCTCATCCATTCGCAAGACACCGTTGTCGACCATGATGGCGTGGAACCTGGCCTGAGCGTCAATACAAGTTCCGCATATTGAGCTACCGCTCATCTCACCTGTCTCCAATAGCCTCGTGCATCAACTTGGCGGCGACTGTCGAGTCGACACCTCCACTGACGGCACCAATGACCTGGCCCTTGGTTCCGCAAATCTCCCTGATCCTGGCAATCTCTTTGGGAATGAAAGAGTCCTAAATGGTCCATCAGCGCTGCACTTCCGAACTCAACAGCGTCCTCGCTTTACTGACCATGCTCCATCCGCCATCGATTTGGCAGACGTTTCGGACGAAAGCAGCAATGACCTCCTTTCCTTTAGGACTGTGCGAGACTTCTGGGTGGAATTGGACGCCGAAGATGGGTTTCGACTCGTGAGCGATAGCGGTAAAGGGGGAGCTTGATGTGGAAGCGATGGTGTTGAAGCCTTCTGGGATGGATTTGACCTGATCACCGTGCGACATCCAGACCTAGATAGATGCGTTAGAAAAGACAATCTGCAACACGAGAATCCAATCGGAGATGCAGACAGCCATCATGATTACGCAGCCATCACGATGACAAACTCTGCTCCATCAAATACCGCGAATGCCCAACTCACCTGCATGCCTCCATCCTCTTCCATCTGGATACCCTCGAACAGCCTGTCTCCGTGGTTTCCGACCTTCTGGACCTCAATCTTGGCATATCCGTACTCCTTGTGGGTGTGAGCCTCGACGTTTCCGCCGTGCGTCCTAGCGATTTCTTGCAGACCGTAGCAAATACCGAGGATTGGAACGCCGAGCTCGAACACTGCTGGGTCGACGTGCGGGGCGTCGGATGCGTAGACCGAATATGGCGATCCAGAGAGGATGACACCTAGCGTATCGTTAATACAGCACTAAATCGTCAGGACAGCGAGTTGAGGAGGCGGACCTTTTGGTTTCCAAGTCAGGTCGGCAATCTTCTGCGTGCATGGCAGCATCTCGCAGTAGACCTGATGATCACCAATGTCAGCTTGCCACTACAATGCCAAAAGTTCTAGCTCACATTGAGTTCACGACATCTCCTGGTGATCAGATGCGAGTACTACACATTCTTATCAGCTTGTTGTTGACTCGAAACAATTCAATGTTCAGTCCGCTCTCGGCAAGGACGGGATGTCAATACCACACACCTGGGATCCAAAGTCCAGGATCAGGATCGAGTCGTACAGACTATGAATCTCCTCGGCTGGCATGGTGGTAGATTGTGGTATGGATAGGTATGAAGCTGTTCAACACCTTTACCGCGAGATAGATCACGGTTCTAGTCGTGGTGGTCGTCCGAAAAGTCAAAAATCTTGCGCGGGGCTGCTATCTTAAAAGCGGGACCAATTAAGCTCTACTCCTGGCTGGGTTATCAGTTGCCCGCTTCGCCGGTCGAAGACAGAGAACTGCGTGTAGCTATTCGTGCATGCTTCGTGGTCATTGTATGTGGAGGTCATAGAGAGCGTGTCATAAGGACATTGAGACAGTGATACGGAGGGATTGGTCGTCTAATATAGGAGAAAGGTAATCGTGTTCATGATTGGTCAAGTGACGATCACATGCGGATCGGACTGGCCATTTGTGACGTCTGGGGTATTTGTGGCGTGGTGAATCGTGATTGTGGCGGAAGGACAGGTGTACTAGGTGCGCTGCTTGCCCACCTGACCGGTGGACCGGGTCTAGGGGAAGTGGCACCGATTTGGTGGGTCAATGTGACTGGACTGAGGCGAGAGTTGTTCTGGTAGGCGTATGCCTGTTGATTGCTAGGACGGGCGTGGATACCAGTACCAAAGGTGGCAGAGGTGGGAGTGGTAGGATTGCTCGAAGCGAACGTTCGGCGAGGAGGACCATTCTGCTCGATGACCGATTTCAACTGATCAAACACGTGCTTGAACGAAGACTGAGCGCCCTTCTCCTGAGTGAGAGAGACCAAGGTGTTGTGACCTCCCGAGGCATTGGGTGTTGATCGGGTGAATTCGACCTTGAATCTGACACCCTTGGCGCCAGTGAGATTGCCTTGAGCGTCTCGAACTTCCTCCAAGCGGCACTTGAGCCCTCTCATGCCGTCGATCTCCACCACGGCGACTCGTACACCAAGGTCGGTCAGAGCCTTTCTGGTGTTTTCGCGAGTATTGGCCACATTGTCCATCGAGAGCAAGGTGCAGGAAGGAGGCTTGAACGAGAAGAGGTTGTTGAACCAGCTCCTCTTTGGCGAAGGTCCAACACCGCCCACAGAGGAAGCCGAAGAGAATGTCGAGGTGCCGGTGCTGGGTCCAGCAAGGTCCCTGGTGTATGGCACGGGGTCGATGGTCACTAATGAGAAGTTTGTCAGTATGTTGCAACAAGATATTGTCTTGAGACCCGGGCACTCACCCTTCTTCTTCTTCTTCAGCATGCCAAAGGCGTCTTGGTTCCTGTGGGCGGAGAAGCCACTCTGCTTGCTGCCCCAACTCGAATCGCTGGCTGGAACGTCGGCGTTGTCAATGACGACATACGACGTGTCCCTCGGCAACAGGCTTTCCACCTGCTGCACTGGCTTTCTCCGACTTCCCGCGCTACCCGTGTTGGCCGACGTCAGAGGAGGAGGTGGGGCCGCCCTTGTAGGTTGCTGTCGCATAGCCGAGGGTGGAGGGGGAGGAGCCGCTCGTTGAGCTTGCATCACCTGACCGTGGTGCTCTTGCGCCGAAGCGTTCGATGACCAAGGTGTCGGACCCGATGAGACAAAGTTTGGCGAGTACATGGGTTGAGGCGAGGCCGCCTCGACTGGGTGCCGAGAACTTGAGGCGTTGGATGACGCGTACGACCACCGGTTGGTATTGGCCGTATTGGCGCTGTTCATGGGGTACAACCCGGGTCTCGCACCATGTTGAGCGGGAGGATGACCGAATCCGAGACCGACCAGGGGGGATTGCTGGGCGGACATAGGCGGCATCGAGTGGTGGTGGATCGTTGAGGGAGCATGCGAGTACTCTGAAGCCATCTCAGTCTCGTCATCGTCCGCATCTGCGAACTGATTCGGGTCGACCGTCTCTGTGGCATCATCGTGGTCTGATACCGTGGGGAGAGTGTTGGCGTAGGCGAGGTACGCGTTGTAGTCGCTAGCCATGGCCGCAGAGTTGGTGGACGACGCATTGGACACGATCGAGCTACGGATATTCATCGTGTTGAGCTGGTTGGCGACCTCGTTGAAGAAGTGCTGTAGCTGCTCGTCGTGAACGAGAGGCACGTTCAACGGGGAACCAGATTGGGGTATCATCGATGGCGATACGGCCTCGCCCATCGATCTCGGTCGAGGAGAAAGAGGCGATCCAAGAACAGGTGGGGAAGAGAGAATTAGATCTTTTGTCGGAGTAGCCTCTTGCAGGACGATACTAGGCGTGGAGGTGTTTTGGCCAGATTCCGAAGGAGCGTATGACGATCCTCGAGTGACTAGCGCGGGTCGAGGACCTTTGGGTGGCGCGAGCTTGTTTGGAGTCACGTCCATCGTCTCGACTCGCTGAGGGCCAGCGGCCTTCTTAGGCGTCGGCGCTTGGGGTCGAGCAGCGACCGGAGAAGGAGCGCGATCTTGCAGTGTCTCGTTCTCGCCGAGGGGTGTCAGACGAGGTCGCTCCATTGGCTGTGGCGCACCGCCCTTTCTCTTCGCTGGCGAAGGAGCAGATCGACCTTCTCGCTCTCGTCGAGCATGTCGTCGCGCTCGAGCCTCTTCGTCCTCTTCATCGTCCATGTTGTAGTTTTCGAGGTGCTTGTTTCGGTACTTTATCAACAGGTGGTAGATGGCCTTCTCCCAGGTTTTCCTAGATACAAAGTCAACAACGTGCCGGATCTCTCTAACACCTGTACTCACTCTTTGCTCATCAAAGCTGCGATGATCTCGTCGTCGGCAGCACCGCTCCACAGAGTCTTCAAGTTGCCCATGATATCACTATCGATCTCCTCGGGGGAGTTGACCGGTCGCTCCACCTCATCCAAGGATGGAGGGGAGACGAATTGTCTTCCGGGGATGGGTCGGATCGGCCGCGAGGTGAAGAAAGGGTGGGCGAGGATCTCTGGCATGGTGATTCGCTTTACTGGATCTTTCTCCAGCATCCTCGTGAGCAGACTCCTGGCCGGTTCCTTGATCTCATCAGGCATCTCAAAGACGCCGATCTTGACTTTCTGCAATAACGACCTGATGTTGTCGTCGTCAAAGGGCAGTCTGCCGGTAAGCAGGGCGAAGAGGATGATACCGCAGGACCAGATATCGGAAGAGCTTCCATGGTAGGCTTTTCCCTATTCCCAAACCTCATCAGCCGTCTGTCTAAGGCGGGCTGAAGGTGTGCTCACCGCTACGATTTCCGGACTTGCGTAGTGCGGACTTCCACAACTGGTCTCCAGCATGCGCTCTCCAGCTTCCCAGGCGGCCATACCAAAGTCGGCAACTTTGATGTTCTTGTCCTTGTCCAATAGCAGGTTCTCCGGCTTCAAGTCTCGGTGGCAGATGTTGAAGCGGTGGCAGTAGTCGACAGCGTGGATGATTTGCTGGAAGTAATGCAATGCCTCGGATATAGGCAGTCGTCCTCTCTTGACCAAGTAGTCGAATAGCTCGCCTCCGGGAACATACTCCATGATCAGATACCTAAATCGCGGAGTCAGAACCTGCCAGGTTAAAAAGCCTCCTGATAGCACTCACAGCTCGCTACTCGTCTCCCAGACGTCGAAGAGGTTCAGCACGTTGGGGTGGTCGATCAACTTCATGATGACAATCTCCCGCTCGATGCCCAACATGACCTTGTCGGCCTTTGCCCCCGCTTCCGACATTGACATCCGGGATGTGAGGATGAGACCCTTGGGGACGATCTTGATCGCGGCGTATTTGCCCGTGATGGCATGTTTGGCGATTTTGACACGGCCTACAGTCGTCAGCAAGTCATCTCACCTAAGACCGATGTTTGGTCATCCGCAAGGGACACTCACCTGAGGAGCCTTTGCCGATTGTCCTGCCTATCCTCCACTGTCCGATCATCTTCGCGTCGTCTCGATGATTACTGCTTCCCGTCCTCTTCCTGCTAACTCCTCCCTCCCTCTCTCTCGCTGATCCCGAGGCCGCTTGCCTCGAGCTGGAACCCTGATTCGAAGACGACATTGCGAAGTGGTAGTCGGAGTTTCGACTACGTTTTGGTGAGTTACGGGGAAATATCGATGATCGCCGATATCATTCGGACTGGGTTGGTCGTGATTGAAATATCGTCAAACTGAAGTAGAGTAATGTCGATCCAAAGAATGATGTCGGTGTAAGAGTACGCGTAGGTGAAGTAGCGGATTGGAAGAAAGCAAGTTGTTCTAGGAATAGGTGTTGGTCGGAGTAGTAGTTGTTTGGTCGATGTTTGACAAGTTGATATATCCCTACAATCGGGATCGTGTGAGCGGGTACTGGTGATTCTTTCGACTGGTGATGGTGGTAATGAGCGTGGTGTAGTTGGTGGTGTATCAGTCAAAGAGCGTGGTGTCGAGCGCGACAATCGTGATGAGCAAGGAGGATAGGATGATGTGGAAAGTGAGCAAAGAGGGATCGTGGAATAGGAGACCGATACACGACGGACCATCTCTCATAGTCACAGGACTTGTCGCTACGTGAGATGTTTGGTCTGACGGTGTGACGCCGTCAGCTTAGGCCCCTGTAAAGGCCGGACCGTGGCAGCAGGAGGTATCGCAGCCTGGAGCTCAAGGAGGCTCAAGGGCATACCGGCCCAGCCGGATGTGCAGCATGTGCGAGGAACGTAATGCCGGTCCTGGCCGTTCTCTAATGCTCTAGAGAAACGCCTCTCGCCTGGACCTTTCACCATCGTTGCAGACTAAAAAGTAAAATCAGCCGCGACCCTGGCTATCCCCAGCAGTCACCGCGGCGTGCCGCACGTCCTTCATACGGCCAGGAGGAGCGCACCTGAGCGCACGAGCATTGCCGACTTTGTTTGTCTCATTCCCTCGATGATCGATGTCGTCAGGGTGACAAGGGTGAGAGGGGAACATGCTGCCAAAGTGACTTGTCTCGTCGTATGGACGGTGGGAACGTTCAGCGGTGTTACGTTTAAAAACAAGATCGGAACGGCGCACGGGCGGCACATTTCAAGATTTCCAATATTGCAAATTCTATCCGCCGCTGGTTTGTTTACGCGTCGAGATCGAGAATGCTTCCGCCGCGGGTTCCCGGCAATCGGGATCCGCTATCCGCTGCTCTTCATAGCTGCTCTTCGATCGACTTTGGCTGATCTGCGATGCATAGTCTGGTCAGGTCGATGCTTGTACGAGATCCTGCCAGATCTGGGTGTGATCGCGCATGGTCAGCCAGCAATCCGCTGCAGATCTACTGCATCGATGAATAAGCCGTAGAGAGCGATCTACAACTGAGAATCGATATCAAATTAGATCCCCGAAGCCACTGGCTGACAGATATCACTCCGGGTCCGTAGCCCTCGTCTATGCCATTCAGACTGACTCAATAGATCAACATCTACACGCGGTTGACAGACGGTGACATGCGTGACTGAAATTGGGGGCTCGAGAAATCCGATATGAACGGTGGGTCGAGTGCTGAAATGGTAACGTTCAATGCCACAATAATCACATGTATTTGTCCTACAATATCAGCGCCATTCCTCCTGCGAGGCACTTACCTTCCAGACCCAAGCCAAGCCAAATGTGTTCGTGGATCCCTGTCCAATCTGCCAGATGTCAGCATGGTTCATATCCACCGCGCTCAACTTGACTCACCGCCATTCTGTACCATTTCGCAGCTTCCTTCCTGCATCAAAGAGCGTCAGAACTGATCTTCTGACGATATATGAGCCTTCTGCCGGCCGCTCACATATCCTTCTTCACCCCACTGCCCCCTTTCGACAACAAGAATCCGAGTTCTACATAAGGTTGAAGGGTCAGCTATGTCCATTCTGCCGAACCTGGATCTCGATGGTACTCACGCTCTTGTGCTGCTAGATCACCCAAGTTACCCGCATTGCGTAGATACGAGATAGCGACCTCTGGAGCTTTCTTCGTCCCCACGCCTTCGAGGAAACAATTGGCGATTTCAAACATGCCTAATGATAGGTCTCTCTGCGCGGAATCACGAATCAGCGCAACCCAATGCGGGTTTGAAACTCGCGGACTCACAGTGAGGATCTTCTTTTGCTGGAGGGTGAGCTTGTTCGCCCATGGGGATTGATGGAAGTTGAGGCCGCCCTCGGCCAAACTCTCATCACAGGCCTGGCGTAGTTCCGCAAAGGCCTTTTTGTCATCTCTGGCAATACCCCATCCATGCCGCAGCGCAAGGCCTATATCATGATCAGCTCAAGTCTGGGTGAATCACTCAATGATATGTGGAGCTGTTTGAGGAAGTCGTTTGCTCACCGTAACACATCCTTCCAGTGGAACTTCCCCCTTGAGCTGCTTTCATAAAGAACCAAGCGGATTTCGGAAGATCTCCTTTCCCTCTAGCCTCTATCCCTTTTGAGATGAATGTTTCCGGCGTCCAGTCCTCGATCGCGCTCATGGTGGAGACACGTTCGTCTGGGTTGTACATCCCCGGACGGGCGGGATAGCCATTCGGATCGGAACTGCTACGCTCTCTGATCTCTCTATCCTCCTGCTCCCGCCGCTCGAGCTTGGAGACTGAGACCTTGGTGTAGGTCCCTCTAGGGGCAGTCCCGTCACTTCCATTCTGACCAGTGTGACCATTCGCTCCGGCGGGTGGGTATTGTGAAGCGGAAGGTCGCTGAACAGCACTGGTAGACTGAGACCGATGACTTTCGAGGTCGGGCCGGCTTGAGGGGAATCTGGACTGCGATTGAGTGGGTGTGCCGGCTCGAGGTGTTCCGGCCCGAGGGGTACTGGGACCCGGAGAGTCCAGGTCGTAAAAGGAATACGCGGCGGACTGGGTCGACATGTAAGATTGTCTATTCTGACCTGAAGACGTGCGCATGGGCAGACTCGATGCACCGAGCGCATCCTCCGACTTCATCGGTACCATCATCGGTTGCTGAGTGAACAGAGGAGGAGGCCGGAGGATGCCCGATGAGAGATTTGACCGGTCAACGTTGGCTTGAATCCCTTGTTGGGACTGTTGGAGCTGGAATGATGCCGGAGGATTCTGAGGACTGGGCAGTGAGGATGCTAAGGGTAACGCTGACGAATGGCCTTGATCAGAGGACGATGCTGATTCTGGTGGTGGCGGTGGAGCTGCCCTCCTTGGGAATACCAGATTCTTCCGCAGCTTTCTCCTCTCCCCTGTCGCACCTCCCTCGCCGCCATGACCTCCGACCACCGATTTTATCCTGCTCAGACTCCTCATCTTGCTCGGGCTGATATTGACAAAATGCGACGTCGACTTTCCGTCCCCATTCTCCGCGGTGCTCACACCTTCCGTGTCGATCCACTCAAAGTTTTGCTCGTCTTCGCCCCATTCTGAACCCTGTTCTCCGACTATACTCTCCAAATCGACTGATATACGCCGGGGTGAGGGGAAGGTGACCGGCTGAGCGGACTCTTTGGATATGGGCAGCGGCTCCTCCGAAGTCAGGTTTGTCACACGCCTGGGCGAGGCGTGAGGTTGATTGGTCCGATTTGAGTCGTGCAAGACATTGAAGTGGGAAGGAGGTTGCCGAGGAGGAATGTCGCCTAGATGGAACTTTGGCCTAGATCCACTTGGACCTGACGGGTTCGTCTGGGGATTGAGCCTAGATTGCACCACGAAACTCCGTTTGGGCGTCAACTGCCGCTCGTCACCGCGCAGCTCTGGAACACTGCCGTTTCGAATGATGGTACGGCTCGATGGCGAGCCATGAGTGCCGTCGTTGGAGGAGTTGGCGAAGTAGTCGGATTGAGGAAATCGAGTCGCCCTAGGCGTCGAAGGTGACTCTGGCCTCCCGGCATCATTGCTCTCATCCTCCCTTTCGTCATCCTCGCTTGCCGGACTGGAGCTCCTAGGATGGACATGGGCATTGAAGGCATGCTCGTCAGCCGAGATCGTACTCAAGGACGCTATCGAGTCGACGGAATAGACGGATGGCGAGCGGAACAAGTTGAGATTCAACGGCGGCGGCGCGCTTGACGACGCTGACGATGTCGACTCTCCTCCTGTCGACCAAGAAGACGATGTGGACGCCTATGGATTCTGTCAGTGTTCGATCAGGACATACGGGGAGACACATTCTGGACATACCGCTCCGAGGGAGAGCTGAGCAAGGGGACTAGCGAAATGATGGCTGTTGACAAGGTCGTTGGCTGAGGGCTTGGCATTCAGGCGCTGCCGTTGAGCCTTGTAGGAGGTACTCCCAGAGTCCATTTTGCTGCCGATGATCAAAAGCCCGGTAGATGATTGATCAGATGGGATGGATACCGGCTCGAGCACGAGAGGAGTCTTTGTAGATATTGTGTGTGATCAAATCGAGCGGGGCGTGAACTGAAGTGAATGGACCCTCTCCACTTTTCCCCAAGCTTAAAGGTCGTTCAGACACTTGCGATGGTCGATGTCGCCTCTTCTACAGTCACCGACAACACCGTCCACCGGTCCATCATCGCTCTGGCACTCTGCGATGCAAGTGTTGTTGTCTCGAATACAACAATTCTGCTTCCGTTAAGTCAAGCTTAATCTCGACCCTGAAATTCAAAACAAACCAGTTTCAGCAGAGGGAGGAAGCTAATAAGAAGGTTGGCTGTTGACCAGTATCGAAGCCTGGTCGATGTCAATGGGCAGCGCCAAGCGCACGTAGTGGTTCCTCCGTGTTCCTGCCGGGATCCATGCTATCGTGAAGCTCTACACATCGATCTCAGTAAGGCAACCTCCTTGACAAGATTGACCCCTTTCCCATCGTGGTCTGGAACTTCGGACACCTTTCGCGTTTCACTTTCAGTCTCACACCGTGCGACCCGAAGGTTGTCGCGGTCTGTAAGATTGGCATCTCGAGCAGGAATCCATGGGACATATTCCACCCATTGCCTCGCACGACGCTCAACAGGATAAAGCACATGCAGCATGCTACATCCCATCTCCGTGTGTCTACCAGCAGCAGCCGTTGCAGCCTGCGACAGTGCGACTATCAGCGGGGTCCGCCGCTGTTACCACCTTCGGATCTGGCCGAACCGTCGAGGACCGCATGATCCTCACTACTGCCCTCGATCCTTCGGGCTTCGAGGCAATGGTGAAAGCAAGAATAAATAGCAATTCGTGATCTCGATCTTGTCTGCAATCCTATCCCCAGATCGACCGCCGAAGATGAGACTCATCCAGTGTCTCGCTCTTTTGCCCCTGCTCAACGCGCTGCAGCTGCCTCACCTGCCCTCGGCGCAGGAGGCCATCAGTGCGGCAGAACAACTGTTGAGCGGAAATGGAATCTCGACAGGTCATGCCTCTACCGTCCTCGGCTATGCGAATGACATGACGCTGGCGAGCATCCAGGGAGATGAGCATGTGACGATCACCTCACACCGACACCCAGTGAGTACGGCGTAGCAAATGGAGCTTTGGCAGTATCTGCGGAGCTGTCGTTGGGGAGGGACTGGCATGAGTGTAACGTGTGGCCGCTGATACCTCTTTGATAGAACCACAAAGTCAGGATCAAGTCCCACGACAAGGGATGGTGTGACCCAACAGCCAAGTCCTACTCTGGATACCTGGACGTAGGGTACGGCAAGGAGATCTACTTCATGTTTTTCGAGTCTAGGGATAAGCCCAAAGAAGACCCCGTCATCATGTGGATCAACGGTGCGTCATGAGATGCCGTCTGTTTGGGCACAATATGCTCGCCTCAGGCTCTGGCTGATAGAATGGGTGGCAGGTGGTCCCGGCTGTAGTTCCGCCCTAGGTGCCTTCATGGAGCTAGGTGAGTCGGAGGATAGTGTTTAAAGTCTGTATCTGACTTGTTGCCAGGACCATGTTCGATCAAGGACGACCCTAAAACTCTGAACGATACCGTCTACAACCCTCACTCGTGGAACAGCCATGTTGGTACAAACAGTCTGGAGCTCGAGAGAGATTCATAGCTAAATCCGAGTAGGCCAACCTGTTCTTCCTCGACGAGCCGATCGGCGTCGGATTCAGTTACGCCAAACACGGACAGGTGAGTTGTTATCGACTCATGACGTCCATATCGACTGACTCCGTTTACCAACTAGCACGTCGGTACCACTGAACAGGCGGCAGTGGACGTCGCTTCGTTTGTCCAGATCGTGAGTGCCCCCTTGTTGTCGGTCTGCCATAGAGCTTATCTCTTCAGTTCTTCGACACATTCAAAGAGTTCGAAGGAAGAGAGTTCCACATGTCCGGAGAGTCTTACGGTGTGAGTCATCCCACAGGCTATAAAGGACTATGCTGAAGGCAGTCAGGGCCGATACCTCCCCGTATTCGCATCCGCGGTCTGGGACGGTAATGCCAAATTGATCAAGGAGGGCAAGACGCCCATCAACCTCAAGTCGGTTCTGATCGGAAACGGAATCACCGACAACCGTTAGTGACGGCTCGAGGACCTGAGTGTGGAGCTGACTCGTGATGTAGTGAAGATGATGGAGTCGTACTACCCATACGTGAGCAGCATTGTCGTCGTGCCCCGAAGAACTCTCCCCTGACCTGCATCAGCAATGCACCATACATGGCGGTCTCAATCAAACCATCCAGAGCATCTCCGAGTGTATCGCCATGGCCGAAGCTCTACCCAAATGCCACAAGCTTTACACCAAAGCGTGCATCGACTCCCACGACGCGACCGAGTGCGCCATTGCGGCCAACTACTGCTCAGAAGTTCTCGACGAGCCATTCTTCCGAGCCGGTCTCAACCCCTACGATGTCAGCAAGACTTGTACCATTCAGGAACTAAGCACCTCGCTCTGCTACTCTGTCACCGACAAGATCGGTCATTACCTCGACCTTCCGGATGTCCGGGAGTTGATGGGCACCGCCAAGGTCCCCGGAAACTTCACCTCGTGCTCCGCTTCGGTCGGACTGGACTTCAACCTACACCTTGACCGGACAGGCCAGACTTGGTTATACGTCGCCAACTTGCTAGAGAGGGGCGTCAAGGTCCTCAGCTATGTAGGATCGTTTGACTGGATTTGTAATCACATAGGCAATCAAGCTTGGCTGGAGAGTTTGGAGTGGTCAGGCAAGGAGGGCTTCAACGCGGAGAAGCTGAGCGATTGGCGAGTCGACCACAAAGTCGCCGGATCGTATAAAAGCTATGGCAACCTCGCGGTAAGTTTTGCTTCGGCCTAGACTGATCCTGTGCTGCAATGACAATGACACCATCGCTGACAACTGGCCACAGCACCTCAAGATCGTCGGCGCCGGTCATATGGTCCCGTACGACAAGCCCGTCGAGGCATTGACCATGCTCACGCAGTGGCTCGGCGGCGTAGACTTTGCCTGAGCTCCAAGAGCTGGAATCGTCGATCATCCGAGAGGCGGAAAAGAGGAACGACTAGCAAGGAACGGTGAGAACCAGGTGGCAAGGCGAGAAGGGGAACAGCAGAGGATGCGTCCAGCCGATCATCTCCGCCGTTTTTCTAGGTTCAATTCTGAGACCAGAGAACGCGGGAAGTGAGAAAGTTTCGGGCGAGACTTGCAAGACGGAAAAGATTCACTAGAAGTGATGCACGATGATCCGAACATGACTGTAGGAAACTCTAGAGTATGCAGTCAAGCGAATGCGTCCGCTGCAGAAGTGGAATGATAGATGGCAGCTGCAGCATGACGGCCACGCTCTCCTTTGCTCCCCTGAGATGAGTCAGCGCGAGGGCCGAGATCCGGCGGGAGCTCGGAGCTCTGGCGTCATCCCGTACAACACATGCTCGGACGAATGTGGCACTTTGTGTTCGAGCTCAGGGGAGGTGACAACGTGAACTCAGGGCGTCTACCGGGCGGGACCTTTGGAGCTGGAGCTTCGGCTTGGACCCTGAATCTCTCGATGCTCTCGCCGCCGTCATATGAGCGTACCATTTGATGTTCTCCAGACGAGAAACATCGGTAACTCCAAGAAAAGACGCTGGTCACGCCTGCGATGGGGAGATTCTGACCGCCTACACCATTCCTGGGACACAGTTCTCGCTCGTCACGACCCGCCCATGGTCAAACTGGGTCAAATACGGCCTAGTCAAGTGTTCAATCGCATCGACACTGCTCGATCGCCTTTCTTCACCGATTCGTCACTATTACCCAACATCCCGGGCCGACAACAGAAAAGCTGCTCGTCCATGACCAGCAGGCATCAGTAGCTTGGAAATCGATAAACATATATCCCTCGCACACATCGACCAGCAGAAGCGTATCTGTCAACTCGACTTCGAGCATACAAATTGAAGCACCTCGATGCTCCACAAAACCGGCCTTTGCTCAAGGGGAACAAGGTTACACCACCCTGTACACCATCGCCACCAAGCGACGACTTGCCTGTACAAACTGTCAGAAGACACGCTATCCATCAGGCGGTGACACACTGGCCGCCATCCCTAGACTCCTTGGAACCACCCTTCACCTTGCCTCATCGAGATTGAACACTAAAGGAATAGACACGAATCGCTCTATCGTCTGGCCTAGCCTTCACGGCAACCGAGAGCCTCGTACAGGAGGCCGGTATCACCATCCCGGCCCTATTTTTGTATGTTGCCGCCAAATATCAATCCGAAGAGTTCATCCGAACGAGGTTCGCTCGACACTCTCCTCGCCGCTCCGGCGTCGTCGGCGGGTCAGGTCGCTTCGACTCCCACCCCTGTGTCAGATTCCGACTCGACTCCCAGCGCAGGCAAATCGACACCGGTCAATGCGACCTTTCCGAACGATACAGGAGAGACCTTCGACTCGTCGACCCGAGACCAGTCCGACCCAGCGGTGACTAGACAGTATGCCTCTTCGTATACGAGATCCACGATGAGTATCGCAAATATCGCCAATGACCCACGTACGGATTCGACCCGGAGGTCAACGGGGGATTCAGAGAGTACCGAAAAGGGTGCCCGTGGCTTGACGGAAGATTCAAGCCGCCTCGCGAAAGGAGAGAGTTCGACATATCGACCAGGTGATACGTCTTCAGAACAATTCCGCTCGGAATCAAGGGGCGACAACGGACCCGCCGGAGCTGGTGAGAGTGCGACTAACGATTATGGATCTACCAATCGCGTTTCTGGATTGCCAGGAGAGAACATGTCAACAGGGGCCTATGCCCACTACCCGACTGACACGGCCATTCCATCCCGGACATCAGGTCCAGCACCGACGGCCGCTCCAAGTCAGCAGGGACTAGGTCCAACGGAGGCTAGAATCAATTTGGATAATGGGCTTTTCGCGGGAAAGACTATGCGGTGAGTCGTGGATAAGTCATGTCGCGATCTTATCCCTACTGATCACTGTTTAGGCTGTCACTTGCAGTAGAGCAGCAACCTATACATGGCCGACGGAAAACAGACAAGGATCGTCGGCCGTTGGCGCACTCACCCATCCTACGACTGCGATTGGCAGAATGCACCTATACTGGTACGCATGATCCATCGACTGCAGGCGAAGATGAATGGGAAGAGGTACCGACCGATCTGCAGTGAGTGGCCAAAAAGCATCAATCGATCGCCTGTTCGGGCTAGTTTAGAGTCATACTGACGGTGATGAAGGAAAATCGAGACTGGCAATCTAGTATGCGCCGCTACGCTCGCTGCCCCTAGAGACGACATCAAACAGCGAGGTGATCATCCCATTGGAGCAGGTCATAATGATGGCAATAACGGTTCCACCGACCGAATGGATATTTCTTCGCCACCCAGAGGTCTCGAGGACTCTACAGTCGCTGGTACATCGCCATCCGAGCCCAAATCCCCTCAGGCCAGTAATGTCGACCCGTATCGACCTTCGTGGATCACCCAGGCTGCCGCTGGACCGTCAAGACCGCCCGGCTCGAGTCTGAGATACAGTCAGATGCAAGAAGACGACGAGATGGTCGAGGAAGAAGTCGACGATAGTGGCAGGAATGGCGCCGCGAGCCATCCCATTGGTGGAGCCGCCGAGCGACCCGCGTCGGCGCAGACGAAGAATAGGTTGCAGAGGACAGCGGGGAGTAGATCCAGTGGGAGCAGCATCGAGGACGATCATCGAGCCGAGGGAGGTACGCGCGGAGATGGCAAAAGCAGCGGCGACGAACAGCGGCGGACTCATACCTCAAAGAAGTCGAGACAAGGCTCAGAGTCGGGTTTGCGGAATCTATATGGAAGTCTGCACGTGCCGGGCATAAGGGTAATAGCGCCAGATGGGGATATGGGACTTTGGTTCCTCTTCACCGTAAGTGATGATTCGGTGACGAAGAGCGTTCCCCGCTGGATCTTTGGCTAATGATCTTTCTTGGCTTACAGGATCTTGCAGTACGACAGGAAGGACTGTGAGTGGCTTTGGAGCATCATTATCTTCTGCCTGGCGAGGTCGGCTGACCGATATGTTCCTCCCTGCTGTTTCCCAACTCGACACTTGCTTGCTTGCGTCACTGCCACGACTGCCGTCATCGATCTGACCTTTCTGACCTCACCCAAATCTCGTCCCAATACATCGCAATTCGCTTTACCTACTCCAAACAACCAATCTCTCATCATCCATTCCCAACACAGGTACTCATTGGTGTTCAAGGTGTATGACATTACGTCGTTAGATTCGACGAATAGGCTCCCGGTGCCAAGTCTGGTAGAGGCGTACTCTCAGAATTTCAGGGTGTACTCGCCGAGAAAGTAGGTGATCTGCTCCTCATCTCACCTCTTATCGATTCCCGACCAACAAGCAGGGCTCGGTGTAGCGAGATACTGAGGCTGACGCCGCTACCAGTTTCCCCGGGCTACCAAAGCCGACAGAGCTAGCGGAGCACTTTGCCAAACAGGGATTCAAGCTGAACACCCGGAAGGTCAGTCAAGACCTAGATCCACGTCGGTCCATCTGTTGGATGTGAAGCTGATCAGTCGACTCAGAATGAACGTTTGGCTCGATCTCCACCGGCTTCGGCTTCCGCGTCCAGTACATCCAATCCCATGCCACCACCCTCTCACCCTGCTCAACCCGCATCAAGAGATCGAGGCGCCTTTTCGCAAAAATACCCTTCTCAACAGCGATTCTCGCGGCAAAGCCAGTCGTCCTCATCTTCTCCTGTGGCTTCGACAAGGCCTACGTCAAAAGCGACGAAGCCTAGATCTTCAAATTCGAGTACTTCCACCTCATCAGCCGCGCGGGCACCTTCCTCCGATACCCGCAGCTCAGAGGCGCGACCCGATGCACATCCAATACAGCCGCACGCGATAGATTTCGCCGATTACAGTGCCGGTCCCAGTCGAGCCAGGGAAGATGTCGGAGAGGCGAGCTATGCCAGCAACTCGAGCACCAGTATCGATACGGTCGGCACGGGAGGCAGCTACTCGACCCGATCTGTGGACAGCAGTAGTGGCTGGTTGAGCGGCCTGGAACTCAGGGCGGATGGCCGAGGGACCGCCGGAAGCGGCAGCATCGGAAGTATGGGCAGCGCGAGTATGGGCAGCTACGGGACCAGTAATGGGAGTAAAGGCAGCTATGGCAGTATGGGCAGTGGAAGCAGAGGAAGCGTTGGCGCTCTCTCCCAGGGTGTTCAGAGGGTTTTGAACCACGGCGACTCGAGCGCAGGGGATACACCCGACCCACTGTCTGCGAGCAATACGAAGGAAATGGAGGATCTGGCCGAACAGCGGTAGTCGACAGATCCAAGGATGTCCAGGACCGTCGGTTCGAGAGTGGCCGATCCTCGCTGGGTTCCACATACATCCCTCTTCCACATACATCCCTCATCAATCAAAAAGGCTGGTAGCAGCTGTAACGTAGAAGGAAGAGACGCGGGGGAGAAATGAGGATGCAGTAGAGATCGCATTAAGCGAGGATATCAGAAGTCAGAAGTAAGAGCTCTGCTCAGTACAAGGGGTACGACAGAGTCGCGGATCGTTACGAGGGTACGCATGCCAATACATGACAGCAGATGTATACCTCGAGGATACAAGCGGCTTTGCTGTCAAGGACGGCACTGACTGGGAAGGTGGATTTGGCGATACGGGGTTTCATGCCCGTTGCCTTGCGTTCAGTATATCTAGATCTCTGATCGTTGGAGACGTAAGGAGGGACAGTGAGGTATGGTCACAGAGCTTGATTTATCATCCAGATCTCGCAGACGACTGTCTCGTTAGGATGGTAAGCTAGAATGATGGGCGGGAGACCAAAGCCAATCCCAAGATCGACTAGGAAGTTGGAAAGTGAATTCCTGATTTGTGAATTCAACCGCGACCTTCTCGCTCAAATCGGTGCACAAGAGACCGGCTTGGGACGCCTACTTTGTTGTCGACAAAAGGCGCCGGTGAGAACATCTGCTAGGCTCGTGATTGACCCCTGCACTGTCATGACCAGTCATGACCTACCTGCCTGACCCGGGGCCGCATCAGGTATCCTGCCCAGTCCTGCACCCGCAGGGACAGTCGGATGAGGAAGGTCAGTCCATCCCCGTGCCGTATCTCCATAGTCACAGTATTCATCTCGATGTCGTGATCGTTCATTGAACCCAGACAGCCCTCTTGACATCCGCCAAACTATTGCTTTGCCCGCTTACACGACGCCTCCACGTCTGCCGGTCCATACTCCAGACTCAGCCCACTGTCCCCATAACTCCGCTTGATAATGTCCGCCGCCCTCGCCGTCTCGTTCTTCAATCCCGCAGTCACCTCCTTCCAGACTATACTGATCAAAGCGCCCTTATCCGAGCTCGGGGCCGGACTGGGGTCCGCGTCATCCCCGCCAAAGTGCTTGTCCACGCGTCGGGTCATGGTCTCGATGGCTTTCCGCATGTCCTTGGCGCCGTAGTCTTTCAATATCTTCTTGAGGTTGGAGCGGGAGTAGGCATTGTGCAGGTGGACCTCGGAAGCGGGAGTCGTGGAGAGTAGTTTTTCAACACCATCGAAGAAGTCCTGACGATCGATAAGTCAATGGCCGAAACCACAAGTGACGAGTCATAAGCCAACTCACCATCATTCTGCCGAAAGAGCGGCGGAGGAGCATCTTGACGTAGACCGTCATATTCTCTCGATATAGCCCCCTTGCCCTCTCCACAAACACCCCTAAGGAGGACAGGTTCAACTGCGAGACGTCCTCCACGAAGTGGTGCATGTTTTCTGGCACAGACTTCAGCAGAAAGACCTCATATCCAGCGATTGTGGCACAAGCAGCTCACCTATCACCACTACATTGTAGTTCAGCTGGCCCTTATCCTCGGCAGTCTGCGACTCTGCTCGGTCCAGCTTTGCGATTTGCTGCACGGTGCCGAATATCGCATTGACGATGCGCTCGTAGATGTCATTCACGCGTGACCTGACTGGCAGACCATCACAGTCTACCAGTTGCGCCTCCATCTTCTCGACAAAGACCTAGAAAGGCTGATCAGCGAATAGCTGCACAAGGGATTGGAGAGTGCCTATGACCTACCGGAAAGTGCTTGACGAAAAATGCAACCGCTCGTCTCCGCTTGACGGTATTACGACCATTGTCAATGACCTTGATTTGGTCCACAGCGAACGCTTCCACTGCTGCCCTTTGCCGAGCAAGTTGACGGTCGAAGAGCTGAGCAAAGAAGATTGAGGTATCCTCCTCTTCGGCCTCCTTTGCCAAGCGCTCCGTAACTCCAAGCAGACCGACCACCGCACTGATGCAAATCAGCGAGATCCTGCTTGCCATGGGGAATATTGAAAAAGAGCAGCAGTCACTCACATGGCATTGCGCTCGGTGGCCGCCTCACTCCAGTTCTTCAACTCGACGTCCACGAATCCAAATACCAGGTCCATCATGCTGCGGATCAACTGCATCAGGCCCGGGGACATTTGTTTCGCAGCATGCCTCGCTGCCTGGCGACGGAAATACGAGTCGAGCTCCATGTGGTCGGCGAATGTGGACTCCGTGTCGGTCAGGTGGAGGAATGCGTTGATGAAGGATTCCTCGGTGAGGACTTGGTTGACAATCTGCGTCAAAGCAGTCTGGTAGAGCTACAGGGATAGTCAGATCCTCACTCAACGAACGGCTCAAGCGAAGAACCCACTTCTGACACTCGGTGCGCGTTATCGTCGCCCTTCTTCTCCTTCCGTATAGTCGAGTCTGTCGCTTTGAGCCCAACCACCGCTTTGGACTTTTGCAGTGCCGACGTCTTGGGTATCATCGACCCTGCGGCCGTGGCGAAGGCTAACAATCATAAGCATTCATATCCAGGGCAATCCAGCGGAGCAGAGCCACTTACAAGCCTCATTGGGTTCTCCGGTATTGCTCGCATTCAAAGTACCCATCAAGTTCATCAACATGTCCTTCATCTCATTCTGATGCAACGAGCTGATTGTCGACATGTAGTTCTAGTCACCTGATCAGCGTCTTATACCAATCTGATGGGGAAGCAACTCACCGAGCAGAGCTTCTGATACCGAAGCTCATCCATCTCCTTCAAGTATAGCACCAAACCCTCGTACATCATCAAAAACTCGCACATGCCGGTGTGGGGGTTCAGCTGGATGTTCTTCTTGCCAGACTTGCGAGACTCGGACAGCGTTTGATCAGACTGAAGACTCGGCATCAGTCACACTAACCCAGAGGAGGGAAACTAGAGACCACGACTCACCTGGTATTTGAACGTGACGTCAAGATAGTCGAATACCCGCTTGCAGAACTGAGCGGAATTCTCCTCGTACTCCTTCATCCTGGCTATAGTCGCAGACACTTCGGCGTTGGCTGGGGTTTGGTAGAGTCAGCTATGGACAGATTCTCCAGTCAAAGGTGAGCTGATCCCACCCTGATCTTGACCCGCTTGGAGGGCTTTGTAGAGCGATGCCACCGCTTTCTCCAGATTCTGCACACCCTTTTGCGTTCCAGGTGACTCGTGTGTGATGATACGTAGGTCTTCCGATGGCACTTCGACGATTTGCTACACAAGGCGGGTCAGTGGGGGATCTATCTGTATGTGGAGATCGGGCCGACTCACTAGAAGCTGACGGATCTCCGTCAACAGAGCCTGCTGATTGGACGTTTGCACTTGAAGACCTCGGTTCTGCGACTCGATATATGAGATATCATCAGATACCGCCTAACAGCATTCGTCAGCTATCTCGCTACGTCAGGAAGGTGACAGCTGAACCCACGTTCAGCTGCATGCGGTATCCGGTGATCTGAGCGTCGATCTCGTCCATCTCCAGGAGGGCCTCATCGATATGACCCAATACTTGAGCGATCCTATCGTCCGATTCTAGGAACGCGTGGATGTTGGCCTAGATATTTGTGTCCACGTCAGCTGAGATGAAGAGGTCTTTCCAGCAGAGCTCAACTTACAGAGTCCAAAGCAGCTAGCTCATCCAGTAGCCGGGATTCAATGGCGTCCGCACCGGCCTTCTTGCTCTCGCCGGTGCCGACTCCTGCAGTCCAGTCGAAGCCTTCCAGCATTTCCTCGACATTCGCCAATAGAGCATCCTCGGTCGCCATCTTGTCACCTTCCAGCGTGAGACCCGCTGCTCCTGGTAGGATGTTGGTACGAGAAGTGAGCAGGACTTCTCTCGAGAATGCCGTGTTGACAGGAGCTGGGTGGAACGATTTTCGTCTCTGTGGCCGTCGGTCTTGATCGACTGGAGACAGACCTTGCGAAGACTGTGGTATCGAAGGAGAAGGCAAGGTCGTGGTGATGACAGGAGCCAGTTGACCAGTTGGCGCTGGAGGTAGTGGACTCGGCTTGGGTTTTTCCCTTTCCCTTTCACCATTAGACCTCGATGATCCCGGTCGCTCCATTGCATCTGCCGCCAAGTTTCCTCTGCTATTGGACCGCGAGGAGGGTCTATCCTCGGTCTCCGCTATAGCCCGCATATCGTTCGAAGGTCTTCTCACTGCCTTTGGAATCGATGATCCCTCTCCATATTCACTAGCCGCGGAAGCTTTCCTGATCTGATCACCCAGTCTTTCTTCCGATTGTCGTCTTCCATTCGACGGCATTCCCATACCCAGGCCGTGAGAGCTAGAGGGGGGTGATCGAGAACTTTGTACTTGGTTGATC
This sequence comes from Bullera alba, assembly GCA_001600095.1. Classification (NCBI taxonomy): domain Eukaryota; kingdom Fungi; phylum Basidiomycota; class Tremellomycetes; order Tremellales; family Bulleraceae; genus Bullera; species Bullera alba. Next base: position 609,078 of record BCIX01000007.1, read on the forward strand.
ATAGGCCTTCTCGGGGGCATATTGCTATCCGACAGCGGGGATTTGCCGAGCGATGACCCGGCTCTAGGCTCGTCCAGTGATGGGCGTGATCGAGTACGTGAGAAGGAGGATTCGCTTGCTACGCCACCATAAGCTGAGCTCTGAGCACTGGTGATGGAAGTTGAAGATCCAGAGCGGTGCTGTCGCAACATCTGAGGAGGGGCGAGGTCCATATTACGCGGTAAGGGCGAGTGAGAGGAGAAGGAGGGTTGTCTCTCGCCAGAGCCTGATATGTTCCCAGACATTCAGCTCGCTCATTCTAAGACGTTATCCAGCTGCACTCACCATGAGGGGGTGGACCGGTGGCACTGGGAGGTGGTGGGTTGAAGTTGATCAATTCGGGTACCTCTCCTTTCGTGTACGTCCTATAAACCTTGACCACCGAGTTGAGGAAATGCATTTGGTCTTTTGCCTTGTCGGTCGCCCAGTGGTATCGCCGTATTGTCATTGTCAACGCGAAGTCGGTGGGCTGAAAGCCATTTCGTCAGCACTCAGCTCAGGTTCGCATTCGAGTTCCATCGTCTCGATACCGGTAGCGACGATTGGTAGCACTCACCCCGATCACCTCTAGCACTCGCATATCCTCCAGACTCCACGTCTTGCCCTTCGAGAAAGAGAGATTGTTGTTCCTCTTCGCCTTGTGCATGACGACCTTTCCGTGCTTTGTCACTATCTTCGCGTCAGCTGTTGTCTCACGTCGTCAAAAAAACATAGAGCTGAGAGCCGCTAAGGTGACATCGATCCGGCATCATGAACACCAGGATCACACCAGCCCTACTCACCCGCTAGCATCAGATACCTCGTCTTCGCAGAGCTGCTCCCTGGCTGAACGACATCTGCTCCCGATTCATCCTCGTAAACTTTGACATAGCTGATCAAGGTCTCTTCCGGCGTTCCATCCTCGGCTTTACGGGAGAAGAGGGAGGAGATGATATGTTGGCGGACCTCATCCAACGGTCCAGATTTGGGTGGTCCTGACATCGCTCCAAGAGCTTCGAGCAAATTATCGTCGAAAGATCTGCGACCGATGGATGATGTAGCTGATACTCGAGCACAAGAAGATGAGAACGGAGGATGAGAAGATGAACAAACGCTGCAATGGCAGCTATGGCTCTTCGAGGATACAGCTCAGAGCACCGGCCGGCAACAACATCATCGATTCAATCTCCGAAGTTTAGCCGTCACCATATTGCGTGGTGATCCAAGCGCTGCTTCCTCTATCTCCAACTCTCTCTTCCTCTATCTCTGCTCTGTTCGACCTTCACTCTGTCGGGATGCTCTGCATCCTGTACTGCATGTAGTCGTCACAACGTGCTGAGGCGACACCGATTTGTCATCAGGAAATCGATGGCAACAAAAGGTGGGCTCGCCCCCTATCCTCACTGATAGCTAAAACTGACCAGGACCTCCAGCGACTCCGAGTGAACCTCCGAGCCCCTAGACTTAGAGCATGCTCCCAACACGGCTGAACTTTCGAATGAAGTGTGTAGGCCTTAGATAGGCTGCACGAGTATCCTTGCAACTGGATGTCTCCTCACCGCATGTTGTCCGGAAACTTCCCACATATGTTCTTGACTAGCCAGGACTACCACTGGCCAACGATATCGCTGATCGCACTCAGTCTCCGGCAGTCTCCGGCCATTGACATGACCGTCGTTGGTCACTCATCTCAGCAGCTTGCTAGTGGTCGCCCTCGACGAGCGACGAGACCGGTGAGGTCGAAGCCTAACGCTAGCTACATAGTGTCGTTCGTTGCGGGGGAGATGCGCGGCCTGTGTGGTGTGCTGACGCTTGTAGAAGCCGTAACTTAGTCCAACAGGGCGGTGCCTGGTTGTCAAGGAGAGCGTGGAAACAAATGCTTCCTCGTCGATGCGTCACACAGGGGCTCGATAAACACATGGGGAGTAACATTCTCGCGAGAGAGTCGTATAAATACGATTGATCTGACAGAAATTCCAGCTGGATCCCCTCATCAACCCCAATGAAGCTCGAGTCCAGTATCGAAGACGACATGTGTTCCTGCGGCGAGTATATCGAAGTCGAAGGCAAAGATACGGCTCAGAACACCGACACGACCGACAACCCAAACCCAGAAGGCCCCCAAATTACCACTGTGCCGGTCAACGGACCCAACTCTCCCTCGACTGAGTTAGTGACTACAGACGGTCCGACAATTCTGGTACCCGACTTCTATCTCAGGGCCCACAGGTGAGCATCGCAGCCATATTCAATGACGATCGAGGCTGACGCTATCCAGCGATATCTTCCGCAAGATGCTCGACAGTGATCCCTCCCGATGATGCATCCACATCTCTGCCTCGGACGACACCGCCAAACGCTTGGTGACTTTGATGATCGATGGTGCTCCTCAGGAATTCGCCGACTTTGGTCAGATCAAGGATGTCCTGAAGGTGTGCCAGGAGTACAACCTCGACTTCATCGCCTCAAGCATCTTACCTCAACTCCGCCCTTACGCTTGGCCGTTCCGCAAAGAGGTATACACCTTCGCTGCTTACTACGACGATTCCGATCTCGCCTCAAAAGCGCTCCGAGAGCTTCACCACTACTTCCGAGATGAAACTCCTGAGAAGCTTCAACTGAGATTGAAGGAATTCTACGGCACCGAACCGATGCTGTCCTGCAAGCACAAATACCCGGTTGCGTTGGTATCCGTCGTCGCCAGGATTCCGAGCGGATGGTATACCAACCCGGAGAAGATCAAGGAGTTCGGTATGGATTGGAGAGTATGGCAGGAAGAGGTGAAGCACTTCAAGCCGTAAAGGCGAAAGTGGAAAGTAAGAGTGAGTTCTAACTTCCTTGCAATCCGCCATAACTGATGCGGAGCATTACAGAGACTTGATACGGACGGCTACTCTGACATACATCTACGATTGTATCATCCTGCATGCAACATTGCCGCAAACACGATCTTGGTGATCGTACCACTTGAAGCATCTGACACAAGGACGCGATGATGCCGCCGTGTGGAGATCATCCCAGCTCTGTATGACGATCAAGGTCTTCGTCCTCGACAAAGCACTCAACATCCTTCGGATCAACGCCTTCCGCCTCGGTATTGTCATCAGCCAGGTCATCCTCGGAAATCACGCTTCGCCGACATAGCGAAAATCTTCCATCGCTTTGTTCAACAGTACCACGGGCGCCCACAGACCAAGTAAGGTGAGAAGCGAGGTCTGCCTCAAGTAGCGGGGAGCATGATTGATTGCTTCTAGCGCGTTGTCAACACACAATCCCGGAGATTTTGCCTCGAGGCTTGCTTGCAGGACGACACGTGCTGCAAATGAGCTGGTGTGTGGAGTATATGTACTTAAGTCGTGCCAGAGGGGTTAATGGCTTCTTCTTTCATCCTCATTCTTCCCACTCCTACTCGACAGCACAGCCCTGCTTGCGCCGAAGTCACCATGTCCCACGCAGCACAAGGAGACCTCATGATCAGCCTTGCAAGTGAGGATGGAACGGAATTTGAAGTACCGGATTATCAGCTCAAGGCGCACAGGTAGGTCTTGACCGGCTGACCTCATCAACCATCCCTCCGCCTCCCTTCGTCGCGATCTTCGTGGATGAGGCTGACCTCGTACAGCGTCGTGTTTCGAGACATGTTGTCCGACAATGGAGGCAACACTCGAGAGGGCAGCCTGCATGGTGGTTTCAGTCCAATTCATATTCCTGCGACGACAGCAATCGTCAACACTCTGGTAGATCTCATGTTGGCACCAGCCAAAGCCGAGGTTTCGACTTTCGATATCGGACAGACCCTACTGACACTCTGCGACGAGTTTGACATGCCATTGGTAAAGCACATTGTGGTGGGAAAGCTCCATCCATTCGCCGGTCAGCACAGTATCAAGATCTTCTGCATTGCCTCCCACTCGGACGACCTCACGCTCGCCAGACAAGCGCTATCTCGCTGGCGTCCTTCCGGCGAGATACTGGCATGGAATATCGAGTCTACATTCTACACTCCGGAGTTCATGCGAGATTGTGAGCCAAGCTACTTCTTTGGGCTTCTCCGCATGATCGTTGCATGCCTGCAGCAGGGAAATGACAGTTCAGAGCCTCACTGGTTTTGCATCTCTTCTTCTGAATGGGTCAGGCAACTGGATGGCTTCAAACCTGTCCGAAAATGAGGGGCAATGCAGTAGGTTCAGTACTGCAATGCGGACATGCCCCAGGACTAATTCGCTTTAGACAGCACTCTGCTTGCCTGGGCTCGAAGGCTCATCCGTTCGAGTTAACCCTCGTATTTTGTCAGAGCGACTGGTCAGTCTTGATGCGTATCCCTGTACATCATGCACATGCAGCATTCAGGAACAACTCGAGGCGATGACAGACTGACTGATTGATCGGCACCATTTGCCTTTTACATGTCACTGCCTCACGCGTCGACACGATGAAGAGTCACAGGGAAGTCACTTGTGTTGAAGCCCTAAGGGTGCGCCGAGATCACGGAGACGGCGGGACCATGAGAGGGTTAACGTTGAACGTTTACTGTCGATCAATGGGCTCGTTGCCTGACAACGTAGTCAAGGCATCTTGGTTGGCTTGGCGATGGGTTTCTGTCTCTCTGTCTCAGCAGATCGACAAATCGAAGACGTACCGTCTCGTGATGTACTCTGGCGACTCAAAAACGGGCTGAGAGCTCGTGCTCGTCTGTTAACAACCTGTCTTATAAGTAGATATCGGACAGTCAAACGTAAGCTCGCATCTTCCTTGGTCTTCTTCTTCACCCACACAGCCTTACCCATTGCCATCGCCCCAGCAACGCCAGTCACCAGAGTTCAAGATGTCCATCACGGCAAACCCAGACTACATGATCACGCTTGCCAGTGAGGATGGGACCGAATTCCAAGTACCGGACTATCAGCTCAAGGCGAACAGGTAGGTTCCGCGACACCGAGCTCATCACTCCCCCAGCCTCACTAGACTGGCATATTGATCGTCATTGGGGCAAACTAGGCTGATTCGAAGAGTGTGGTCTTCCGAGAAATGCTTTCCGGCAACGGAACCGATTTTGCGAAAGGGGGCCTGCATGACAGCTCTACTCCAATCCAGATCCCGCCGTCGGAACCAATCACCAAAACTTTGGTAGACCTCATCATGAACCCAGCCAAAGCCAAACTCTCCTCGTTCGATGATGCCCAAACTCTGTTGATACTCTGCGATGAGTTCGACATGCCGTCGTTGAAGTACACAGTGCACGGCAAGCTCTATCCCTTCGCCGATCAGCATGCTATCAAGATTTTCTGCATCGCCTCGCACTCGAACGACCTCGAGCTCGCCAAACAAGCTCTGCTTCGCTGGTGCGACGGTCATGAGGCGCTTGACGACGATAACATATCCTCTTCCTTCTATACGCCAGAGTTTGTGCACAACTGCAAACCAAGCTATCTGTGTGCCCTTCTCAAGCTGATATTGAGCTGCGAGCAGTCGAACAGGGCCAAGAGCGGATCGCATGCCTTCCGTATTTCCCCTATTGAATGGAGGAATCGAGTGAGCTATTTCGAGGGTGTCTGAGATTGAACCAGGTGGGTATCACTTCTATAGCATTAGCCAAGACTGACTTCCCTTGCTCAGCGTACCGTCTGGCCGATCTTGTAGTCTCGTCTGTGAAGAGAAGACCAGGATAACGGTCAGATGAGCGTCTTGACAGAATGATTTATAGATGATGGTCAATGAGCATGCAGTGTTCGGTATATCACCGAGTTTGAAACCGAACAAATGACCGACGTCATAGGACTTGCACATATCCGCTTGATCGAGGCGGATGAAGCCTGCGCCTGAAGACGATCGCAGTTTGAGTGAGGCCGAAGACGTGTCGTAGCCAAATCCACTCGTGCACGTCACGCTGCCTCTTGCTCGCTGGGTGCTCCTTTCCTCTGTATGGATCCTTGTGTGTACGCGGGCTACCTTGCCAGCTCATCATGATTTCGAACTGAAGTCTACAGTCGACTGGCAGAACATCTTGAATGGCGAAGCTTCCGTGAACAGTTTTCGAGAATAGTGATCCAGTATGCTGAGTCTGGCTGAGTGCGATGAGACACGTTATCCCTTGTGCGGAGGAGATAGTGAGCAGACTGACCATGGATCGATGATAGATCGGACAGGTTTTGGAGTCAAGTCGCAGCAGCGACCAAGCAGCGACTACAGTACAGGCCCGATATCAATGGGAAATATTGTGCAGCTACGGCTGCCATGTTGGCTGGCGGGCTGCTCGAGATAGACGGCTGGCCACGTGTAACGGAGATCCCCTCAATTCCGCATTACAACGGTCGCCCCCGCGCTGGCGCCGGCCGGCGGGCCGATCAACCGGATCCTGAAACGATGGACATATGATTTGTTGTTCTCAGGTCTCGACTCTCGACAAAGAGGTTCCATGCAGGTCCTGTGCAGGTCCACTCAGCTCTATGCGACGCCCCTGCTACCCCTCTACGACTGTAAGACCGCTCGTGACGGGCTCGAATCTCCTCGAATTTTCCGATAATTGGACAAAGGCGACTGTCAATTGAACCACAAAAAGCGCACACGAAAAATCGCGACTGATGAGTGATTGAGTGGATAGAGACAGGATGATAGACTGGAGGTCGATTGGCACATGAAGCCTAGTACTGCCCGATCATGGGATCATCGAAGATGTGTCCTCCTCTCAAGAACTGATTTTGCTTTCCAATCTCGGGTCTTGACTGTATCGGTTTACCTACCCACACCGCTTCATCCACGTTGACCGGTTCGACCTCAGACTTCGAGCTGCTGGTCTCAGGAGCTGCCAGACATCTCTGGAGGACTGCCGGTCCTACAGTCGATTTTTATTGTCAAACCCTTAACGCTGGCGTCAACACCGCATCATCCACTCGACCCCGCTCATCACGACAAACGGTAGCCCGACATGGCAGCAATCCGCCATAACGACGATGTCATGTTCGTCAGCGATAATGACGAGCAATTCGAGGTCGCTGCCTATCGTCTCAGAGCTCATAGGTCAGTGTCTCCAGCGCACTGGGACACGAAGAGAAGCTTATGCCTCATCTCCGAACAGCACCGTCTTTCGCGACATGCTCGACTCGAAGTCGTACAATTCTGAGTCAGAACCTATCTCTATCGCTGCAGACGGCGACGTGGTGGACCATTGGATTGACTTCCTCAAGAATGAGCCCGTCGTCGATCTAAGCTTGGCCCATATCGAGTCACTGCTAAAACTGTGCGAGACGTTCAAGGTGGATACCCTTGCTGCCGCCGTATATCCCCTCAACTACTCCGCTACGTCAGGTCCGCTTCCACCGAAGTATTCTGCATTGCCGCCATGTTCGACAACCATCACCTGGCCAGAATCACCGCCATGGAGATGTTCAGGGCGTATTACGCCCAGAGCGAGGTGCTTTGTCGTGACAAGGTGACGAGTTTCTTCAAAAGTGAGCCGATGGCATCGTGTCCAAGGAACTACGTCCTCGAGCTGCATCTAGCTGCATTCTTCTGCGGATACAACCAGACGAAGAGCGGTCTGTGGGGAATCGATAGGGAAGAGTGGATACGCCAGATCGACAACTTTGACCCCCAAGTGAGTGCTGGTGCATCGAGATGTACTGATGCGCACTGCTGTAGAGAGGAAATGAAACAGCGGTCGACAAAGGCCGACGATGAGGATCTGAGGGACCAGAAGTAGCACGATGTTCTCCCAGGTCGCCGACAATGCACCTGACGACCTACTTTCCCTCCCTATGCAGTCCGTGACGTGCACGAACACACCCTCTACAACGGCCGCATCTACTTGACGACGGCAACGACGACACTCAAGACTTAGTCGTCGTCAAGCAAGCACTGAGCCCTGCAGAGCTCCTTGTACCCCTCGCTCCCAGAGGAGTTGTCATCTGTGTTGCCCTTCTTGACTGACCCATTCATCCGGTCCTCCACTCGCCCGTCCGCGTCACCACGTATATCACGACATCACCGCTGACCGGCTAACAAACATGACCGGCCTAGCCTCCTGCTCAGACCGCATCATCGCTCTGGCCGGCGAAGAGGGCACGGAATGTCAAGTGTTGCCTTACTACCTCATGCCTACAGGTGAGTCGCTAGTCACTTGCTTCCGTATGGACTTGGAAGATTGCCCAATCGAGGTGACATATACTCGCAACGCTCATGACTCGCGTGGGCGTCTACATAGCACAGTCACACTTATTCATGCACAACATAACATCTTGGAGCTATAGACATCGTATTCACAGGTCGTTAAGGAACCACAGTATCATACTTCGTCATAGAGGATTACCGACAGCAGTCTTCAAATCCGAGAAGGGAACATATGTGAGAGGGTTACACCACGTCCTGCTCTGACAAACGATAAAATCGACTGAGAGTGCTACAGAGGAATGATCAGCTAATGCGGCGGCGAGTGTGAGAGCGTATGTGGCGCTGGGGGACCGAGGACGGAAGGAGGGTGAGTTGATCAGATACTCACGAGAGCGTGCTGAGGTCTCTACTGCAGGTTGGGATCAACCGACGATAGGCTTGAACCTCTCCGCGACAGCGTGCCAGTCGACATAGTCATCCGCCTCGATGCCATTGTAGCCATTGATATAGCCATTGGCATGACCCTTGGGGTGACCATTCTCCTCTGGCTTGCCTGCCGCTGCGACGGACAACGCCGCGGAGAACAGACCGAGGAGGTATGGCAAAGCCACCTCTCTAGCTTGCTCCGGAGTGATATTGCCGATTCGAACACTGACCGTCACACCGTTGGCGGTGACAAAGTCGTTCTTGATGGCGAGGTTCTTCAGGGCGGATTTGGCCAGACCGACATTGTTTCGCTGGGAGGCGAGGCAGAAAACCTCCCACGGGTTTTTCTCGATGGCAGAGTGCATGAGGAACATGGCTCGCTCGGTGACCGATGGAGAGACGAGGTATTCGCATAGCTTGAACAGGGAAGCGCGGATCGACCAGATCATGAGTGGGGGCAGGTTTCGAAAGTGGGCGAGGTCAAGCCATGCCTTGAGGACCTTCTTCCCAGTGGGGACCTTAAATTCGTGGGTGGGAGAGGCTCCCTCAAGCTCCTTTCGAAAGAAGGCACTAAGAGCGGAAAGCATCAATGGCAGTCTAGGTAGGTATAAGAGGGGTTTAGATTCACCTGTGTGCCTTGAGCACGTAAGAGTGGACCTTGAATACCCTGCCGTCCTCACTGGTGAGGGTGACGTCGGCATTGGCGTCGACGTAGGTAGAAGCTTCGGTGTTGGAGCTGTGGGTGGAAGGAGGGGATGGAGTCTCGGACATGGTGGTGAGTGACAGTGTGTTGAAAGTGGTTAAGTTCCGAAGGTATGCTGGGAGCTGCTTGATTGAACATGGAGAAAGACGATTCGAGGACTTTGCTGTCAGCTTATGTATAGCATGGGAACGCCGTGAGGGCTAGTGAGGGTCATGTCGATGGGAAGATGGACCGCGTGGAGATCTAGGCACAACACGAGGCAGAAGATCGGCTCGTCTAGTCAGCAAGTATGGTGTGAACGACGATATCCCTTGATAGGCCCATAGGTTCCGCATGTAGAGCATGTGCCGTTCTCATCGGATGCCGAGGAGGATAAGGGTGAGTGTGGATGAGTGTGGATGATCGGTGGAATAGTAAGTACCAATCGTACCAGGCTCATCAGCAGGCTGGCGCCGATCATTCTGTTTGAAGCTATGTCAATCCGATGTCAGCTAAATGACCAACACGACCTCGGGCTTGCGACAGCTTATGCACACACCTTTACTGCCGAAGAGGCCTGGACCAATTCGGGACAAATGACTCCGATTCATCAGCTATCTACAGGGTGGGGACAAGTGACTGGTAGCGTCATGCCGAACTCCCCTCCAGCCAACCAATGGTTCCGGCTTTGGCACGCTCATCGTACCACGCCTCGAACTCCTTCGTCCCCCATGTCCCTCTCCCAAACGCCCCTCTGTCCATGACGATCGATCTGACCTCTTTCCTCTCCGCTTCGTTCCTGAAGCAATGACTCCACCACAGTTCTAGACTGTCTCCGGCCATGCCTTTGCCTCGGGTGAAGTCGAAGTTGCCCTCCGAGTGCTGAGAGGTGAAGAAGAGGACGAGTGGAGCGGCATGGAGTTGTAGTGGCGTGATCTCGGAAAGATGCTTTAGGATCCGTGTTAAGCGTAGAAGATTGTGGGATCGCCAGCGCAGGTTGTCGACTGCGAAAGAGGGAGAGGTCAGCCAATGGCAGGCCCTATATGCGGTACGGCCCGGACTCACATCGCTCTTTGCAGTCACTGGCTAGACGTAGCTTCCCGTTGTTGAAGTCAATCCCGTAGAAAGCGAGCATCTGCAAAGATGAGCAAATGACCAGAGGGTATTACCGCATGTCACAGTGGGACTCACCATTCTATATGACCTTAGTATACGCCTGAGAACTTCTGGATCCTCTGACATAGCGTTCTTCTCAGATAACGATAGCGGGCTGGCTTGTGGATTGACACCATGTTCACGGATCGGAAAGAGCCCTATGTTGGCAAGTCAGATCGAGTGGGCGTGTTGTAGTGATCAAGGTGGACATACACTGGATATAAGAGCTTAAAAGGGTCAGCACATCCCTCCAGCTCGACACGAAGACCTTGCATCGCAGGAGACCCCTGCCTGGGGCCTCCGCGCGGGTTAACCGATCAATACTCACTGATCCTCCTCCAATGTTTCGAAATCCTCGCTATACTTCTCATCGAACTCGTCCACTGTAAGGTTTCCCGGCCGCATAGGGATGTTGTCTCGATAGAATCTCAGGTTGTGATCAGATCCCGAGCCATCTGAGCTTCCGGGGTAAGAGGCGAGGAAGAGGTCGATGTCTGATTGTGATGGGGTCAGCCAGAGACCCAGCTCCCATTGTCAAGCAAGGAGACTCACCTCTGGGTCTGTTGGAGAGCATGGTGAGAGGGCGTGTGCCTTGTGATCTGAAGCGAAAGCTGGCGAGATGATCAGAGGGTAGTTGGCCAAAGTGGACAGGTATACTTCGGCGGGTCGATGGTGATTCACAGGTGGTGAACACTGATCGAGCGGCACCGAGATGATGTCGTGCGGTTCGTTGAATGAGGGGAGATGTGGAAGAGTTCAAAAGTCCGTACCTGACAGGCATACCATCATCTAAGCAAGAGAGAACACAGGGATTTACCAGCTAATGACGGTGAGGGTGGTGCACATAAAATAGTTGTAGTGGATGAAATCATTCAACGCCGTTCTGAGTTCTGACCTTCACAACATCGTAGCTCCCACGTCGATCTTTTCCGTTCTGTCCAGCTTGCGATGCGGCTGCAGGGGTCCTCAAGTTCATATCCTCGCTTATACTTCTGACCTGTGCATGCGCCCATGATATACATGCATGGCGATGGTTGAAGATCCCGGTTCACGGCGAACACTCCACGGTAGGTGGAAGCTTGACCGCCCACGGTGTCACTGAAACCGAAGCCAGGCACGGAGATCCGAAGTCAACTCACCCAAAATTCCATTTCGACGTTTGGATCGACTGCTGATCGAGTAGTTCCCTTTTGTCTCTGGATCGTCTCTCTAGACCTCGGCAGCTTGTACGGGCAGCTGGACTATCCACACGCATACTGGCCACCTCTGCTCATCAGTCACTGTCATCGGCATGTCTCTGGTCACCATGAAGTCGACATTCGCCAGTTCTTCTCGACTGGCTTACCCCGTTCCATCGCTAAACGCCCGGAGATCATACCTTACGCCAACATGTACTGGCAGGGTCTCAGTCTCGTTCCCACATCTCACCGCCAACTCGCTGTCGACCCGAGGCTATGCGGCCAACACATCGGAGCCAAAGTCGCCACAGTCGACGACAGCTCCCGGAACTGCAAAACTGCCCACCGCTGCCGAACTCGCAGAGCACAAGAAGAAACAATTGCTAGCGGTAGAGGCGATGAAGGTCAGGATGAGAAAGGCTAAGGCGACTGGACAAGACGTTCGGGATCCTAAAGCGATAAGTACCATAACCAGCCAACCGTGGCCCTTATTTAGTGAGTAGGAGACCTCGCTCCCTCATTGGCATGACAATCACGTCCATGGGCGATATATGAGCCAGTGGACGAGCATACGAGAAGACCTCAAGCTGACCGCTATCGGACAGAACACTTCGCTGTGGAACGAACAAAGCTCCGGCAGTCTTTTACACCACTCTGGAGGGGTACACCACCAATAGGCGAATACCTAAAGACGGTTGACGCCAAAAAGGCCTACCCCGTCCCTCGGTTTTTCGAGGTGGATCCTCGGTTGCCTCTCTTCAAGCGTGTCAAATTGCATCTGGAGTATTACAAGCGTGTCGTCGTGGCCAATCTCAGCGTCAAATACAACGCAGTGTGGGCGTGGTTGCAGGGCAACGTTGATGATATACGATTGTGAGTCTGTTAGGCATGGATGCAGTAATGTCGAGGGATGTGAGCTGACGCTTCGCTCTTCCCCTTTTTCAACGTCCGCCACTGCCGTGTGGATCAGCATAAAAACGTTGGAAGAAAACCAAATTCTGCCCAAGGAAGACTCAACCCCTTTCAAGGCGAGGTTCGGGATATTTTACAAGAACGAACAGATCAGGCCTCTTTTGCAAAGCGCCGTCGAGTCCTTCATAGATCTGCAGAAGGCCAGAGCGACGTGAGTTTGTGTCTTCCCGTCATACCACCGCAAAAGCATTTCTTCGAGTGGACTCTGGTAACTCGACAGACACTGAGTTTGAGCTTATTACTTCCATAGGCAAATCCCTGCAAGGGTGGAGCAGTGTGCCGTGATTCCCAAGAGGAATGAGATGTTGGAACAGCTCAAGGGCGAACCAAAATTGGACATCAGATGGCATCTGAAGGAAGAGCCGACCAACATGACTTTGCTCTGGGGACGATATCACCCCGGTAACCCGGGACAACCGACGGGATTCGTCCAGATGGCCGTTGGCTTCAACATCAGTCACGTAGGTCAAAGTCTATCGCAAAACGCTGCTTGTTCGTCGAGCTGACCCTGCCGGACTCGCCATCCAGTCTATCCAGGTCAGACTTCCTAATGGTCAGACAAGACAGAAAGAAACGAGTCGCCGCGAAAACATCATTTTCATGGCCTTTCCAGAACAGAAGCCCAATGGCAAGGGTAACGCCGAAAAATGGCGCCCGAAACCGCTTCAGTGGTTTGTCAAAGACGACGCCGTCGTGCTTCCACCCGAACACAAGATGACGGACCTCAAGCAGTACGACCTGTTTGAGGAATTGAAGGCCAAGGATGACGCATTGGCCACAGGTGGTATCGCCAGATGAGCATGATCTGAGTCGAGTCGGGACGAGCTCAGACAACGGTAGCTAGCCATAGTATTATATGCATGGAGAGTCACAACACTGAAGCAGTCGATGCAAATGCGAGCTAAGCTACAAATATAGTCTGCTTGTCCTGAACCTGGTCGAGGAAAGTTGATCGGTGTCGGCGCACCCCCAGATCCGGCTGAGGCTCCCAGTTCCAGTCTAGTGTAACCAATAGTGGTACGCAAAAATTCCCTGCCGGAGCGCGCAACGTCCAGCAGGATGCGCCTCTCAGGCAACGAGCTGAGCCGACGCAGGGTATCGTGACTGTGGGGAGGGGGAAAAGGGCAAGATTGTCGTGTCACGAGGGGAGCAAACCGCCGATCTTACCCATGACCATTGCTAGTGCCTCGTCGGAGCCCAGCAAATTGGCTTTGGCCTCCAATCCGGGCTTTGCCTTTGTCGTATGCCATTGGAGGACGGTCCTCACTGCTGCTTTCAGGGTCGTTCTTGCTGGAGTTGGTTTATTCGACCTCTGATTAAGCAGTTGCTGCACGTATTCCACCAGATCCTCCTCTGCAGAAAGAGCTAGGATCAGCTCAACCCCCAGAAAGTGGAAGAAGAGACTCACCGGTCGGATCGCCTTTGTTGAGGTGTACAGCCTCACAAGTGACATCTGCGCAGATACCACCGCTCACCTCTGCGAGACACATCATCGCATTGGGATCACGCTGGATACGATGTGTTAGTATTACGGCAGACAACAGCCCCCTGTCGATTGTCCCAAATAGGTCGGTGGGGCTACTGTCGGGTTGAGGCCTTGAGAGGTTGAACTGGGGGAACGACTCCGAGTAGGACGCGGCGGATAGCTGGGGATATCGGGAGAGTAGTGATTGATACGATTTGAAAGGAAGCTATCTAAGTCAGCAAGAGCGGTGGTCCATCTAGACGCACAGCTCCGGCGGGGGCAGTCGTGGCGGGATGCGATATAGGCTGAGGAGGCGAGAAGTCAGTACAAGCCAAGAGAAGGGCAAGGGCGTGGATCGACCATTTCATACCTCCTCGGTCGCTGGATTCCGGTCTGCAAAAGAGATCAGCTTCAGAGGGCATTTCGGACAAACCTTTCATCGCATCATTGGCCTCTGAGCGAGTTCAGCAAAGGGCGACCGTAATTCTAGTTGGCTTACCCGTTGTCGCAGATGTATCTGGGTCAACTTCAGCCGGATCTCTGCACTTGTCGCCCTCCGAATACTCACTTGGCTGGTCAACGTCCATTTCCACCTCTTCTGCCTTGGAGCCATTTGCGAGAGGGGTAACTTGGGCAGGTATGGCGGGCTGCGCGATCGATGGGACCGATTCCTGCGGAGGCGTACCACCTGACATAGGTTCCGGCGCCGGGGATACTGCGGTGGATCCACCTTCCTCAATCTTTGCCCTTTTCGACTCTCTAGCCTTTCTCATCTTCTCCGCTATTTGCGCCTTCAACTGCCGAATCTTCTCCTCCTTCTCCGCCAGAAGACTCAATACTGGCGTTGAAGTACCGGAAGCCGAAATTGGAGGCTCGTCTTCCTCGTCACTGCTGTCGATATCGTCGAGGTTGATCAATAATCGATTAGGTCTCTGAGGTCCGCCGAATGGTTTCTTGCGGATCCGTATCGGGGCAGAGATCGGTCTCGACTCGAGATCCTCGGCGTTTGGCCTTTTCAATCCTCGAGAAGAGGGTCGAGCGGGCAGGGACGAGGCTGAGATCGGTAATGGAGAGGGCATCGATGTCGGATTGGGCACAGAGGAAGGGATGATCTCTCCATCTTCCGGCTCGTCATCTACATCCATCTCCATCGACACGGATGGGGACGGTGATGGAGGGGCAGGCGTGGCGTCGGTCGTCATAGGGTCGTCTGCTGGGCCGGGAGCAACTTCAGCATCGGCGGCTTCTTGAAGACCGATCATCTCCCTTTCGAGGTCGAGGACCTCCTGCTCGATGATCTTCTGACGTGCTTGAGTTTCGGTAGTGAGTGAAGGCGCAGCCGGGGCCGGAGTGGAAGGTTGGGAAGGAGGAGTCGTTGAATCCACTTCCATCTTGACATTCCCTTCCTCTGGCTTGGTCGCTTTCCGTCTCTTCATGCTCTCGAGCACTTTCCGCCTGGCTTCCAAGATCGCATTCTTTGCTGCCAGCTCCGCGGCCGCTGGGCCCGTGGGCACTGATTTGCTCTCTAAAGCCTTTTTCTTCGTTTCCAAGATAGAATTGCTCGCTGCGGCCTTGGAGACAGCCGGCCCAGTGGGAGCTTGCCTGCTTTCAAGCACTTTCCTCTTGGCTTCCAGTATAGCGTTGTTCGCAGCCTGTTCAGTGGTAGCCAGACCGGCAGCGGCTCGCTTTTTCTCCAATATCTTCCTCCTGGCTTCCAGCATGGCATTCTTGGCCGCGACGTCGGTTGTGGCTGGGCCGGCCGCAGCAGCGAGTGAAGGCACGGTTGGTGCTGGAATCGAGGACGAGGACGAGGGAGCAGATGCGTCGGCGGGTATGCTGTCTGAGAGCTGCGCCAAGACCGGTGGACGGTCTGGAAAGCGGGTGATCACAGGTTGAGTGACTGTTGGCTGCTCCATCTCTGGATTATCAAGCAGAGATGACTCCGTCGCGCTTCCTCGCTTTTTGGCTTGCCGACTGGATCTCCGAGATCCTGTGGGCGAAGGCTGCGTTGAGGACGTGGGAGACGGCAAGACTGCAGCTCGACTTGCGAGAACCGACTCGAATCCGGAGGAAGGCTGCATCGACGACGACGGGATTGGTGTTGTCGGTTTGGCGGGAAGCGGAAAAGGTAGTGATGGTCGAGAAGGCCCTGAAGGAGGTGGTTTGTAACTCTCGATCTTGATGGGATGACTGGGCACAGCGATAGGAGGTGGCCGAACTGGAGCTTGCGTTGACGCCGGGATGATCGGCTGTGGGACAGCGGGCGGCAGCGAGGATGATGCTTGCGTCAACGCCGGGATGATCGGCTGTGGGACAGCGGGCGGCAGCGATGATGAAGCTTGCGTCAACGCCGGGATAACCGGCAGTGGACCCGAAGGCGGCAGCAAGGATGGAGCTTGCGTCGACGCCGGGATGATCGGCAATGGGACTGAGGGCGGCAGGGAGGATAAAGGTGTCGGCATAGAGGATGGAACTGGCGGCGTCCAACTTGAGCTTGGCAATATCCTCCGTCTTGAGACAGGAGGGCTGTCGAACAGTAGTATCTCGGCAGAACCTTCTGAAGACAGACTGCCCCTTCTCTCCATGGATACCATAATCTCAACCTCGGAGCTCCCTGACCGCTCGCGCTTCTGGCCTGCAAGCGAGCCAGGCTGTATCCGAGTCTGAATAGAGCGACTAGTCTCCGCGGTGGAATGTGGAGGTCGAGATTGTTCTCTAGAAGGACAAGCCGAGGAGGATTCTACGAAAGCGGCTCGTTGGGGAGGTAGAGAGGTTGAAGTGGATGCTGGTGGACCAGACTGGTTGATGTGCAGCTTGATAGGTGTAGACGATGAGGCAGCGCTCGACGGTGCACTCCTAGTCTCCGTCCAAAGTGATTTCCGCCGTTTGGTCTGTTCGACAATCTCTTCACAAACGGCAGTGACGAATCTGGCTGTGGCACCTTTCCTGATTAAGACATCAGGCGAGAAGCCCTCTTGCAGAAGGCCCTTGATGACATCCATGTACTGTCGAGCCTCGGCTACTGTCATAGCTGTCGCTCAGAGTCAGAACACGGAGTGTCGATGCGGTACTGGTATCAACTCAGACTCACTTGGTGACGCGGATGACAGTGGACCGGGCGACGTTCTCATTGGAGGCAATATCGCGGCGCTGACACCGTTGACAGGTCCTCCTGATCCAGAAGCAGAAGCCGTTGGTGGAGCTATCGAAGGGGCTTTTGCTGCTTGTGCTTGAGGTTTTGGAGGAGCTCGCTGCTGAGACGGGCCACTCGTAGGCGGGCGAGAATGTAGGGCAGATGTCGCATTACTCGATTGTTTGGGTATAGGGCGTGGTTGAGCGGGTGGTCGAGGACTTCCTCGTGGTGCTGGTGCTATCCTAGCCAACAGACCCGGTGTAGAGGAGGATGGCTGCCCAAGTTGTGATCTGTAACCTGGGTCGCCTATGCTCGAAGAAGCTGTCTTCTCCTCTTCATCACTGATTTCACCTTCCTCCCTCTCCGCCGCCAAATCGACCTTTGCTAGAGGCACACCTATAGTCGTCGAGACAGAGTCTTTCCTCGACATTTCTGGAGTTCTCAAGTTGTTGATGGCTGAGGGACCAGGTATCGAAAGACCAGGGGAAGCTGATGATGAGCCAGCCTGGTTTCGAAGCATCTTTTCGAGCGTGTCGCTAGGGCGATGAGCGGGTGGGTAGCGGCCATGCTTCTGCTGTCCACCCGATTTCTTCTTCTTGGACGGCATGGTACTAATAATTGAAGGCAGTGTCTAGCGGATTGCCCAAGGATGCGTTGAAGGCGAGAACAGCAAGTCCATCCGTTGTTGCGCGATCAATCGCGCCCGTGCGTCGTGCTATGAGGGTCCGGGTGAAGGGTACGCGTACAGTTGTTATGGCCGTGGAGCGGAGTATGACCAAGTAACAGGAATGTGATCGGGATAATCTCTGGGCCGAGATGAGTCTGCAGCGCTGTGTGATGTTGAGGTGTACCGTTGGTAGGTTGTATAAAGGAGAGAGGAGGGTGGATGACAGTGTCAAACAGATTTGTCCTTTCACCCAACCAAACGAGCGGAATCAAATTCATTTGGGCATTTGGGTGAGAGAGAGACGGACCGAGCGCTCACACAGCCAGCAGACCAACGACTGAGAGCGTATCAAATGTAGTCGTTGCCAAGTAGCAATAAGGCGAACAGAGTGAAGGGCAAGAAGTACGCAGGGGTATATGAGATCGTCGTAAGATTACTGTACGTGCGTGAACTCGAGGACCAGATGTACCATTTGTAGGACCAGTAAAGCCAACCGATGGCGTAGGGCGCCGGACTCGAGGCCGATGCTTAGAGTAAAACTCAAGTAACAAGCTGCACAGCTGAAAGAGATCTGGCAAGCATGAGAGCGTCATATACTTGTACCTTTTCACGGGCGGTATTCTTATAACTTTTACACTGTTGTTGTCGCAGAAGTGAGATCAGAAGGTCGGCGGTACTTGGGACCTGGACCACACGCGATTCGTACCTGACGACGATCGATCTGGCAACCTGGTGTGCCAGCGTCTCTTGTTATCCTTCGCGCTGAGGCTTTACCTCCATCACTCGTCGAGCTGGACCGGTCTTGGTCTCCATTGTTCGACTATACTCATCACGCTCTGCGCAACGCGCAGCGTTACCCCTCAGAATCGACCGTCGGTCATGAGAGGTAAGTCTCGTCCCACACGACTTCGATGAGTCCAGACCGGTTCGCTTGGAACACTCCTTTGATCGTCGAGATCATTGCCAGAGCGACTTTCATCATGACCCCAATATGTGCTGTCTGTTCCTTTCTTCCCAACCATCCACCTCGTGGTCTTGACATCGCTTGCCCACTCGAACGAGCGTCCTTGCCGCTTAGTACCCCAAAACCTTGTTGTGATCTGCCGCAGCCTCGTCCTTTGGCTTAGATAATGAGCAATCTTGAGCGTATGGAGTGGAGTCGAGTTCTCGCTCCTTTCATGACATCGGGGAATAGGATGGCAGGGGTGGAGGGATGTTCAATATGACCCCTCCACCCAAAGGAACAATGACATGGCGGGCGTACCTTAGTTGAGGTTGACGATTTGGCCTTAATTGACAGTCTGACAGATCTAGACAGGCTTGACTTCCCGACCATCCAGAGAGAACCGACGAGCTGAGATTCGTCCTCGAACCAACGAGATGAGTGACACATTCCAAGGATGCCGCAATTCAGCATCGAGTTGTCTTGTTTCTCCGACTCATCTCGCTCCTCCCTACAGATTCCTGTAGACTCCTGTAGACTCAATCGCCGAGGAGCTATTGCTATTTCGCTGAATGACAATGCTGATTGTTGGAGCAATGGTAGTGTCCAGATCAACTCAACCGATCATTCGATACCGTCCACTAGCGTCCACTTCGTACAAGCCGTCGAGTTCTGGACTCGCGCAGCAATTGTATCACCACTCACGGGAAGGTGGATCACCATACACCAGCATACACCTCACAGCCACACGAAACCCACCGCCAAATTACACGGCCCCAAACTCTATTTCTCGTCGTTTCCGCGGCCCGGTCGAAGCGCGTCTCCAGGGCAGGGTATCCGATCTTACCAAGACCATCAAGACGAGCAAGCAGCGAAGTCATCACGGAGCTCAGCACCATACAATACAAATCCGTAAGTGGATCCGCTCCTCTATTGTCTCTTGAAACACGAGTGGACATCGAGCTTGTTTCTGAATTCCCGGTGGTGGTGGTGAAAGTCGCGGAGTTGGACGAGGACCGACGCCGCAAGGAACCGCGAGGATCTTTTCGACATTTTGTGGATCCGTACCTGGACTAGTGATCTTCAGGTGGCGTTTCTCCCGTGCCCATGCCGCTCCTTCCACAACTTAGGCTTACGTCAAGGTAACTCTTCCTCACCACTGGCGAAGGGCAGAGTTGACCGCTCGCTCGTACTCCCGCCCTTCCTCTGCTCCTCTCCTCCCATCACGGTCATCAGCGTTCAGCGACTGCTCGCCAGGGTTTCTCCACTCGCAGCAACTCGCGGTCTCTTCGGCCGTTCTTGCTTGTCTGGAGGAGGACGCCTCAAGACAGCTCAAGATCAGAAGCTCGTACTTCCGGAAATAAGCCCTAAAGCGAAAGTCGGCATCTCGCTGCAGCAGGAACCGCGAACACGGCGCCTAGGATGAAGCATGTGTACGTAGTGGCTTGGCCCGCAAGCAAGAGGAAGAGTGAGAAAACGGGGTGAGGCGAGCCCTGGCCAGCGGCGGTGGAAGGAGGTAGCCGATCGGCACGGCAATCTTTGCATCATATTGCGCTCTCCAGTCTTTTTCGAGTTCCTTGACCCTGTGCTTTCAGGTGCTTTCCCATCCTCTCATTCGGACCCGTCGAGTGCGATCCAGCTGATGACGAGATCCTGCCTAGAACAGCCCTGAACATCACCTGGGGCGTTTCTACGTTACTACCCTGGGTAGACCTAGGTCCCAGCAGGTCCCAGCTGGGCCGTAGCCTGCCGTAGCGCAGGAGTCGGTATATAGTGATCCACATTCTACAAGACCCACCTCGTAGAAGCTAGAACCAAAGCTGGCTCGGACACGAGCGGAGAGTGCCTCGCCAGATCGCCTTTGGAACAGTCTCGACACTCGAGTCCCAAGAATCCAAGGTACCAACGAGACCTCTCTTCCGTTTAACTCTACACTACACGCCAGGCCGTAAAGGCAGCAGCGGGGGTCACGTCAAGGAGCGTCAAGGTTGCCTTCATTACACCCAAGAAAACATCGGTAAGTTTGACAGCTGACGGTGCTTACGTGCCGCTCCCCTGTACTACCAGATGCTACCCCTTCATCCAGATTCATCCCCCTCCTCGAGTCCTTGCTCCTCGCTCCCTGCCTCTCCCTGGCCGTCTTCATTTGATCTCGTTGTGAAGTGCTTATGACTCACGCTCCGCTGTTAGGATCGCTACTCCGCTTTTCCAGGTGTACATACCTTGTACTCTACTCTTCATACCGTGGTCAGGCTAGGCTCCCCCGTACCGCCCCTCCGGACGGCCGCGGTAACTTTGCTCTGCTGGATTGTCTTTCGATACCCGCTCCACGCATCATTATACCTTTCGACTTCGCCGCGACACACACATACCCCTTCGTCCTTGATACCCGCCGTTTCTAGTCCAGCAATTCGCTCACATGGCCTACATTGCGTGAGTTGCGAGTCCCTCGTCCACGACCATATTGTGTCGAGATCTACTCGATTCTGTGATCTACCCCAAATTTCACACGCGTACTCTGGCGGGATCATCTGGCTGATGACGCTGGCTCGTGGCAGTCTCCTCTAGGATCGATAGTATGGAAGATGATCGCGCGCACAAAGTTGCGCCGATTGCGAGCTCGTCCAGCTCTTCGGCTCAGTCCTCGGGAATTAAAGTGCCTGTAGGGAGTAGGGAAGGAGGTGGGACTGAGGCGGAGGATGTCAGGTCGTCTGCGTCGGAGACGGAGATGGGATATAGACCGCCGTCGACCTCCTTGCGGGATGAGTCAACTGGCTACAACCAGAGACGTGAGACCAGCTCGATGGACTACTCGACATACCCCACCGGCTATTCGACCTATTCTCACCCCCGACAACAGGCCTTTCCGACTGCTGTCCAACGCTCGCCGTATGATCACCCAGTGGTCGATCTTGGCGACCGATACTATCGCGCCCAGTCGGATCGATATCCACCCCCTGATGAGTTCCATCGTTCGCCGCGTCAATCATCATCACATCAGCCTAATCGTGATCCCTCGGTTCCCCCACCGCAGAGACCTCCCCCACCATTTTTCGACGTGCAGCCCCGACCGTCGACCTCTTCGTCTTCCGGTCGTGCCGATTTAAGACCACCTCCCTCGCCTCCGCAATCACGTGGCGCTGGGCCCACGCCTAGATTCACGGAATATGGGCATAATCGTGACAGGCACGAATCTCAGCTTAATGATCAAGGTTATGAGCGAAGAGTGACCTCGTCTTCGGGTCGTCTTCCTTCACCTCCGGCATCCAGAGGAGAGGTCCCCGCGAACTTCGATAGAACGTCGCGAAAGACGTCGCCTCCGCCTTTGCTGCCGATACCGGCATATTCGCCGCGTGCCCAGTCAACTCAGTACCGCCCTTTCGTTGACGAGAGAGTGGGGAGTCGCTCTCACGATCCTGCAAACCAATCCTCTTCGAACCGCCCTAAGCTCCGCTCACGGACCTCGTCAGAAACTTCGTATCAGGATGACCTGGACGATGGAGGGGACGAAGGTGTCGGCGAAGGTGGCTCTCAGGCACCAGCTCCAGGCTACAATCCGTCTCTACAACGCCCAAAGAGAACGAGGGTGCTCATGACGCATAATCAACAGCATAGTCTAAGCACATTGTGGAAGACTGTAAGTCTAGCACGATACAAATGGAGCGGTGACTGACATGGAAATAGTCGAAATTTCCTTCGACGCAAGATCGAGAAAGGATAGCACAGGACGTCGGCCTGACCCCTCGCCAAGTTCAAGTCTGGTTCCAGGTGAGAGAAGCTGTGGTCATAGAGGGTTCGAATAGCGCTGAAGTTGGTTTGCCGCTGGCAGAACCGACGACAGACATTTCGAAAGCAGATACAGTCAAACACTGTGCCAGAGTCTGCCGATCCCGCAGACTATTCGGATCTGCAGAAATCCCCTCGATCCAGAAGATTATCGCTCGAGGCGGCAAATGCGCAGGACGATCCAGAAGCTGAAAGAGGAGGTGATTGGGCTTCAACGGGTTCACCGTCCGTTCGACCGCAGGAGCAAATGCCCACACGAGTGCAGCGTCAAGCTCCTAGAGCGATATCAATGCTCACCGAGCCGCTAGGTAAGTGCGAGAGCTTTCATGGGGTTCCTAGGG
This sequence comes from Bullera alba, assembly GCA_001600095.1. Classification (NCBI taxonomy): domain Eukaryota; kingdom Fungi; phylum Basidiomycota; class Tremellomycetes; order Tremellales; family Bulleraceae; genus Bullera; species Bullera alba. Next base: position 631,950 of record BCIX01000007.1, read on the forward strand.
ACGTATTGACGGAAACTCCATCGCAGACCCCACATTGCCTCAGCCTCCCTCTTCTGGTGATTTGAGCGTGTACAGTCGAGACGCGGAGTCGCCCCGTTATCAACGATACCCCGATTCGCAACGGCGTTTTCAAGGACCCGATGACAGTGCCGAGGAGCGACCGCCATCTTCGTGGAGGCCTTATACGGGGTATAGCAATCCTCGACCACAGTCCCGTCAACTGGAATCGGCGACGCCTTCGTGGAGTACCGGCATGTCGTCGTACCCTAGTTCTGTCCCAACACGGCATTCTTACTCGAGACAGGGAGACGACAGTCAATCGCCCTATCGATCTTTGGCGTCCACGTCGCCCGTTGCGGGATCACGGCCGTTTTCGCAGCAAGGCCGTCTAGATTCGCCACACAATCCGCATCACCTCATCGCTCCCCGACTCAGCAGTAGCTCGTGGGAGAGGTCCGGGTCACGCAATTCCGCAGGGGTGATGCCGACAAAGTCACCATTGCCATATTCGCCACCTCCCACAGCCGAGAATTACCAGACATTCCCATTCCCGCCCTCTCATCGCCCCGGCTCATCTTCGACCTCCTCGCCGAGCAAATACTACCCGTCAGACGCCGTCTCGTCCTTTTCGCAAGATACTCGGAACCAGCGGTTCAAATCTCGGGAAGATAGGGAAAGCGAGTTCAGAGTGACCAGGAGGCATACTTCCCAAGAGACATTCTCCTACAACATCAGTGACGCCGATCGACCTGGTGGGATGAATCTGCAGCGACCTCAGATTTCGGCTCCGCTCCAGTTCCAGAGGTATCCAAGCGATGTGGATCGAGCTTCCGATCACAGTGGTACTCCGCCACTTTCGTCCCATCTACCCCCAAACCTGGCCAAATTGACCTTGGCACGACCGAGGGATCAGGTCAATACGTCAGGAGGTAGCGGAGGCAACAGTCCGACTGTTCTGCCGTCCTTGTCGTCGCTACTGGATGCAACGGGGCAGACACCACAGATGCGCCCGGATTCGCGACACAGCCTCGCCAACGTCTCGACGCCAGGATCCGGCGAGGGAGACACGCGTAAAGGAAGTCCATCGATATTGGGACTTGGTGGTCTGGACGAGCCGAGGTCTACACCTTTCAACCGTTCCACACCGCCCGTTCCGCCCACCACTCATAAAGACAGTGGTGCTGCTTCTGGGAAGGAGGAGATCATCGGAGGTAGCCCAGCTCGTCATTTTGGCGGCGGGATGGACGATACGGCCAGAGGGGACAAGACGACATCGCCAATACCAAAGATCTCGAGTTTGCCGCGATTCAGCGACCTATTCCACCATTGAACATGATCGACTCGCACTTTCGCAATCTTCCCAATCTCTCGCATATTCCGCGGCTTGGTCAACGACACTATTGGCTTCAAGACCTTACATGTAGCGCTAGCGACACGCAGTCATTCACTCAGCACGACGCATTGCAAAATTCAATGAGCACAAGCCGTCCATGTTTCAGCAGACCATTAGACATCGATCCCACGACAGTGAAGTACGATCCAAGAGCATGTGCGCCCACATCATACATGCAAAGAGATACACGACCCTCCGACCGTTGGAGCTGTATCGCAGTTGCCTGACTTTGGTAATCAGTTCGTCAGAGTCATTTGCGCTTCTGTGGTCGAGGACTCGGACCGCCACACTCACGACCAGTATAGAGACAACGAGCAATAGCATGCATCATACTCCCGCTTGCGGTGCAGACTTTCCCATACACATACGGCAGGCAAAGGTGTCTCAGGCTCGTGAGCATGTGAAGTGTGACGTGGCGGTCTAGAACGTCGACAGGATGAGTTATACAGGGGTTATACTCCCGAGTCCCGACGGCATGATGCTTGCCAGGCGTAGAGTTCATGCTAATCACATGCCCTGATAGTCACATGCTCGTGCGGAAGGTATGCTTGACTGGAATAGTCTTTCGGTGACTGGAATTCGCCCCTAATTTACCTCACTCCGATCGCCAGTGGCGAGATTGGATGTTGTAAGTAACGCGAGCACCTCGAGCACGAGTAGTTGGGATCTCATCTGTTCTCATCCATTTCATCATCGCCGTCTCAAACCTGTGCTCGGGACGAGATCATTGGGCTTCGTCGTAGCTCTAAGTTCTCTAAGTTACACTTCTGACTTGTCTAACGAGCGAAAGCTGTCCTTGTGTAGCCTTGTGTGATCTGGATAGGGTTAGGCGCTGGCCGTGCTGCTGTTGATACAGTCTTGGTCAGTTCGTGGGCACCAGTGACTACCAGTGAGCACCGAGTGATCAGGAATAACCTCAGTATATCCGTGGCCGCCAGCAACGTTATGCTCGCGCCCGCTCAGATCCAGGCATGAAGAGACTCAGAGCGCCACCAGATCAGGCATCAGCCACATCGTGTTGCGTGGCACGCCACTCGTTGAAGAGTCACTAGTCATCTGCAGTCATCCAGTGATCTGTTAACTGTTGTCACCCGTCATAACCAGTGGTCGCTATAGACCTCGGAATCATACCTTCAGGACGGTCAACCTAGATCATCAGTCGATACGATGTGGAGCCTGGACGACAATCTAGTTCGTGGGTACAACTTTAATGACGCATTTGGGGATGCATTACCAGTCGGACAGTTGTAGCGAGCGGCGAAGGCGCTTCTCGCTGGCCCACTTCGGCTCGATGAACCTTTAAAGGATCTAAGGGCAGGGAGTGGCATGCAGAGCTAGGCAGAGGCACGCTTCTCCCTGCTTGTCCTGAAGCCATAGGAAGCCATTCATGCATGCGCCACTTCGCCTCAGATCCGTGTCAGGGCTCACAGGACTCGAAAGCGACGGCCCTCAGCATCTTGAACCGCAGGCGGCATTAGGTGGTACTGCTTGCCAGCTTGCCACGGAGCGAAGGGGCAGTATCGCATCTGCCACTTCTGTCTGAGTTCATGGGCGAGAGAACCGCTATTGCGAGACAGGCGAGTCTGGAGTCGGGCAGTCATTAGGTATGTATTAGTTGACTGAGTGGATGAGTGGCATGAGTGGGTGACGCCGACTGAGTGGCGACGATCATACCAGTGCGAGTTTCGACTCCTGGTTGGCAGACACATTCTGGAGCATACCAACGTCATCTCTTGGTCCATGAGGATCCACATCCACAACGCTCTCGTCAGAGCTTCGATCTCAGCTGTAGGTTGTGAGTTAAGTCAATGTATCCTATACCGTCAGTCTTGCTATTGCTTCTTCATTAGTTTACCGGGAAAGAAGCCATAAGAGGGTCAGCGATCGCGAGATTGCTACGCTGGATATAAGCCCGTGTTCGTGCCGTAGGTTGGCATATCGCATGGTATCACCCTCTAGGCCTCCAGGGAGCCGGGCGGTCGAGAACACTATCCCTCCGATCCTAGTCGTAGTTCTCAACAATGGTGCCGAGTCCCTTCGCTTCTGCCTCTTTGACCACTAGCTCGGTGATAGCGACGTCTTGCAGTCCAATACCCACCTGTCGGATGGATCAGTAAGTGACATCATACTGATTCAGCAGTCGAGGTCTGTCGATTACACTCACCGATTTGAACAGTACGATATCCCCGCTCTTGACCACCTTGTCCCTCAACTCCTCGTCATCAACCAGCTCTCCGAGCTCAACCAGATCCTCGTCCCGCTTCTTCGACCGTATCAACTCCCCCGACTCAGCCAAACATGCCTCTGCCGAATCCACCACCACGAGTCCCGCTCGCCTGATCAGCTCGTCGTCGACTTCTCGCATGTGAGGCTTGTAACTCCCAATGAGGATGATGCGGGTTTGGCTCGTCACGTCGACTGAGTTGAACAACGGCTCAGTGGATGGCGTTGCGCAGACGATTATATTGGCATTATGCACCGCCTGTGAAACGGAAGACGGTGCGGGAATGGGTTTAGAGGGTTTAGCGAATGGCGAGATTTGATCGTCGGTCTGCTTAGTACCGCTCGACTCGCCAATGGCGAAGTCCACATGAGTGATTTGATCCTCCATAGTCCTCACAAGGCCCTCCGATCGAGAGTTTAATTTGCGGACGATGAAGGTGCATGTGGAGATGGTGGGATGTAGGTCGAGGAAGAACGTCGCATGAGAGCGGGCTTGTGCGCCGGATCCAAAGATCACCAGCGATTTCGGATCTCTCTCCGGCTTCATCAAGCTGTAGAATAGCGCGGAGCCTGTGAATTCACAAGGGGATCAGAAAAGAACATACTGAAAGTGCCGATCGACGTAGAAAAGACAGCTATCTCACTCACCAGCCGCGTTCCTGATCGCTGTCAACTTCCTAGCATTTACCACAGCCTTTATGTTCCCTCTAGCCTCATCTACGACGACTGTTGAAGCCGGCAGACCATCTCCTCCGGTTGTCGGGATGCTGACGATCTTGCAGGCCATACTGCCATTCTTCTCTCCATCATCGAATTGAACCCTCGACGGCATGAACAGCGTAGTCACCTGCTCGGACTGTAGGTTTATCCTCTGAGGGGTCTGAACCGAGCTCACAGAGGACGCAGTTGTCGACTTCGAGACGCCAGAGTCGGCAACATCGGTCAAGTTGGGAGAGGACTTGGGTCGACTATGTGCTGAAAAGGCTTTGAAAACCTTTGACTGAGATTCGACTGCAACCTCAGGCGAGAGCGTATGAATGATCTGATCCACATCTTCTCCCGTGAGGATCATTAGGGCCGAGGAGGACCGCCGAGGAATGGATGATTCCGCTTGGGCGGGGCTGACGGCTTGTCGAGATTGAGAAGCCTCTCGAGATGAGCTTGGCGTGTCGGTCGAAGGACCAGATGTGACCATTGTGTATACCGTGCAGACGAAGTGCTTTGGAGTCGTGACAGGCTATCGATGCACAAGACGACGATCAGAGAGAGGTCTGCGGTAGATGTTGAAAAGAGCGTTGAGAGAGCGAGACTTGGGAGCTTGGGATGCGGAACGGAGCGATAAGATAAGCAGGAATTCGCCCATATGCATGACGACCATGCCACGTGGCACGTGGCACTTCCCATGATCATTGACCACGGTTGCCCGTCGTTGTCTATGTAGGCAGTGCGTATAGTCGAACGCAGAGACACAACTTGGTGCGCATGCATGTACCAGTAGACTGACTGCACCTCCAAGACTCGAAAAACGCCCGGGTCTGTTATCGAACGTCCCGCTCAGGTTGACGAGACGAGTAACGACGACCATTTTAATGGGTCAACGTCGGCAGACGAGATGTCCCGCGGTGTTACGATCTTCCAGTCCATCACGCAACTTGGGTGCAGGATCGCTCAATCGCATCTGCCTACGAGTCACGGCCTGCTCTGGCCTCTCTGGCCACTCTCCGGCCCTGCGAACCTGGTGCAGTAGGGTGCAGTCACTGCAGAAGCTCGATCGCAATCTGATAGCTTGTGATCTTCGGGATTCCCCGAGATACCCCAGCTCCGGAGATACCGCTCTTCGAGGCTTTTCGTCGCCCTTCCCTTCCCTTCCCCTCATATCCATCCTCCTGTAAGCTCCTGCATCTTCCTGCTTCCTCCCTCTTCCTCTCCTTGCATGCTCGCTCAGCGCTGGGTGCCCCTGGGTGCCGTCGACGTTACAGTAAACTCTCGTACAAGCTTAATGGGATGTGCAGCAGGAATGTGCACGCAAAGAACAATTGAGCGAAATCCAAAAGCCTTTTCTGGTGACCCTCGATTTTGAAACCAGCCTGTCGTCTTACGCCTGACTGGGACCTGGGTGGTTGTAATGACCCTTGAAGATCCCATATTAGAATCCCTGAAAATCCGACGCCGGATACACCATCCGTCGGATCCTGACTTCCACCGTTGCCTTCCTCTCTCTTCCTCTGCCACCTTCATCATCGCACACATGCTGCATGCATCTTCCTCTATGAAACGCTCTGTCGATCAGGACACAAGAGGACACAAGGGACTGTCCTGCAAAACGCCACCACAGAAGAAGAGGAGGAACGACATTACAGCCGGGCAGCTCGAAGCTGCTGCTGACCCGGCTAGGAAGATGAGGGAAGAAGGAAAGATGAGCAAAGTGTTATATTGTGTAAATAAATTGAGGAAATCCAATGTTCTCGACATGCACGGGCCAGATTCTAGATTCGCCTGTAGCGCATAAGCTTTCTGGAGGCGGACTAACGCCTGGGAAGCCGAAGTAGGAGCAGGCGGTAGGCCTGGATGAGCAAAGGCGGATGCAAGGGTAGATCATGAAAGAGATTATGTCAGAAGAGAGAGCTGCAGAGAAGAGCCGGACCCAGAGCTAAGCTACGGGAACCGGCCAGGCGGGCCAAGGATCCAATGAAAGGCGGGACACCTGCACCAGGGCTATCATATCCTCCGTAGGCCGTACAGTCGCTATCAATGTCCTGTCGAGGCTGTATCATGTCGTGCATGATCCAAAACGTCTGAGCGATCTACGACTACACACACAGCTACACACACAACGACCTAAAACGACAGACGACAACTGGGGAAAGCAGGTTTCATCGTGAAGCCTCCTCCCACCTGTCCTGTCCTCTCCGCATCCCCGGAACCTTCACCACCGAATCATCGTTTAGAGTGCAGCAACCTGCTTCGGTGATCGCTTATACCCCTTCCCTATTCGCTCTTCACTCTTCGCATGTCGATTTGATCGTCAAACGAGCTGTCAAAACGTGGTCCACCTGGTCGCCGACGAACTACGAGCTACAGCTGGAGTTTTGGGCAGATTGGACACTGAGTTCGGGAAACGGGAACTTCACAGGATAATTCACAGCAGGAGAACAATAGGTCAATTCAGTCATAGGACATAGATCTATCAGTGAGTGAGTGCTCGTCGTCTTATCTGCTCGTCTGCCACATCTCCGACTTCCTCCACACCTGCTCTACATCTGCCAGTCCAGATTGAAATACTGCCACACTCCATATTCCCAACCTAATCTGCCACGATCACCTTCCTGCCAAAGTTGCAATCTCACCCGAGACCAGCCCCGGCTTCCGGTTTCTTTCACACCACGACTCGCGAGGCCCATCTATCAGGTAGTGAACGCCCATATCTTGAGTCAGGAGCAGTCTTCCCAATACTCAGTGGAGATTGGGTTGGAGTCGTATCTCAGCGATCAGCTGTGGGAAGACTCCTTCACTCATCCTCCCGGGTCAGTCTATCTTCCCTCGACTGGGATCCAGTCTGTCCTTCTTCGTCAGCGTGGGTAGGACTCTGTCCACTGTTTGGCTTTTGGTCGTTTGTACAGCTTGTTACTCCTGTCTTGTCTTTCTTCCACCAGCTTTTCTTACCCGGAACCTAGTTACGCTTTTGTCTCATCCACCTAGAGACACCTTCATTGCCTCGGGGCGTCCTCCGGACCTTCTCTTCACACTTTACTCTACTGTGTGTAATCGTTTGCGAGCTTCGGCACCTGCGAGTTGATCTTCGTCACCATGTCCACGGACGTCCTTCACCATCCTCTCGCCCTCACATCCATGTCGAGTGGTCGTATCGGCGGACGAGGCGCACTCCAGTCATCCCAGCTTTTCGACTCTCAATGGCCGGATATCTCTGTCGGTCATTACAACAGTGCTGACATCGACTCTAGCATTGCGTCTGCATCGTTCGATCGTGCATCGACCGAACCACATCGAAACGTTCGATCCACTCAGGCTATCAACGAAGGCCACGATAGCAACGACGGTTCAAGCTCAAGCTTTCAACCCGTCGTCACTTCGGACCCTGATCGATCAACTGCGACTTCGAGTGGGAGCCCATCAGCAGGTCCATCTTCCTCTGTCAACCCACTCATATTCTTCGTCACCACGTTGTCAACAACGAATCAGCCTGTAACACGTTTATCACAATCAGAGGGCGACATGTCTGGAGGAGTCCTCTACGAAACCAGTCAGCGTCACTCGATGCGCCGGCAGCCGCAGGGGCTCGCGGCGACCAGCGAGCCCAGGCAAGACTGGCACAATCCTTCTCATCCTAGGCGGGAGAAGGGACAGTGAGTGACACCTACTTTCTCCTTGTGAAGCAACGTGGACTGACAAATTTTACAGACATGACAGGACTGCACCTTCGCCAACCTACTCCCATCTTTCTCCTCCAGAGGCCCACGCCCCATCCCCATACGTTGGCCAGCCAATGATGATTGCTGGACCATCCAATTACCACGGCGCTTACACTGCCTCCCCACACCTCGTCCCCATGGCTCTGCAGCCGATCCGATATCAAGGTCAACATGGTCCCCCGACTTATTACGCCCATAGCGTAGAAGTTGACGCATTTGGTCCGACTCACGCTACATCCTCTCGAGTCAAACTGCTCTCTCCCGCGGCATTCGAGGCTCAACACAATATCGAGGCTCAGCGCTTGGCTTATGAACATGGACACCCACCTCCCACTTCGAACGGGTCTTTCAGTCGGTCTTATGACACCACAATCACCCAGTACTATCCCATCACCACGGACACACGATGGAGCGCCGCCCAGATGACGCCCGAGAAGGATGGTACAGCACGGAAACGAAGACGTGGAAAGGGTGGCAGAAATACACCGCCTACAGCTGCACCAAAACCCAAAGCGCTGAAAACGCCCAAACGATCGCAATCGCAAGAAGAGGTGGGATCGGGTAGACCGACAAAGAGAGCCAAAGTCGATGATGACCGAGCTACTTCGGCTCAGCCTCCAGTACAAACCCAGCTGCCCACGCCGCCATCCACCGGCAAGGAGGTCTCACATATTAGCCTGCCTCAGCATATCAAAGCACACGTCCCCAGTGAAGACGAGTTCGTACCCATGAGCGAGACTCTAGCAGAGAGCGATGCTCGGAGGGATAGTACGGACACGATCTCAACCCAAAAGCCTAGAGGTGTAGTCGTGACAAACCAACCGGGAGAGGGAAGGAAGCTGGGCTTAATCGCACACGCGCCAGCGGATACGCAAGAAGCCCCGTCCCCAGAAGAAGCTCCGCCTTCACCTCGATCGCGCATGATACCTGCTCTCACAACTGGGCCCTCTGGACAAGCCATCTTCTCAACTCACGAAGTGCTAGAGAGCGAAATTGCCTGGCTGGAGAACGGTGGCAAAGTCAACACACCTCCATCATCACCAGATATGATCCACCTTCGAACGCCGACCTTGACCCAAGACGCAATGACGTCTCCGTCCGTCAACATCTCTCCTGCCGCTCGAGAGGAAAAGATCAACAAGCGACTCAGCATGTTCAACGAAGCGGAGAAATCGGAAGAACCCATGGTATCCACCCGTATCGAGATGTTTGGACGAGTCGCCGTGAGGAAGAACGTGGCTATCAAATGGCTGGGACTGGATCGCCGGGCGAACGTGGTCGAGGAGATGCAGATCGACGACGATGATCCAACGGACAGGACCATGACGAGCTCGTCGCTCCTCACGCTCCGACCAAGATGGCCGGATTCCGAAGCGCCTTGGGCTCTCGCCGGCGGAGGCATGAGAAACAAGAGGAAACGAGAAGAGGGACAAAAGACAGCCAGGCTCAAACGATACTTCGAGACCGCTTCCGACGAGTCGTCAGAGGACGAAGAGACCGGTATGCCCCTTTCTTGGGCAAGAGGCAAGGGCAAGAGCGTCCAGCGTCTCGTTCGCTCCGTCGCACCAAGCGAGACTTCGGATACTCGATCTCACCGACATTTCGACAATCCCAACGCCGACGCAAAAACGGCACTGCTCACCGCTCTTCGAGACAGGATCCTGCCTGCGGTCCCGGTTGGCCGAATTGATTGCTCTTGTGGCGCCACGACACCGCTTGGCAACGGGCCGATGATCGAGTGTTCCGGATGCAAGAGCTGGCATCACTTGATCTGCTGTGGTATCGACGAGGACTCTATGCTCGGCCCTCAATGGTGGTGCCCTCAGTGTCAGACCACTGCGATCGAACTCTCGACTCCCTCTCGATCACAGCAAAGAGGATACGAGCAATCGGATGAAAGGTCGTCTGCCTTCAAAGGCGAATCCATGGCCAATATCGCTTTGGCTCCTTCGCCGATGTTCGCCCACAGCTCGCAGTACACCCAAGCGTCCTTGATTCCCACACGAACGCCAATGAATCAAGTCCCCGTCTCGCCGAATCAGCGACAGCACAGATCGAGAATCTTGTCGTACGGAACGGACATGTGGGCTTATACCGAGGATGGGGCTCCTTCCTCCGTCGCCCCCTCGACCCCAGGTCCCAGTCGACCTGATAGATACTCTACGCCAAGAATCGACGACGCTCCGTTCGATGTCACCTCCACGCCATCCCGACACTTGGACTTCAACTTTGGTCAACCGTCATTCTTCTCTCTCACCCCTCTTGGCGGTAGGGGCAGGGTCACCAGCGGTGTTAACATGATGGATGGGGTGCAAACTCCTTTCGCCAGAATCGGAGGTAGACATCCTTCCTTCGGCGCCCACCATGGACCCGGACAGGGTGCGCCAATGTCAGAGATGATGCCCTCTCGACACGACTTCTTCCGAGAGCTCAACAAGGGACACTCTCATCCAAATCAGAACCAAGCGCCTCACTCGGAAGGCACGATGCCGCAATCTCCATCCTCGGCGAGATGGCCGCATGGATTGATGGGAGCTCATAACGTCAGCCCATCGCCCTTTGGACATCGACGCAACATGTCGGCCAACAAGTTGAGCAGTATGCGGATCGGATCAAGGAGTGGCCTTGCGCCTCCTGCCCCTCTGGAGGAGAGCGAGGAGGAGAAGGGGGAATAGGCGACGATGAGATGGTGAGTGGATATGTCCGAGCCATCGAGGAAGACTCAGCAACTGACGCTCCCCGTTAGATATTCAGAAGAGTCGCTCGAATGCCATTCTGCCACGGATCAGCTAGATGGAGTCTTGAATTCCCGGTGCCCTCTTGTATCTTCCTTCGACGATAGCGACACGACACATTTGTTATAGTGCACGAGCACGAGTACATGTAGACTAGGCATGCAGCATGAGATAGCAACAGCAGACCTGCACCCATGCTCGACTCTGGCTGACTGATAGCACTGGGCTTATCAATCGATATCGCAGGATTGCCGATGACGTGGGTTTATTCGCCACCCACCTCCACCCTGCGATTGAGTGAGATTTTGAGCTGGCATGATCTGCTCGTGTATTTTGACTTGGTATACAGTGCGTACACGAGCATACTTATCGACTCGACATCGAACAAGCTCACCAAAGAAGAGAGAACTGCGATCAAAATGGTGGCTATGGACTACGACCCGGAGGCGGCGGCTCAGGAGAGCTATATACTTTGTGCAGACTGTGGAACAGTCATCCCAGCTTCGAATGGAGCCGGTCTGTGTGAGTGCTTTGTCAGCGATTTCAAGTTTAGGAAAGGGTCGATGGCGATGGGCCTAGAGATGAGGTCTATGTGATGTTCGGGCATCGGGGCGACAAGCGGTCAAGTGCTGATGGCTTGTAGGTGTTGGATGTCTGCGAAACACGGTCGACATCACAGAGGGTATTCCAAAAGAATCAACCTTGAACTTTTGCCGAGGATGCGAGAGGTTCTTGTCGCCTCCTCAGAATTGGGTGCATTGTCAGCCGGAGTCGAGAGAGCTATTGGGTGAGTATCCGACTCCGACTCCGTAGCCACCCGATCGGAAATGGATGTAGCTCGCTGACCACGCTATAGCCGTCTGCCTGAAGAAGATCTCGAGACCTTTGATGAAGGTCCGCCTTATCGATGCCGCCTTCGTCTGGACTGAACCCCATTCCCGACGAGTCAAGGTCAAAGTGACAATCCAGAAGGAGGTCCTGGCAAACACTGTCCTTCAGCAGACGTTCGTCTTGACTCTGGTCGTCCACACCGGTCAATGCCCAAGTTGTACCAAATTGGCGGCGAAGAACACTTGGAAGGCCAGCGTACAGGTCAGACAGAAGGTCACGCACAAGAGGACGTTCTTGTGGTTGGAGCAGTTGATCCTGAAGCACAATGCGCACAAGTAAGTAGAGTTTGAATTGGACTTCCATCTCGAGGCAATGAGCTCCTTGCTGACCCATCTCCAGAGACACGATCAACATCAACGAGAAGCGAGACGGTCTTGACTTCTTCTACGCAGAGAGGAATAGCGCGATCAAGATGACAGAATTCTTGGCCAGTGTCGTGCCCACCAGGTGAGCCAGTCGACGTTCGATAGGAGATATAGCTCATACTCGTTTTCAGGACGAAGGGTTCGGAACAGCTTATCTCGAACGACACCCACAGCAATACGTCGAATTACAAGTTCACCTACTCTGTCGAGATTGTTCCCATCTGCAAGGACGATTTGGTGGTCGTACCCAAACCCCTAGCCAAGTCATGGGGAAACATCTCGTGAGAGCAGCTCCCCCTCTTTCGTGCATTAAGCTGACAGATATCCAGGCCTCTGACCATCTGTTCGCGAGTCGGAAACACAATGCACCTCATGGACCCAATGACGCTACAACAAACGGATGTCTCTGCGCCGGTATACTGGAGACAGCCTTTCGAGTCACTAGCAACGGTTTCGGACCTGGTCGAGTTTGTCGTCCTCGATATCGAGCCCTCTGGCCAGGTCAGAGGCAGACACGTCCTAGCCGATGCCCAAGTAGTTCGAGCCAGCTCGTCATCTGCCAACAGGATGGACGAGGATGGAATGGGAGATGATGGTATCTTCCACACTCGAACACATCTCGGTGCTATCCTCCAGCCTGGAGACACTGTGTTGGGTTACCACCTTACCAATGCCAACTTCAACAACTCCGAGTTCGAATCGCTCAACCAGGACCGCATACCCGATGTGATCTTGGTCAAGAAGACGTACCCGAACCGAAGGAGAAAGTCGAGGCCTAGAAACTGGAAACTGCGATCGATTGCCAAGGAGGCCGAGGACGCCACCGAGGGCAGCAATGTCGTCGGTCGTGGAGCTCTGGGTCGACGAGGTGGTGTGGACCAGAAGAACGTCGAGAGGGATTACGAGCTTTTCCTGCGGGATCTGGAGGAGGACAAGGAGATGAGAGCTGCCATCAACCTCTACAAATCGGACAAGACGGCCGGTCCATCTGGTGGAGACGTGGACATGTCTGGCCACACGGCTGGATCAGGGATGAAGGGCGGCAAGAAGAGATCAGGCAAGAAAGCCCAAGCGCAAGCCGCCATGGATGTCGAGCAGGACGTTCAGCCTACGACTTCGGCCCCTGTTGCCCGGGCCCAAGGCGGATTCAGGTCGACGGGAGATGATATGGACGAAGATGGCATGGACGAGGATGGCGATGTCAACTCGGAAGATGACGATGCGGATGGAGAGGAGGAGGAAGACTTCCCTGAGATCGAGTTGGACGAGCTTCTGGAGCACTTTGAGGAGATGGATGTGCAGGACGAGCTGGAAGGTGGATCGGAAGTGCAATAGAGTGATTCCAGGCTGCTTCGAGCGGCTGATTGCTTGGACACAGTATGCATAGCCCATGTATCATTAAACACAAATTCCTCCGCGATGCCAATGACCTGACATGCCAGGCTCAAACACGTCGATGCAACCCGATAGAGTTGACCCAGAGGGACTCATAGCCTGATTGATCCCTAGAAGATAGCATGGAGTTGGTTCGGCAGGTCTTGGGATAGGAAGAGGAACGAATCACAACTTTGTGCATACATCCACGCCGTAAGTGTTCCGCTGTCTAGAAGGAGAGCTATGACTAAGATGTCCATTTACGAACACTCGAACCACCGGCGGTTGATACAGAACTAAATTGCTCATACATAGCGGACCGAATGCACGGTTTCATGAGGTACAATGACTCTGCATACGAGTTCTACACGCTAAAATCGTACTCTGCCCAGTTGACGCTAGGTCCGGTCTGCGGTCCAAAGAGTTGCCTCTCTGACTGTCCCCACTCGGGATGATTGATACCGTCGATCCACTGCTGAGGTTCGATGACCAAGCATCCGTATTTGCCCACCGTTGGACTGCCTTGGGATGCATGTGAGGTGTATGTGCCATTCATGCCGGTACAGTCGTATAGCTGTATGGATTGCTGATTCGTCCTGACCTTCATTGTCAATCCGGTGTCTGCGCTGGACCAGATCAGCTGGGCGCTCTCTTGAGATTCCGGCGAACTGGAGACCGGTCGATCAAGGATGAAGGCATTGTCGATTCCGGTACATCCGTCGCCGCACTGCTTCGAGTATAGCGATCCTTCGCCGATCGACTTGGGCGAGGTGAAGTTGAGTGGGACGGAGGGCGAGGCCCAAGGCCATTTGACAGACTGCAGTTCGCCAGTAGGGACTTGAATGGAATCGGTCGAGATAACCCGGTTGCCATATGGCAAGTGGAGGGTGTCGTTAAGGATGGTAGGCTGGGTAAAGGACCCGAGATTCCAGTAGATGTGGGTGACAAGGTTGACCGGAGTGAGCTGGTCGAGGGAGATGCCAATGATCCGAGCGGTGAATTTGCCGCGGGAAGTCGACGTCGCTGGAGAGACGCTATATGTGACATGGCTGACCTGAAGATTCTATCAGCACCCGCAGAAGACAGACAGTAGGTCAACTAACCAAGGCACCAGGAAAGCCTTGGAATCCACTAGGGTCGATCAAGGTGTAGGTGATACTCGAGGTGTTGTATTCTGTGACGGTCCAATTCCGCTACAACCAAGCAGTGTCAATACAGCTCTGTGCACCCAGAAGAACCAGCAAGCAGCTCACTCCATCGTACCCAATGTCTCCTCCATGCAGCGTATTCAGACCATTGTGCTCGTTCTTCGGGACCTGGTAGTCTGTACCGTCGATCTGGAACGTTCCATTCTTGATCCGATTGGCATACCGCCTAAGAACACGGGTGAGCTCTCTGCACCACATAGCTGACACGCATACTCACCCAGCTACACAGCCGAAGAACGATCTCGTGGTTGCTGTATCCCGAACGTACTGCGCCGGATCATCATACCCGACTACTACTTCCCTCGGATTCCCATCCTTGTCGTTGACATAGAGACTTGTCAATCTCGCTCCGTGCCCGATGAAAGTTGCATTGATCCCCTCGGCGGAGATGGTCAATGGCTTGATGGCGTCTACATCCACTTTGTAGGATGGACCGTCGTTGTTACCCACGACGAGTGTCAAGAAGGGCAGTGCCGCCGTGATTGCCGTTGAATACCGCATGACTAGGAATGAGACCGCTACAGCGAGTACCGTTGCGATGAAGACACTCGGAATGCTTGTCGAGGTCGGGGTGGTGGTTGATGAGGACCTTTTCACCTGCTTTTGACTGTTTGTAGATGCCTTGGACATCTGCTGCAGCAGGCAACGCCGGCAGCTAGGAGGAGCGACCTCGTGACCGTGATCGAGATGATAGCCGTTGTCGGATATCAGGACGATGGTGGCCAAACCTGCTGCTGGACAGCTCCACCTTTTCGCCCTAGATGGGCTTCCAGATGGGGTTAGTTCGATGGGGGCGACCGGAAGATGATACCTCGTTGACGCTAGTCGACAGTGGGAGCAGGGCACCATCTCCGCACACGACACCTGTCAATGCGATCTTCATTTAGACATTGAAGGCCGAACGGTAACGTCCGGTTCTACCGAAACAACCGAACCGGGAGAGTGTATTGCCCGATCTGCCGCAAATGAGCCGAAGGACTTCTACGAGAGCCTGCGGGTTTGTTATTGGCAAGTGATTGGTAGGAAAAGCGATCCATGCACTGGTGCCATGTCATAGCCAAACAAAAGTTCGAGATATGACAGAGGCTCTCGCAGTGCCAACTCCGTGCCCAGACAGGACCCGCAATGGCTGGTACGAAGGGTGCGGGAGATGTCACATATTGCGTATTAACCCTCGATCGTAAGATTGCAAGGAGATCGTCGATACCAGGGATGGACTACTGCTCAGCGCACCGGCACAGTGGGATCGCCCTGTGGTTGCATAGCAGTTCGTCATCTGCACTAAGATGTCCCGCGTCCTAAGATCTTTCTGGCCAGTGTTCACTGTCGGGAGATCTAATCTCAACGTCTGTCCTGAAGGCTAACATCTCGTCGCTTACCCTCCCTTGCTTGTGCTACAGACTTCTGAGGTCAACTAACCCCAATTCGACGAGGACGACGCTACTACTTGACATCTTTCACAGCTTCGATACATAGTTACACTTGGACCTGAGGGGCCTCCGTCGTTATCTGACGCTTCATGAGCTTACAATGTACGACTCCTACCGTTCTTGAGTACGAAAGGAATCAAGCCAATAGACCTTCACTAAGTACCCGCGTTACTGACTTGCGACACCCATCAGATCGCACGCCGATCTAGGACCGACTCACACATGACGGCTGATCACTGGGAGCCCGAGACTGAACGGGTATCGACCCAATGTCTCGTACCTTCTTGTACAGCTTCATTACATAGCATTATACTTGGACTTTCCGGCCCTCCTTCGGCTTACTGTACTCTACATCATGATCGTATTGTACAACCCCTACGACAAGAGCCAAGCCAACAATCCTCCGCTTAACAACCACGCTCCGGGCAGATCCATCCTCGCCCTACCCGCACCTTCCGGGGTGCCGGTGGTGATTGGGACATCGAGTGCAGTGAGCACGGGGACGGTGATCGAGTAATCGGCCACACCGGTCCACTTGGGCAAACTAACCGTAGCCCCTCGCGTATACGTGGTGTAGTAGGGCCCGCTACGATCAGAGAGTCGAGTCAGCGTTGTTCAGTCTACATCCAGAGAGGCAGTCGTCGAGTATTGGGGTAAGGTAGGGAGCACCTGATAACTCACGTCGTAGTTGGCGAGGCGGTGATCGTAGATGCACCAGTGAGTGTAGTTCCCAAGCTGGCACACCGTTGGGTAACGTTCCTCAACCATCCATTACCCTGTTCCTCATCCAACAACCCCAACGGACTCGTAGGCACGGGAATGCCTCCAATGGCAGTTGGATTCTCAGTCAGAGCGCTGTTTGAGTGATAGCCAATTGGCCTTTCACCCCCGTTGGCAATCATGCAGTTGAGACAGAGGGAGAGATGTTCGTATTGCGCTTCATTGCAGAAGTAGTCGTCGCACTCGGTCTGGTTGGTCGTTACGGGTGGGTTGGTGTTGGGCACGCCGGCGAAGATGAAGCAGGCTCTGGGGGACGTTGTTAGCATCTCAGTCTGGAACTTGAACTCGAGGCAAGGGACAGTGAGCGGACCGTTGGGTGCTCTGCGACTTTACCGCTGGGAGAACGACGACCGGGGTTTGACTCACGAGTACGCCGTGAGGACGCTATAGCATCCCTCGAGGCAGACCAAAGGGAACCCAGCTTCGAACTGTCCCGGGAGCGGAGCCACTCCGTTCGGAATCACTTCTGTGGGCGAGGCGGCGCGATAACTCGTAGTAAGTCTCTGACGCTCTTCAAGCGAGGCAGATGTGAGTCCCAGACTCGACAGTCCCAGCGCGAGGAGTGGTATGGTCCTTGATGCGAGCATGGTCTGATAAGGTGATAATGGTTCGGTAAGGGTGGTGTGCGGGGCGAACTGGCCGATGATTGAGGAAGAAGGGATGGTCTGGGAACAACCGTTGATGCTTTATACAGCCAGCTAGATGAGTGTCACGACATCGCACCACGAGGAGCATGCCCTGTTATCGCTTGGCCAATGTCCATCCTTCATCCCCTCCTGGCCTCGGAGGACCGGCATGGACTCGGCGCTGCACACCGACCCTACATGGTCTCACCCGTGACTTCCATCTGTTCCAGCAGCCACCTGTGTGTGTCGTCACTCGTGAGTGCTGGGGCAGCAAGAGCACGATGCAGGCGGTGACAATAGGAGGAAGGAGGAGGTCCTCACTCGTTGCCGCATTGTCCTCCGCATATCCCCGTTAGCGCCATGCCATTGATGCCAAGATGCCAGCAGATGTCCAAGGAGGGCTGCTCCACAAAAGCATGACGAGGATACGCTTATCTCCGAGAGACGGCGGCTCAGGGCGGCTCTCGGGTTTGTCACCACCGCTTCCGATGGAACACACCGGCTAGTCGACAGTCCTACTAGTCAGAGAGCACAGCATCGCTGATCATGTCGACTTGCCGGTATCAGTTACTAGTGGAATGAATGAGAGGATGTGGGTCTGATGCATGTATGTATGTTGACTATTGCGACAACATTGCTATGATACGAAATGCTGCGGGTGAGCGGTCTAGTACAGCGTCATGCCCGCCCGTGTATTATACGATTGTCCGTAACTTGAAAGAGACTGACGGCTGGTGACTGGCACTCCGTGCTGTGCAGTTGTGGTCCAAGATCGATTTGCCGGCGAGCAGGGCACCTGTTCACTTCTCGGCCAGCCGCTAGACCTCCTCGTGCCTCGCCAAATTTTCAGGTCTCGAGTCGGCAGTCGGGAAAGAGCTATTCGACAAGCCGGAGTACTGCCTCGAATGATGGGCAGGTCTACTCGGTGACGGAGGTCCAAAGTCCATATCTATAGTGGCGTTAGATGGATTCCTGAGAAGCTGTAGTCTTGGCTCTTACTCACTTATATCTGATTTCGCCCTGGGTCTCCTCTGCGCATCTAGAGTTTGACTGCTGCCCCAGTCTGAACTCCTGCGACTGGCATAACCCCCGAAAGTCCCAAAGTCGACTTCAGAGCTCGGCCTACCGCCCATTGACCCGGATCCGGGTAATGGCGCGCCGAGCGGAGCTGGCATTTGCAGCTGCATACTCCTCTGATGGGGCGCACCCCCAGCTGGAGGCAGAGCGAGGTGATGCCTCGAACTCATACTCATAGAGGAGACCGAGTACGGTCTTGGGAATCCACTGCCAGAGGATAATGGTGAGCTGGCCATGTTTTGCCTTGAAGACGACGTGTGATGACCATATGAGGAGGGTTGGGGCGATGCTGCCCGTGACGACGATCCAGCTTCGGAAGCACCACTTGGCGCAGAGGGGAAATGCGATGACGAAGGGGATGGCGCGCGGCTAGATGGGCCGGCGACACTGCCCTGAGGTAGAGTCTCCATTATTGCAATCTGGCGTAATCTGTCCACGGACGACTTGTTCCTTGGCAGCGGCCGCCTATTTATCGACTGCTGCGAGTCTGACGAGTCATTCGAACCGGATGATCCGTCGCGGTGAAGCCCAGAGTCGGTCCCGTATGCGGCAAAGGCCGGTTTGTCGGGCAGATCATCGGAAGCGTATTCGCCATCTTGAGATACACCCATCACAGGCGGCATTGGAGGTGACGCTTCGTGAGAGGTGGCAGAGGGAGTCGCCACGGGGTACGTAGCGTAGAATGAAGGTTGCCGCGAGTGTTGGTATTGAGAGGATGGTCTTCCGTTGAGTACTGAGCGGGTGGTTGGGCATCAGCAAGTGATTCAACCATAGCAAGCGCTCGGACCCACAGGTAGAGTAGGATGAAGCGCGGTTTATGCTAGCTCCGACAGGACCCGCCATGACACTGTTCGCGCGATTGCGGTTCAATGTCGAAGGCGCATAGGTCATGTCTCTGGGCGGGCTACAATAGGGTCAGCGACGCCAAAAGCAGGAAATACGGGCCAGACTTACGGAGGTGGAACCCGATTCTTGCGATCTTTCAACCGTCTCCACAGCAGGAAGGCCAGTACGACGACTGCCAATCCTCCTACGACTCCTCCTACGATTCCGCCAATCGCTCCTCCGCTTAGACCTTTCGACCCGGTTCCCACGGCATTCTGATTCGACGACGCTACACCTGATGCCGAGGCCGAGGCGGACAATCGGGACGAGGACGCTGACATGGATGCGGCCGAGGCTGACGACAACGAAGCGGCTGAAGATGCTGAAGCGGCTGAAGACGACGCGGCTGCTGCTGCTGACGATGACTGAGCGGCAGGTGCAGCTGCTCCAGCGGATGATTGGCCAGCAGCCCCGGGGGACGATTGAGCTGGAGCCTGCTGCGCTGGACTCGAGGCGGCGGCGGCTTGTGTTTGCTGTGTAGCTTGGGTAGCGGGACCGGGGTTGGCGCTACTTGCAGCTGGAGCAGCGGCAGGTGCGGCCGAGGATTGCTGTGCAGGCGCAGCGGCCGACGATGCTGCTGGAGCTGGAGCTGGCGCTGCGGATGATTGAGGTTGTTGAGATTGTTGAGTTGAAGCTACGGATGTTTGGGCAGGGGAGGTAGTCGGTGCTGCTGCGGGGGCAGACGTCACCGCGGGCGCTGCTGCGGATGACATTGTGGTCCCTAGAGTCTCTCTTTCCGACTTTGATATAAGTTCTACTCTTCCTCTTGACTCTATTCTTCGAAATCCCCCAAATCAACAGACTGGATGTGTAGGTGAATCGACGCGATCTGATCGACTTTTTCCGAGCCACTTGATCGAGTCTGGGGTGACTGATGGCGAAGCCTTGGACCACGGGGACCCTTGCTGGTGACAAACTTATCGAATATCGTTCTATGATATCGCAGGGCAACGCCGAGCCAGAGGTTGAAAAGCCAAGTGCCGAGCCAAATTATAAAAGGGAGCGTGGGTGAGGCTAGGGCGAGCCGTTCGGCATGTGTAGGTGACTCGTGGCAATTGGGTATGCTAGGCGTCGTGGTATGGCGTGGTTCCTATACTGTGGTGGACGAGACACGATGTCAGCTTGGTGCTGGGAAGAATCTATCGTTTGTCAAGCTGTGCTGCTGCGGATGATAGCCTTTTCGATCTTCCGGCCGTCCGGTCCTCCAGACAGCGATGATGGGAGTGATTGGGTGGAGAGTGATACGACAAGGACCAAGTAGAAGCCAGTTGGAGTGACCAGCCTGCTTTCTACGAGGATCACGCCACGTATGGTGAGGATGAGGATGAAGATGTCCGAGTACCCTCGAATCCGGAGGCAGAACAGCCTCAAAACTTCCTCCAGTAGAGCAGCTTGACCCGCCACGTTCCTTTGTTTGGTCCCAGCACTCACCGTTCGCCAACGACTGCCGGTATCCTCGGGATGACTATACACAATGCTTTCGAGGTCTGTACTATAGTCCAACAGATGCTCTATGGTGATCGCTTCATGCCATCTCTGCATGCTTTGCAAGGATCTCTATGACTCTCGCTGTTACCACTGTTTACCCCCCGTTTTACCCCGCCGGCCACTGCAGTAAAAAGAGGGCAGGGAATCCAGGGTCCACCGGATGACGTTACCCTGCGCCCGTAGCTCTGCCGTAGCGTAAGCGCCAGAGGTCAGCCAGGGCGGGGGTGCTCGCTGCATACGTTATCAGCCCGCAAGAGCATGCTTGAGCATGAGAGTCAAGGAAGTGTCGGAGGGCGATCTGCAGCTATGAATAGGAGACAGCCTAATACTGCCTATTAGCATCAAAACTCGTCCCTCCAGAGCTTCGCTCATAGAGTCACGGACAGACTCGGACCAGGGAGGACCTAGGATGACGGACATACGAGCGGTTCTCCGGGGGCATTGCGTTTTCAGGGTCTACGGCGGTTAGCAGGATGACAGGAAAACGGTGACATCCGTCAAACAGGCTCTCCTCTCACGCCTTGTACGGCCACAAGCTGGTCAACGTCACCCCCGTGCCTCGGGTTCCTGGATGACTGAGTCCCCTGAATTCCCACATTGTCCACTCAGGACTACTCAGGACCACTCTGAGATTTCCGGACGAGTTTCTCCGTCAGATCCCCTTTTGGACATTGATCATCGTTGACCGTATGGCGCAGGTAGGAGCGTACACTGGAAATGTGGCTGCACGTGATGATTTGGTCCTGTATCTGGACTGCTCACCTATTGGATCCTCTCGGAGGACATTTTACGAGTTGAGCATGGCAATACCCGTATCAGGATGAGGATCAGCTGCTTCGTTCGTTCAGACTGGACCAAAGTATCAAGCACTGCATCGTCACATTTTATGGCTTGTACGGATCGATATCAGTTTAGACCCCAGAGTAGGGTCATAGAGGTCAGCCTGCACCGGGACAAGTACCCGAAGCGCTCTCTGCCCCTTCCCACGCTGGAACGACATGCCCCGCCTGATCATACACCACTGCAGCGGCAGCTCCCAGGCCAGCTGCTCGCCCACCGAGACGGCGGGTAAGAAGGCTGTAGGCGTATGCGCTGACGAGGGTCACGCCGGCCAGTGCGGCGGTCGTAGCAACTTCAGGCATGGTGAGCCGAGAGCTGAACATGGTGTGTAGAATATGACGAGTTAGTTGATGGTGGAAGAGACTGATCAGCTTCATTTGGATACCGCACAGTCTAGGACCGACTCACACTCACCTGAGCGCAGAGACACCGTTTGAGAGGTATTCCGAGACTCCAGTGACTGCTTTGCTCACAGCCGAGACGGCTGAGCCCAAGGCGGACGGAGCGGTCGAGGTGGTATCAGCCATGGCGATTCACGAATTGGGAAGTAGTGCCGTGTAGGGACAGGTAGGGACTGTCGATTGAGAGTATGGGTGTCAGCCGAACGTCAGTATACTCAGGATGGAAAGAACAACGGGTGGGGACTCTCTTGCCACCGTCTTGAGTGTGAACCGCGAACCAGGCAGGCCGAGCTTGAAACGAGAAGTCGAGGTGACACACCAGATCCATTGTGCCGTTTCCCCGGGACGACGAGGTGTTGGTCCAAAGGACTGTCAAATGGTCTGAGAGGCGTTCTGCTCACATTTGTTGCATGATGTTCACCCTGGAAAGTGATAGGAAGCATACAGTCCTTCGTGGCCATGTAGGCTCCTGCCCCTCTGAGCCACTTCCTGGGCTGGCCTCCCGGCCCCGGCCTTGTCCTTGGTTGCTCAACAGTTCATGTGGGAAGTGAACGGCAGCTGGTGAAGGGATGATGATGGGCCAACTGCACCGCGCGGAGACTGAGTTGTTGACAAGGTGCGATGTGTATCGACGTCGGGCGGAGAGATTGGCCGAGGAGGGAGCAGCCTCGGTGATGCGATAGGTATCACCTTCAGGCGTGTAGTCTCATCACTCGTCTTCTAGCCCAGGTGTTCTATTCGTACTGGAGTCGTCCTGCGGCGTTGTGGTCTTGGATTGTCGAGTGCAGTCGAGCAGAATGTGGGTATCTCTGCTGCCGAGGAGTCCATGCGGTGTCTCTCAGGGCTGTTCCACCTAGGCTGGCAAGGCTTCTCCTCCTCCTGCTCAAATCACTCCATCCATCTCCATCCTTCTGTCGAAGTCCATTCCTGACCGGTATTCCTGCTTCATCCTAGCCTCGGCATTCCCCTCCAGATCCCAAGAGCCACTGTATGACTCGCCTGAGGCTTCCAGAAGTTCCATCTTCACTATCTTATCCCCCGGTATCAACACCAGCCCCATAACCCTCCCCACCCCATCGCCTCGGCCTTCCTCACCCCCATTACCCATCCACATCCCCCATCCCGGTCCATCGTGTGGTAGTCGCTGTGACTTGGGGTAATACATATCCCTGTTCTGCCTCAGAGCGACTTCTTCGGGCGTTCGAGGGGGCGCTTGGAACTCTTCTGCCTCGGAGAGAATGACGTTGGCTTGGGGGTCGGTGCACATGAACACTCCGATGAACGTCCGTCGGTCGTCAATCAGGATACGAAGGGGTTTGTGCAGTAGGGAGGATAGGGAGGGAGGGCAATCTGGGGTTGAGGTCGACTGCATGGCGGGAGTAGGTGTAGAGGTGGAGTCGGGGTGGGATGTGTTGACGGTAGGTGTAGACCCATTGCGAAGGTTCTGATGGGTGTAAGCGTAGGCCGACTGGGACTCCGCCATGGTGAGAGGGCTCTCAAAGAAGTGATGAGACTATAGTATAGAGGATCATCAAAGCGAAGATGGCAAACACGAGGAAACAGCCTCGAATCGGAAATGTCAAATCTCGATCGGGATTCTGGTCTGATCTCGGTTGTCCCCGTCGCGAGCGTGCTCACTTGCCATCAGACGAGGGATGCAAGCGGCAGGGACAAAGCGAGCGTCTCAGCGGTCGAGCCCCAGGACTCTGCCGGGCGCAGGGTACTTGCAAGTCCGGAATTGGTGGACGTCATCTTCCGACACTGCGCTCGTTCAGATGTCGTTCGCTTGAGCTTGGTGAATCGATTTCTCGAAGCCGCGTCCGCACCGAGGATGCACAGGAAGGTGACTCTCGGAGCTTCTGGCTGGAGTTATGATCATTCCTTCTGGAGCTGCTTCGATCACATGACTCCAAACACACGACATAACAAGTATATTTCCTACGCTCGAGCTCTATACCTGGAATCCGAGCCCATCGATTACGATTTGGGCTCATACTCCTTCGCCAGAGTTGAGGTCGTCGAGCATTGCCGAGGAAGGCTTCAACCAGAAACTACACGGGTGGAAAGCCTTTGAAGGCCAGATACGACGATGACGAGAATCTCGCCAAGGTGATAGGCGAGAACATGGCCAAGTTACTCGATTTGCGCCCCAGTACCGTGATAGACATGTCCTGTTACACCGTCCCCGTTCATGGCCCTCGCCGGGAGGAGTGGGGCTTGGGCGATTCACCTTCACCATTTCCAATTCCATCGGCTTCACCGGCTTCACCACTGGAGGAGTGTCCCGGCACAATCAATCGTCATGCTACCAGGCTTGTCATGAGTCCCGACGCCCTGCTTCACACCATCGACGCATGTGAGCCACAGATTGAAGTCTCAAGGCTCAACTCAACTGCGAGCCTTTTATCCCAACCTCGTGGAGATAGTCATACGCCTCGACCATCCGCCGGCATACATTCAGCTCTCACCCGGCTTGGTCTTGAGACTCTTGACACTCGTGCACCACGGGTATAGTGTCGTCTTGGTCGGATACCAAGCACAGAATCGCGCCATGAAACTGTTGACCTCGTTGCTGCTGGATAGAAAACGAGGATCAGCTCCGCTATCGAATTGCGACCCAGACCTCGTCGACAAGGTCCATACAATGTGTCTGAGGCAGTATCGCGCTTCACCTTATGGTCGATATCCTCAATCTACACCAGAGGTTCGCAATCTAATCAGGTCGGAGGAGCGCTATGTCAAAGCTCGATCGGCCAAGTCGCGCCACGTGTCCAGGCAACAAGGAGGGCAGTAGCTGTGATTGGTATCGCCATAATTGTACAACTCAGGGTGGTGAACAGTGTGTCAGAGGTGACTTGTAGGCCTCACGACCTGTCGATTGTCAGGGCGTGAGATATGTACGATTCACGACATGCGGTTCTGATAAGGCTATCGATCGAGACTACTGCCTTCCCTACTGACACTTTCCCTGGAATTCGGTGCGTGATGTCCCAGCAGACGAGATCTGGAACTCTTTACACATCATCTGTGCGATCCGTCTCGTTGTATGGTACAATATACATAGTGTTTGATGACAGTGATCATGTCAAACTCCATCCGCTTCTACATTGGCTCCTGGGCTGCAGTCCTGACACGCCATCTACACTGCCTTCTCCGCTGACCCTCGTCTTTCACCTGATAGCGCTCATCGACCTGCCCGCATCGACTTTCCAATCTCGCTCTCCCACCCTGGCGCCTTTTCGAACCCGTTCCTGCCTAGTTGAAAGTCCATGAAGGCGTCTTTGACCTGTTGCGCGGTATTCAACACGAACGGGCCGTACTGGACGACTCGCTGGTCCAAAGGCTCGCCGGCAATCAAGACGAGGTGGGTGTCCTCAGTACTGGTAGAGCCGGCGGGTCGTGTGAGTTGAACCCCCTTTTGACCCGGTTGAGAGCTGAAGACCAGTGTGTTGAATTTGTCGTGGGGGAATGGCTCGTCACCGACCTGAACCTGTCCGGTGATCACTACGAGGCACAAGGTCAGTTTCGTCGTCTCAACAGCGCGAGGGCGACATTCGTTCTAGCGAGCTTGAGGGCATGAGAGGGGGAGGGGAGGCGAGGCACAGAGTACTCACCGTATGCAAACCCGGTCCATCCCTCGGGAAGGGGTTGAAACACCGTAGCCCCCGGTTTTGACAATTTGACATCAAAGAACCAACATCCCCCAACGGGCCTCACGAATCCGCTCTCCCCGTGCGACTCGCCCGAGATCACCTTGATGGCCACCCCGTCAGACGGATGCACCGTGACTATCCTGCAACCCCCTTAGTCAGCGTCACACCTAGGGGGTAGGGCGTGGACTCACTCTTCGGCCTTGCGCTCTTGATAACTCGGTTCGCAGAACTTCTTGTCCTGAGGCAGATCCACCCAGAGCTGCAGTCCGACGGCGGGCACGGCCTTGGCTGGATCAGGGTCGAATAGGGGCATTTCGCTGTGCATGATTCCCTTCCCTGCGGTCATCCATTGGAGATCGCCTTTCTTCAGCCTGATTCCAGATTGTGTCAGTTGATGTCTTACAGATTATGAGGGTAGAATGGCACTCACGTTCCCTTGTTGCCCAGGAAGTCTTCGTGTTGCATCATCCCGTCGATCACGTAGGATATGGTAGATTGGCCTCGATGTGCGTGGTCTAGCAGAGGAGTCAGCAATGCGGCCGACACAAACGTCGGATAGGACTAGCTTTACTCACCGGGGAACCCTGCGTTTGGCTGTATGGTAGCGTGATCAAGCCTACAGGAGCCCGGGTCAGTTGATGCTTCGCCTTTCATTGCTATAGCAGATGATATAGACTGAGAGTCTCCTCGAGCACTCACATCAAGAATGGAGATAGGTTTCGCAGTCTGCCACTGCCTATCGACCTCCTCACGGTAGCACCGACGCCTTCAGGCGTCTCTTGGGCGTAGACCGACATCGCCACAGACCTCGATTCGGCAGGAGCGGCGGGTGGGCTGTGCATATCGGAGGAAGGTGCTGTGTTGTTGATGGTGGACATGACTCTGATGTGTTGATGTCTGAGTAATGAGCTGGTTGATCGTATCAGGTTTCTTGACATATGCCGATTTGTTGAGAAGGGACGTTCGAGGTGGATCCTCACCTGCCCTCTTTATACCCCTTCGCCTCAAGTCTTTGCGGATGAAGACCACGGACAGACTTTGCTGGTGGCTTCTAGACTGGGTGGATGTTAGTCATGCATGAGAAAGGATGTCCCCAAGTGATCACTGTGGCCGAGGTCGCTGTGTGGATGTTTACAAAATGCTCTCACTGCTGACTCAGTCGTGGGACCGATGATCCCAATCGAGGAGATCGCCCAATCGAGGAGATCGCAACTTCCGCCGGAACTCATCGCTCGAGATCGACGGCGGCGATCTCCGGCGTGTGATTAAGCGCCCCTTCTCGGCCTCGGCCATGTCCGATTAGACCGATTGTGGGAATTTGCCTTTTGGTGCGCGATGAGTCACCACAAAGTCGCCATGTGCTGCTGCTTATCATCCTCGACTAGCATCGCGGCGAGCATCGTACATCGCTCACAACTCTTGACGTCCTCCTCTTCGATCTGCAGAGTACAAATACTTCGACATCTTCTTGTGCATAGCTCCAGAAATCAACAAACCCACCACACTCACGATGGACTCGTCATTCGCCATCCCGTCAGAAACCAGAGCCGGGTCGAGCTCGCTGCCAAACGCGATCGACCTGAGCCATCATCTCAACACCCTGTCGAGGAACAGAACCGCCAACGCCCTCAAAGAACTGTACAGATATGCCAATGTGCCCAACATGGTGGGTAACTCTCCTTATCGTGACTCGGAATCGAGCTGACCAATCGTCCCAGATCTCCATGGCTGGTGGTATGTACACGTGTTTCAGTCGTTTCAGCCCATTCACTGACCCCTTTTGAAGGCCTCCCATCGCCAGAATACTTCCCGTACGAAACTCTGTCCGCCTCGATCCAGGCG
Organism: Bullera alba; assembly: GCA_001600095.1. Lineage (NCBI taxonomy): Eukaryota > Fungi > Basidiomycota > Tremellomycetes > Tremellales > Bulleraceae > Bullera > Bullera alba. Next base: position 659,591 of record BCIX01000007.1, read on the forward strand.
TACGACTCGTTCCCCCTGAACCCACCCCGAGTGCCGGAAAAGCCCAAGAAGGGCCTCTTATCGTGGCTATTCGCCGGCCACGACGGCAAACACAACACCTCATTCACTATTCCCAAATACGTCCCCAATGCAACTCCCACCACGATCCAACTCTCCACCTCACTCCAGTATCAAGCGGCAACAGGACCCCCTGCGCTGCCCTTGTTCTTGAGGGAGTATGTCGAAAAGGTGTATAAACCCGCTTATGCCGATTGGGACGTGCTCCTCAACTGCGGCGCCACCGATGCATGGGGAAAAATAGTCTTTATGCTGTTGGAGAAGGGCGATGCGATTTTGGTCGAAGAGTGGACTTATCCCGGTGCTGAAAACTCGTTCTTGCCATTGGAGACGGAAATGGTGGCGATCAAGATGGACGGCCAGGGCGTCATCCCCGATCACCTCGAAGAGGTGCTCGGCAACTGGGACGAGGAGAAGAGGGGCAAGCGAAGGCCCAAAGTATTCTACACTATTCCAACGGGACAGAACCCAACGGGAGCGACGATGATGGGCGATCGAAAGAAGCAAATCTACGACATCTGCTGCAAGTACGGTAAGTACTCTCAAAAAACGGCGAAGTTCCCCTACTGACCTTCCGCAGACGTCATCATCTGTGAGGATGAGCCATACTACTGTTTGGTGAGTGCGACGTCTCCCGACTCGAGCTGATCAGTCAGTACTCTGGCGAGTGGACGCCTAAATCGGACAAATCGGAGAAGTCAATTCTCGCCCAGAGGCAGATTGAGGCCGAGTTTAAGGAAGGCAAAGAGGGCCAAGAGGCGTTCCTCAAAGCCCTACCACCCACTTATCTCCGGTACGACACTCAAGGTCGGGTCATCCGAATGGACGTGAGTCCGTTATGTACACCTACCAAACCTCCTCGCTGACGCTCCCGCAGACCTTTTCCAAGACGGCGGCTCCAGGTTCCCGACTTGGATGGTTCACCACCTCGCCCCTCTTCATCGAGCGACTCACTCGAGCTACTGAAGCCTCGACGCAGGCTCCCAGCGGCTTCGCCACTGCCGTCACGGCCACCATGCTCAAGACGTACGGCTTTGACGGGTACATCCGTTGGTTGAGGGGTATCAAGGCCACCTACCGAATGCGCAAGACTTGGATTTGTGACATTCTCGACGATGTCTTCCACCTCGAATTCGACCAGAACACCAATGGGCTCAGCACCAACCCCGCCGTCTTGTCCCCCTTTGGAAATTTGGGCCGAGGGGTGACTTGTTATTCCAGATCGACCAAGCAAGGTGCTTGGGACGAAAAGCGCGGTTTGACAGGCGGTGCTCATGGTCCGCCCCTCATCTCGTTCATCCCCCCAACCGGTGAGCCCCAGATCCATCGTCAATGCCTTTCTGGTGACAACGCTGACCAAACGCTTAGCTGGAATGTTCATCTTCCTTGCCATTCACATTGACCAGCACCCAGACTATGCCCGTCTCGTGCACAAGGGCGAAGATGCGATCAGGGTTCTCACCGAGAAACTATGGATCGAGTGTGCTGAGGATCTAGTAAGCATATCATCTTTCAACGTCCAATTGCCCCGCTAACACACTGCGCAGGTCCTCTTCGCTCCCGGATGGGCATTCGACGCTCATGGCGAGCATCACATCGGCGGCCAGGGCGTCGGATACTTCAGACTCTCGTTCTCCACCGCGACGTACGAGGAGCTGAGGGAGGGCATTGAGAAGTTTGCAAAGATCCTACACAAGTTTTACCGGCTCTAAGTCGACCGCTTCGAGTCAACTGACAGCGCGGAGACTGGCACTTGGCGTTGTGTAGAGAATCACAGTAATTAGAGCGGAACGATGGTTATCAAGTGTGTTGTTGGTATGTAGCTCTTTCTCGGATCTTCTGCTTTCTATTTGGTCTTTGCTATGCAAGTATTGATAACAACGGGTCGGTGACTCGACATGCCCCATGCATGACCCATAGGACAGACGTTGTGCTCATACCGCTGGCACAGATGGTTCAGGACGGTACAGGCTCTACCGTCGCCAAATCGAGCCTTCAGTCCATTGCCGTCGCTTTACCACACCTCGTTCGGTAATTCCCGCCAAGGCATATGTTCATACTAAGTCATCATGTACAAGTATATACAAACAATCCAACGCAACACCGTCCCTCACCGTCCTGCCCGCCAAGTGATGGTCTTGGATATTCACGAGGTGGTCCAGTGACCTAGCCCCTCGGCCCAGGTAGCCAGCCCCTCCACCGGGACATCCCGCAGTGCCGCGCGTTTGGGCACGACCATACCCTCGTTTACGTCTCCCTCCGACGTGTTGATTTGGTCATCGCTGGCAGAGGGTCTTGGATGGAGGATAGAGACGCCCCGCCCGCCAAGACTGGTTAGATGAGGTTCGGAACCGTTGTTCCTCAGTGTCGATATCAACTCTGCCAGGTCGGCCGCGGGAAATGCTGTGTGAGGTCAGCATTGTCGTCATCCGAGTGGCGAGGACGACCTTGGATTGGGATTGAAAAGAAGATGGAGTGGAGCGAAGTGGGAGGAAGGGATGGAAGGAGGATACTCACAATCGGGGATCAGAGTCACGGCGCAGCCGCCCCCGCCGGCGCCGGTCAACTTCGTCGCCAAGCCATATGGCGATTCGGTTGCAGCTACGATCATCTCCAGGCTCGGATGGGACACGCCTAGTGTCACTAGGTGTTTGTGATTCCTCTCGATCAGGACCTGATCCAATTGTTAGCATGTGCCACCCCTTGCCTAGGCCGGAACCAGAATGCAGCAGAAATGAACCCACCTGTAGCCTCTGGACAAGATGGGCCCGCTCGACGCTGGACTCGGCACCGAGAAGACCCCTCGCCTCGTCACTAATGGCCTGTATGTCGTCGAGGATGGGGTCAACGACATGTGGCTCAGATAATCGCTTAGCGGAAACGCCGGCGACCAGAGATTTCGTGTCCCTCGGCACGAGCGTGTTGGTGAGCAGGAGCCTGACTGAGGAGAAGCTACACGAGTTCTAATCAGCACATGCCCATTCGAGACATCTCAGAGTTTGACAGGCTACAAGAAGTGGTGATTGGGACATGGACTCACCCGTTGAGACCCTGCAGCCCGCCTTGTTTCCCCCCGATACTCCTGGTGAATGCAACGGCGCCTCCGCGGACCGATACCGCATTGTCGATACCGCTAGGATTTCCGTGGAGCACTTTCTCAGCGAGGAACGCCCACGAGTCAATCAGGTCGACATCTTCGGAGGAGAGTTGGCCCGCGGAGCTGGGAAGCTCGATGTGGGAATGTGCGCGAAGTAGCGCAGAGGCGATGCATGTTGAGTATGCGGCCGAGGAGCCGAGTCCCGCCGAGATGGGCAAGTTTGACGATGCGGTGAACGTCGCGGCGGGGCTATCAGTCCGTGTCAGCTATCTTGCTTCTGTATCTCCGATCAAGTGATGGAATGGGTAGATATGGAGATAAGTACTCGAGGACCGACTCACGCATTGTTTTGCGAACCCGCGATGACCATGTACAAGTACAAGAAGGTGACTTGGGCGGTTGCACCCCTCTTCTCGTCGTCGGGCCCCCTGACCACACTCTCCAGCGCTTGGAGCAGTGCCGTATCGAGCTCCTTGTCCGCCTGTCGTCGCGACCCGTCCGTGTGCACGGGCAGCAGGTTCCACGGTAACGAGGCGATATCCCACTCTGACTCTAGGGAAAAGTTGGGAACTTCCAATCCGACCTTGGAGTCCGATCGAGGGGTCAACACGGCGAAACACCTCAAATCGACCGACGTCGCTATCGCAGTCTTCCAAGCGTCAGCGCAGTCTTCAAGTTCAGGGTGAGTATCATGTGGAAGTGGATTCGAAGTCTATCTTGTGGCATTGCGTACAACGATTTGTTTGGATTGATAGATTTATACAGATGGATCACTCACTACACCATGAACGACGGCATGTTCCCCAAACAAGATGACTTTTCCAGGGGCACTAACGACAACCTCCTCGTTGATGGCTTTTCGCTCATCATCACCGCCGAGTCCTAAGCCAGTCTTGACGCGGTCCACGAGCTTTTCAATGCCGGATCCGCGAGGTCGCCTGAAAGCTTGAGCTCGGGCGATGATCCAGGCGTTGGTGTCGGTGGCATAGAGCTCTTCGGCCTTTTCGCGCGATAGCACAGAGGCACTTTCGTTTCCGACAATAGCTCCGCTGGCGACGAGCGAGTGTTCCAGGTCGTCGATCAGATCCCGGGGATCTTCGATTCCGACACATAGTCTGATCAGGTTTTCGGGTAGTCCTCTCTCCGCTCGAACTGCAGCGGAAATCGAGGCGTGCCTAAAGTACAATTAGAGGTGGATTGAGATAGTGTGAAGGTGTACTTACGACATGAGACAAGGCATGGAGATCAAACTGTTGACAGCACCGAAAGACACGCTGATGCCCCAAAGTCGGGTTCCTCCGACGATCCTCTCGCTCAGCGCTTTGTCGCCAGTGACGAAACTCAGGACGGCACCAGCTCCGGTAGCCTGCTTCCAATGCACGTCGCTCTTCGGGTGGCTCTTGAGCCCGGGGTAGTGGACCAAGAAGCCCAGCGTGTCTAGGTACGTGGCGACAAGTTGAGCCGAGAGCATCATCCTGTCCATCCTGATAGACATGGTCTTGATTCCTCTGAGCAGGAGGAACGAGTCAAATGGCGCGAGTCCAGATCCGATCGAGTTGATGAGGAATGCGATTGATTTGCAGATCTCGGGGTTCTTGACAGCGATGATTCCAGCCATGAGGTCGTGATGACCAGAGAGGTACTTTGTCGCCGAGTCGTACACAATATCCACGCCGTAGTCCAGCGGGCGTTGTAGGTATGGCGACATCATGGTGTTGTCGACGACTACGATGGCCGAGGGCGATGCCGCTTTGACAGTGGACGTGATGAGAGCAATGTCTGCAATTTTGAGCAGTGGGTTGGTAGGCGACTCGAGCAGGACCATTTTGACCCTGAAGCGACAATTAGCTTGATTATGTGGAGATAGAAGGTGGACTCACTTGTTTCCCTTGCCGAGATGCGGCACCAGTTCCTCCACTTTTGTCGTGTCAACGTGCTTGACGTCGACGCCTCCATGAGTGCTCAAGTACGTCAAAAGACGATTCGTGCCGCCATAGATGTCATCTCCTGCTAGGACCGTCTCCCCCGGTTTGACCAATCGCAAAATGGTGTCCAGGCAGGTCATTCCTGTTGACAGGGCGAATGTCTGCGTGGCACCGTACAGTCTTGCAAGGTGGGATTCTATACTCTGTCGTCAGCATCATCCCCTTCGAGCTGAAGAAATTCGAGACTTCACCCACCTAATCCCCCTCGGGTGGGGTTACCCGATCTCGTATAGTCATACTGACCGTCCACGCCTTTGAACGTCGCAGTCTGATAGATCGGTGTCGAGCTGGCGCCGTATTGATCTTTAGTGTCGACAGAGGCACAGAGGGTTGAGAAGCGCCAGTTCGCCGAACGCGCCGTGCGTTGCTCGGCCAGACTCAAGGGTTTATCATCAGATGAGTAGATGGACGTCGCTAGTGATGTCGAAAAGGACTCTGAGGGCGATGGCGGTGTTGTCATCGTGGCTGATCCACCTATATCAAGCTCTGTGTGTGATGAGCTCGGTCTAAGGTGAGGGTTGGTTGGTACAAGCACAGTATATAGATCGTTCGAGTCAAAAGTCGGAATAGGATGATGCGATTATCCAAATGCTCGGAATGCTGGAGATTGCGTGATAACAACAATGCTTATCACCCCGTATACCTGACGTGGCATAGGATACAATAGGATTGACACCTTCGGTGACCTCCGCCCTCAATCTTGGCCGGATAAACCCCTTGCCGATCTCTGCGAACTGTGAAGGCGTTTAAGATTTGCTGATCATCTGCGACGTGCATGACAGTCACGATGACAGCGAGCACGAGTCGTTGAACGACGAAACAGATCCCGAAGGTTCACCATCTCGACATGAGTGCCAGGTTATCGATGGCACTGGGCCATAGCTCGATGCGGGCACTTAGAGCTTCCACCTCGAGGTCGGTCTTGCGATCACCGGGTTCAGATCGATATCTGGCCATTCACGCCTTCTTCACCCGACAAGCTGCCCAGCAGAGCAGGCAGTACTCTCAAACGACAACTCATCGACCATTGCGGGATCAACGAAGTCACTCTCTGGGAAATCGATATAAGTCCACCGGCAATCAGCCATGTGAGAAGTGCGAAAGTGCTCACACGACCACGCCTACACCCCCGGATCCGAGCAGAGGGCATGCACAGGACTATGCGCCTTTCATCAGGAGACTGATCAATCGGACCCAGAGTATAGCTACGAATTCGCCGCACCGCCCGACAAAGGAGGAGCTGCTCGGAGCTGCGAGATCGGGTTGGGAGAGGTTTAGGATCAGACTCAAGTGGTTCTTCATCAGAGGATGGCGGCGTTTCAACACGGACGACTTTAGTGCCTTTGCAAGCCTGTTCGTCGTGGGAAATAGTAAGTATGAAAGGTTGTGTAGCCAGATGTGTGAGCTGATCGCCTTGGTAGCCCTGTGGATCTTGATTGGAACGACGACATTCGTCTCGGCAGTCTTTGCCACACTCAATTCGCTCTCACTGCAGGAGTACGTGGCCAGATGGATCTCAGACTATCTCACCTCGGAGACCGGTGTGCAAGTCATGTACGTGGCCTCATCTACCGATTTGGGAATCTTGCTGATTTTGGTAGCTTCGAATCGGCCATTGTGCCCAAATGGGGTTCCTCCACCATCTGCTTTAGAAACGTTTACGTCTCTCGACGCCCAAATGACCCTTCGGAGCCTGCAGACAGCAAGCGTCAAAAGGGTACCAGGGGCAAGAAGTCAAGCACAGCGGGGGACAACACTCCCGCACCTATACCCTTCCTGTCGTCTGCTCTCACTCCCGATACCTATTTCGCCCCGCCTGCCGCCGATAGTGACAATTACACCATGTTCGACGTCAATCTGGAGGAAGTGGAGGTCACGCTGAGCTTTATGCGCTGGTTGGATGGCAAGGGCCTTGTGAAAGATGCCAAAGTGAAAGGTGTACGGGGTGTCGTTGGTGAGTGCAGAGTCGAGCAGAGTCGCCCTGAACTTGCTCGTGGGCTCGAAGCTCGGTCTGGATTCCCGCTGACTTGTGTAGATCGCCGGTCTGTATGGTGGGATCCATCAAAGCCATTGTCGCCAGCGGATTTCCGACACGCAACTCGCCCTGGCGACTTTGAGCTCGAAACGATCCTTATAGAAGATGCCCTCTTGACGGTGTACCAGCCCGGCGGCCAGCGACCCTTCAACGTGTCGGTATTCAATGCGTCAATTGGGCCTTTCAGGAAACGATGGCTGTTCTACGATTTGATGAGCGCCGAGGCCATTACAGGACAATTTGACAATTGTCTGTTCAGTCTCCACATGCCGCAGAAGCTGGGTAAGGCGGGTTCCGACGAGGGTGGCATGATCAAACGCATGGTAGGCGGGATCCTCTGGCAGCATGAGAGGCTATGAACTCGGGAGCAGTATTGACAGTGATGCTAGGCCCGATTCAGGATCGACGGGTTGCCGATCGAACACGCTCAATATGCAACTGGACATACTGGCCCAATGTCATGGATCACCTCTGGCAAGCTCGACGCAGTGCTGGACATCAAATTCCCCCATCATCCAGACGACGAGGTGGACATCAAAGCGATTTTCGAGGAGATTGGCCGTAACGTCGCCACCATTACTTCTAAGGGTATGCACCCGGACGAAAGTCCACCCACAAACGTCCAAGCGGGCCAGATGGCGGACGCGGTGGAGAAGAGTGCTGGGGCTAGACAGGGTGTTATCCCGGGACAACATCGCCTAGCGAGGCCACCGCTCAGAGCCCCGTCGAGGGGTGATACAGCGACAGGCGGGGTGGACGAGGTGGATGAAGTGAAGAGAAAGGTCACTATCGATATAGACCTGAGGTTCCGGGATTTGAAGGCCGCAGTGCCGATATACACCTCTGACCTGAGCGTGACCAACAATGCGTTCATCAGGCCCATTGTCGCTTTCATCAAGTGAGTCGGGAGGGGCGAAGGGTGGGGCGTTGCTGACTTTGGGGGAAAGTGCGAATCGGACTTTGGTGCCTATACACTGTCAAGTGGATACCGAGCTGGTGAGCACATCCGTCCATTGTGTAGTACTACACTGAGCTGATATGACATCGATCAGACCGAGTTTGACGGTTCTTGGACTGTGAGTCACCCGTTCCCTCCAGAGTAGAGTGCGCGAACTGATCATGGACAACTCGTAGCTTTTCGAGAGTGAGTGATGCAAGGAATTACAGGTAGTAACACCCATGCTGACTACGTTGGCAGCCGGCTTGATGGCCTCTATATCGGATCAGATCTACGCCGCCCTAGCCCACCACGTATCGTCCGAAACGGCGAATTCGAAGCGAATCAGACAAGTCTCGTTCTGGGGGATCCAGCGGGGCACGGAGGTTTTATTGGACACGCTGAGGAACGTGGTGGATCCGGCACATGGACAGCTGTCGTCCAATTGAGGGCTGAGTGTGAGAGCGGTCCATATTGGGAACCGTGGAGAAGTTTGGGTATGTCCGGAGCAGGCGGAGGCGGAGAGGAGAGAAGGAGGGAGCGAAGAGGAGATGCGGTAATGCGTTTGACATGACAATATACGTTTTCACGAGAGATCAGGAGGGGTAATGCGAGCCCCTGCGGTTCGATCACAAATGCATGATTAGGACTATCCTTCCCCTGACCATAGACCAGAGATCGATAGTACATTCAGCCGTCACTCCGACGAGCAGTTTGCGGGTGTTCTCCAGGGCGGTGGTCAGATCTGAAACACGCCCCGGTTCCGCCGGTGGAATGACCCGTCCACACTGGATCGCATTTCGCCTCGTTGCTCTGTCCTATCCAACTTGCAGGTGTTCCACTACTTCACTTCAGCCACAGAGCTCACAGCAGGACAGTCATGTCGGCCGCTCGCATACCCACATCTGATTGAGACATTGCGGGAGAGACGGCAAGATGGGCAACATAGCATCAATGGCCAGGGCGTGAGTTCAACATTGATCACAAGCAACATTTGCTCGGATTGACCCAACATCTAGCTCTACGGCTCTGGACTCGTATGTCGCCGAGCTGGGCAACGACATTTCCTATGACAAAAGGTGTGCATGCTGTGCAAGCTTGCCCAAACAGCATGCTGATTGAGCCTAGTCTCTCGTCGTCTCGATTCCTGAAGACGATATTGGCGAGACATGCCCACGGTCCACTCGTCCTCAAGATCTTCATAAAACCCGACTCGGCAATGTCCCTCCGGGTCATCCAGCGGCGGCTGAAAGGTGCGTCAAGGGGGATGGACGGGGGAGGGGTCATGCTGATTGGGATTGCTCGCAGCGGAGAGAGACGCTTTATCGGATTTGCACAGCGTCAACACGTATCAAGCCTTTGTGGAGACTGAAAAGGCGGGATATCTGATCCGCCAGTGGATAGGCTCCAACCTCTACGACAGGGTCAGGTGGGTATTGTCAGAGCTCGGGAGGGAGTCGTGCTGAGGATCGTGTAGCACACAGCCATACCTCGCCAATGTGGAGAAACGGTGGATAGCATTCCAAATCCTCACCTGCCTCAGAGATGCCAGAGCGAGAAAGGTAGGTGGTCGCACTGGTGCCAGAGGGTGGCGTATTGACGTAGAGACTTCATAGATAGCTCATGGGGATATCAAGTCGGAGAACATCTTGATCACCTCTGACCTCGGCGTTCTCTTGACCGACTTCTCCTCCTCTTTCAAACCGACATACCTACCCCTGGATGACCCATCCGACTTTTCATTCTACTTTGACACCTCTTCCCGACGCACCTGCTACATCGCCCCCGAGAGGTTCTACGCTTCTGACAGCAGGCTCGCAGAGGAGAAGAAAGCGGTGGCTGCGGCAAACGACGTCGACGCATGGAACAAACGCGACGGAAGGGTTACTGAGGAGATGGACGTTTTCAGCGCTGGATGTGTCATTGCGGAGATGTGGACGGATGGGAGGGTCGTGTTCAACCTCTCGGAGCTGTATGCGTACAAGAGCGGCGACATCGGACTGAACGGGATCTTGGACAATATCAGCGATGAAAGCGTCAGGGTGAGTCAGCGACAGAGTCGGTAGAAGAGCGTACAGCTGATCCGCTCTTGTTGTAGGAGATGGTCAGGCAGATGCTATCTCGAGATCCGAAAGATAGACCAAGTTTTGACCGACTATTGTCTGGGTTCAGAGAGTCAATCTTCCCGGAATACTTCTACACCTTTCTCGCAGACTATATCCTCTCCCTCTCGGAAATCCCAGAAGGCAAAGACCCAAACTTCCTCCAGCGGTCCGCCTCCACACCTGGTAACAAGATTGACAGGATGTTGGAAGAATGGGACTCGATATCCATCCACCTTGAACAGAAGGCAACACAAGCAGGCACCGCCAATGAGTCCGGTGCGTCATGAGATTGCACAAGGTCTGTCTGGATGTGAGACTGATGTCAGGGGTTAGTAACAGGGCCCGCTCTTCTACTGCTCAACCTCGTCACGTCGTCAATACGGAATTGCCTGTGGCCGTCCTCGCGCCTGCACGGGCTCAAGCTCTTCCTCAACCTCCTCCCCTACCTCATGGACGAAGACAAGATCGACCGAATCGTACCCTTTGTCGTGGAACTTCTTGCCGACGACACCGCGATCGTACGTGCCGAAGCGTGCCGCAGTCTGATCACGACGGTGGAGAGTGTAAAGTCCATTACGCCCAGGAACGCGGCTTTCATCCCGGAATACCTTTTGCCGCAAATGCGCCACCTGGCCACGGACCCGGATGTTTTTGTGAGAGCGACCTATGCCCAGAGTCTGGTGAGATTGGCGAACGTCGCGGTGGGCATGCTGGAGATGAGTCAAGCGGCAAAGGTGGACAAGACAGAGTTGGAAGATTCCGGCATCGTCGAGGTGAGTCGCTATCAGGACATCCAACTTGAAAGTAGCGAGCATCGGTGTTGATGACATAGTAGCCCGACTACGACTCGATGCTGCTCGAGATCCAGAGTGTGGTGGAGGAAAGCGCGACGACACTCCTTGTCGACCCCTCGCCGGAAGTCAAGCGGGCAATGCTGTCGTCGATATCGGATCTCTGTTTGTTCTTCGGCAGGGCGAAATCGCACGAGACGGTGCTCAGCCACATCATGACTTATTTGAACGATCGGGACTGGCAGCTCCGACTGGCGTTCTTCGACGGGATTGTCGGCGTCGGGGCTTTCATTGGAATCAGGGCTATAGAGGAGTACGTCCTCCCCCTGATGCTGCAGAGTCTCGCCGGTGAGTCCTGATACCTGCTGGAGTGCTGTTTGTACAGTCCTCGATGCTAATGCCTGGCTTGTAGACCTCGAAGAAGCGGTGGTTGCTCGAGTCATCTCGTCATTGACGAGTCTGGCGTCGTTGGGATTGCTGCCCAGGATGCGGCTGTGGGATGTCTTCTTCGCAGTCAAGGGATTCCTCTGTCACCCCAACACCTGGATCAGGCAGGGTAAGTCCCGCGATCCCTCCCTGATCAACTGAACTGAACTGGTGGTAGGCACCGCTGGATTCATCGCTGCCACTGCGAGAAATCTCCCCGAGACGGACGTCTGGTGTATCTTGTATCCCAGCTTGAGGACACTGCTTAAATCAGACGTAAAGGAGTTAGACGAGGATTCGATTCTATCAGCTCTTATCACACCGGTATGTCCGTTGGCAGACCCTAGATAGTCAGCAGCTGACACAAAGCAGCTCTCGAGGACGACACTGGTCGCTGCCAAGGCTGCGGCTATGCAGAACTCGCCCAGCGGTTTCTGGGATGTTGGACCAGCAGAGGGCAGCTCTAAATCCCGCTTGGTCAGATCTGCCACTGCGAGCGGGTCGACGTCCACTGGGTGAGTATGACCGCCTCAGAGTGGACGAGTTATGGGGAGCTGACGTGTGGCAGGGGGCTGTTGAAGGATAAAGGGATTTCATCGCGAGATGAGCGCAAGATCGTGGCTATGAAGGATTTCATATTGAAACAAGCACAAGCGACTCGAGCGTAAGTTCTCAGCTCAGTCGTGTAGTCGTTCGGCGGTCGGGGGCTAAGCTGAGCTTGACCTGTAGACGGAGTACGGCAATGACCACCACGGCACCAGAAGCCGAACTGGCCAACGGCAAATCAGTCTCGCTGACAGATCTCGGGGTCACCCCTCAAACGGTATTCATCAGCCCTCGTACCGTCGGCGTCGACACCCGGTCCGATCTGAAGCGCCTTCGTGCGCATCTGAACGAGTCGTCATCCCGTCGAACGTCGTTTGCGACTCGGAGCGCTCGTGGTGGTGCGGAAAACCCCCTGGACGAGATCCGAAGACGTTTGGCGTCGATCGAGCCAATGTCGAAAGTATCGGACAAGGCGCCGTCCGAGCCGAGTGTCGTCAATGAGACCAATAGCCCTTCAGAGTCTGGCATCTCCTCGACAATCGATCTCGCGGCGATCACAAGGAGTGGCAGGAGGAAGTCGGAGAGGCTGGATGGCAAAGCCGCTCCGGCGGTTGCTGCCTCGCATACGAACGCAGTGGGCGTGACGACAATTCATGACGATCTGCCCTCTGGCCGAAGCACTCCGGTAGCCCCGGGCATCATGACACCCAGAGCGACGAGCACCGTGGGCGGTCCAGGAGCCCACGGCGGCGGACATGGAGGTGTGACGCCATATGGTAGTTCCTACGACGGTCACGATCCTGGCGTCCGGGCATTTTTGGAACAAGTCGACTTGGAAAACTACAGGGAACCCCTATTGGATCTCGGACCGAGGGTGACTGCGAGTCAGCGCAAGCGGGGGCCAAGACCAAAATCGGCCACTGCTGGCGTTACGATGATCGCCCACCTGACCTCTCACACCGCCCCAGTGACATCGATCGTCACCGCCCCAGACCACCTCTTCTTCGCTACGGCCTCGGAAGATGGTCAAGTGCATATTTGGGATTCAGCAAGACTTGAACGGAGCGTGGCCACGAAACCCCGTTTGACTTATAAAGTCACTGGAGCGATATCGGCAATGTGTCGGATTGAGAATACGCATTGTCTGGCAATATCATCTGAAGACGGGACGGTGCATATCGTGAGGGTGTACGCGAATGCTGGCAGTGGATCGGCAAAGTACTCCAAGATCGAGTGTATTCGGACTTGGAGGGCGTCCGAGGCTGGCGACGGACACGTCCAGTTCATCGAGCATCTAAATGGTGAGTCATAACTCTGGGCTGGATGGACGTGCTGAGGAGGATGAGCTGATTACTTAGCAGAGACGACGCTGTTGCTAGTCACGTCGACCTCGGTTATCGCACTACTGGACATTCGAACGATGGAGGTGTCCAAGCGATTCCAGCATCCTCTCCACCTTGGAATCATCACGGCGATACATCACGCTGTTCATTGGATGGTGGTAGGCACGGACGACGGCACGCTATCCCTCTGGGATCTCCGATTTGGACTGTTGCTCAAATCGTGGAAAGCAAGCGGATCCATCACTTCCCTCCAGGCGCACCCTGCAAGAGGACAATCCCGCTGGATCGCAGTATCCACCACCTCGCCCGATCGGGGCGGTGAGGCCATTGTCGAAGTGTACGATATTGAGACTTCGAAATTGGTAGAAACGTACGAAGTCCGGACGACCAGACCATCGTCCAAAAACGCCCCCGTCCACCCCGTTGAAGAGAGGGCGGTCGGTGGGAAATCGGAATACATTGCCGCGTTGATGGCGAGAGCGGAGGAGCCGATTCCTGCAGCTCCCGCTTCGGAAGGGGAGGACGCGAGCAAAAAGTTGCGTGCGGTGACGACCTTGTTGACCGGAATGGGGTTTGCATCCTTTTCCACGAAAGAGGAGGATGGGGGAAGTCTGCTAGGTGGGCAGAGCAAGTCGGCCCTGGCGGGCACGGGGTCGGGGTACATGCTTACAGCGGGGGAGGATCGCTGTGTGAGGTATTGGGATCAAAGGTGCGGCGGCGAGGCTACACCTAGCACGGGAGATGCTAACAGTGTCATAGTAGACCGGCGGACGGGTTTGTGATTTGCGGCAGTCCAAAGGAGAAGGACGTGTCGTTCAAGTGAGTCCCGGCAATGGAAGGCCAGATCGTGGGCTGACTGCTGTAGGAGTACCACCAACCCCTCTGGTCCAAGCATGTTCTACTCGATCCCCAATAGACAGACGGACAAGCGAGATCCTGCAACGGCGAGACAGCCTTTGAAACCGCATTACGACGTGGTGTGTAGGTTGGGAGTGGTGGAGACTCCGTTTTCCAGCTGTGTGATCAGTGCGGATCGCAGTGGGATCGTCAAGGTCTGGAGACTGGAGGGAGGGGGTATAGCTAGATGACCTCGCTGTCCGCGAGGCACATTGGCTCCGACCGACAGTGGTCAACAGAGAGAGGACGAATGGTTGATCTCAATCTTGGTTTCTGAGCCCTTAGAGGCAGGGCAGGGTTGTTGTAAGAGTACAAGATGTAGCACGGCGGGATGCATGGCCTGCGCGAACATCATCAATGGACCCTCATCGTCATGACCATCACCGCCGTCGCCATCATCGTCATCGTCGCCTTCGGCGCCGCACGTGCGATATGCAATCTCGGGGCCCCGAAACTCGCCTACTCCGCAGACCGCAGGGTGATGTCGCTCTCTCCAACTTCTTAGCTGTTGTCGCTCACTCTCCTTTCAGCACACATCAGACGACTCGAAAGCCAGTACATGGCTCACAGCGTAGCTCGCAAGAGCTAGCAGTGAAGTGTCTATCGATCATCACCGAAATCTACACCGCCACCGCGCCATGTCGACTGTACCGGTCAACTCGCGGACGCCTCTGCTAGTCGGAGCGACGCAGCGAGCGTCCTCGCACTCTCCCGGTCCTGCCGACAGACCACCCAACCCCACAAACCTATCCACATATCGACTGAGCAAGCGGCGACGTCGATCACCACCTATCCAGACAATCCCAGCTTTCATCACAGTGACCATCCTCCTCTTTGTAGCGTTCATCGCATGGGACGTTTCTTCTATTGGTAATTGCTATTTCGGGCCCTTGTGCAAACTCCTCGGCGAGGGCGGAGAGAGGGTGCAGGACGTTTGGTGGAGGAATGCAGGGGCCTATGCCTCTTGGAGGAGTCTTGGCCCTGGGGGAGGACATCGCGGATTGCCTAGAGGATGCGAGATTAATCAAGTCACTCTGGTACGTGCCAGTCGGTACAGCGTGGTGATGGAGGAAGCTAACGCTGCTTCAGTTGCACAGACATGCGTCAAGATTCCCAACGACGGCTGTGAGCCAGTGTCTACAAGGCTCACTGGACAAGATCGCCAACAGGCAGATCCGGTTCCCGAGGCATCATCCCGAACTGGCCTTTCTGGCAAAGGCGGATTTCAAGATGACAGACTGGCATTTTGACCAGTTGACGAACCAGGGTCGCAAGGCGTGAGTCATCTCAGCTAGCTCTCGCTACATACTGAGGGAGTGAACGACCAGCTGAAACCCGGTGTAGTGCTTGGCGATCAGGAAGAGAGATGTCGGCGCTGTATCACCAGTTGATAATCACCGGCCAGGGGCTCTTCAGCCGTGCATCCGGTCAGAGCAGGGTGGAGGAGACTGGCGGATACTGGCTCGAGGTGAGTATACGAATACGCGTTTTGGCAACGTATCTGACGGGGATGGGCTAGGGCTTCCACGGGGAAGTATTCAAGATCAAACCCCCAGGAGAGCTACCCAGAGCCAACGTCACTATTCCCGAAGGAGAGGTGGGCTCTTCTTGACACTAGCGGGAATCTCGGCAATACTGACAGACTTCTATTAGACCGCTAACAACACTCTGTCCGTACACACCTGTCCAGCCTTTGAGAACAGGTCAGCCGAGTCGTCGCCACCTTGGGAGAAAGACTAACGAGGAAGCAGGGATGAGGAACCTGTTGAAAAGCTGCTCAAGCTGTTGAAACCCACGGTCCATCGACTCAACTCGATACTGAAACCCCAACCGAGGCTGAACGTCTCTGATGTGGTCTGCCTGGCGGACATGTGCCCTTATGACTCACAAGCCCGGGGGGAGAACACGGAGAGCTGGAGCAGATGGTGCGGCATCTTCACTCGGGACGAATGGGAGTTGCTCGGCCACCTCAAGGATGCAAAGCGGTACTACTCCGTAGGACAGGGTAGCGTGAGTAATATTCTCTCCTCGGGTCCGCTCGAGCAATGCTGAATCCCAGTATAGCCATATGGAGCGACAATGGGCGTGAGAACCGATACCTCCTCTAACACCTGAATATCATATACTGATGTGAGACAGGCCGGATGGGTCAACGAACTGCTTGCCCGATTAACCGACTCAGAGGTTGTCGACGGCACGACCACCAATCGGACCCTCGATGCCGATGAGGCTATGTTTCCTAGAGGCGGCAAGCACTTCTTCGTGGTGGGTCAGCTCTCCAGCCGGTCATTACCCCACTGCTTCAGCTAACCGTTACAATAGGACTTCACACATGATAACGAGATAATCACAATCCTCAATGCCATGGGTCTGATGAAGGTATGTCGCAGGAATCGACAATGGTACTGCCCACCGCTGACGCGGCGTCGCGTGTAGCAACAGCGCCCGGTGGCATTAGACGGCGTGCCGGACAAACGAACATTCATCATATCGGAGATCGTGCCCTTTGGCTCGCGCATCATTTTCGAGCGGATAGGCTGTGATTTGGGCAACTGGGAGCCAGATCCAGAATCGGGCCTGGAGCCGAAGGCTCAGGCTCGGGCGGACGACGGATCGGAAGATGATGGGAGGAAGAATTACCTCCGGATATTCGTAAAGTGAGCCACGGCCCTATCGCCGTTACACCCCCGACAGCCGGTGTTACTATCAGAGCCAGCGCTGACGCGCCGACGTTCGTAGCGACGTGCTGGAGCCGATGGAGCATATCGCCTGTCAACAATCCGGCTTCGTGGAGCACGGGATGTGCGAAGTCGAGTCGTTTATAGAAAGCCAGGAATGGTCTCGGAATGAAGTCGACTGGGGGCTGTGCTATGAGAAGCACAGGAAGCACAGGAAGCACAGAACCTAGGCATCGTGCTAGATCGGTTATCGTCCGAGGGATTGTTTGTATTATATGCATGAGTACTGGGTGATGTGCTGGGTGTAGATGTACTGTATGGGGTGATATGAGATGCCAGATGTGATTTCAATACCTATGAGATGACATGAGATGCTGATAGAGTGTGATTGACATGTGTCGTGGGATGTATTGCGATGCCGAGACGGTCGTTGATATTTATCGAGATTGGTGTTGTGATCGTGGGAATAAAGGTCATACCGTCGAGGCCTTGGGCGCGCGACCCGCTTCTTCCAGCTGAAGCCGCTCTAGTGTCTCCCTCGCGGTGGTCAGGAACTCGCGGGGCATACCTGCCATCCGAGCCGCCAACTGCGCAAAGGATTTAGCCATCGTCCTACGCTTTGGGTTGGGACACCAAGAGCTTCGGTGCGACTCACGATGGCATGGGGATTGAAGTTGATGCCCGGGCGGAGGCGGTATGAATATGCAAAAGCGTCGTCCTATCCCATCAGCCCCATCGTCCGCGGTGAAGTATGAGATCTAGACATGGCCTTACGGCCAGACTCACCGACTCGTCGACGTCGGTGCACCAGAATTCGACGCCGGGCCGGACGTTTGGCGGACGTTGGATGTGTGATTTCTCCTCGTTCAAGTGGGAGTATGGATCGTACCTCTCCACCTCATCCAGTGGCATTTGGGGCTCGTACTCATCTGCCACATTCTCCACGACAATGCTGTCCGTGCTTCCCAATTGAGAAGATTGTGCTGGTGATGTGGACTCCACTCCCGTAGGCACAGGGGCGGTGAGCATTGAGCCGAGTTCGTGATAGTGCGTTGCGAACAACGTGCGGCATTTGATGCGGGAGAGGATATAGTCGAGCGTGGCGTAGGCTATGGAGATTCCAGCTTGGAGTGTGGTTCCCCGACCGATCCTGACTCGCGTTTCAGCTAACTACCAAGTGACTGATGAGCGTTGACTTACTCGTCCATGATGACTAGGGATTTCGAGGTGGCGTACTGCAGAATGGCCGCGGTCCTGCGTTGACAATCAGCCCATTCTGTCCACTACACCCTCGTGGACTTACTCCACCATCTCCAGCATGAATGTGCTTCTGTCCCGGAACAAGTCGTCCCTGGCGCCGATCCTACTGAACACCTTGTCCACAATACCAATCTCTGCCTCGTCGGCGGGCACAAAACTGCCCGATTGGGCGAGGATCGCTATTACTGCCGTTTGCCGCAGATAGGTCGATTTACCGCCTTGATTCGGGCCGGTGATGACATGCAAGTGCGAGGCGGGGGAGAGATTCGTCGTGTTCGGGGTGAACATCCTCGCAGAGGAGTGAAGGGCTGATTCGACGGATGGATGTCTGCCTTCCTCGACGAAGAACTCGGCGCTGGCGACAAGACGTCAGCATTGTACATATAGCCACGAGGGTCGGAGAGGGTTGGAGGGGAGGAGATGAGGGGACACTACGACGCACCCATCGGTTATCTCTGGCCTCACGTAGCCCTTTTCACAAGCAGTCTCGGCGAAACTCATCGCCAAATCGAGCTCATCGATCAGTCCGGCATTGTGCTGAAGATCGTCCGCGACATCCACCACCTACCATCCAGTCAGTGAGCTGTTCTATCCACTCCGCAGACTTCTGAAGGCCATTAGTGACTCACCATCTGGCGAATGAGGCGTGAAGCCTTGTACTGCTCCTGCAGCATTTTCGACAGAGTGTCCTCTTTCCTATACCCAAGCGAAGTCCAGCGCTACAGTATGTCAGCGAGACAAGCCGCAAGTTCCGAGTTTTGACGCAAGACTCGCCTGAGAGAAGACCACTCTGCTCTGGCCTTGAGCGTCGGGCACGGCGAATTCGGGATCGGACCGCATAGCATTGCGAACCTCCCTCGAAGAGGTCCAGAGGTTGTACCCGTACTTCATGCTCTTCTCCAGTATGAGGCAGTCGCGTTCCTTGACGCCTGACAAGGTGGGGAGCTGGTCAGTGTCGACAGTCGATAGACTCGGTTCCAATCAAGCAGAGGTGCTTGGGGTACTCACGGAATCGCTCCCTCCATGTCGCCTCTAGAGCATCGCGTTCCGCCAATAGAGCGTTGTACTTGTCGTGAAGGGCTTGTAACTCTGGTGTGAAACTGGTGAACCGGAGTCAGTTCCGCCTCCATATGACGGTGATACTGGCCAAACACCCAGGTCGAGACCAGACTTACCCAGGGAGAATCCAGAATTGCCGGCGCTCCGCCGTATTGAGCTTCCAATACGTGATCAACTTGTTCTGCGTTGTCTTTATCATTCCCGGGGGAAAGGTGATATCCGGAATTTCGTCCACTTCCCCGCTATCCTCATCTTCTTCCTGCTTCTCCTGCTCCTCCGCTGCTTCCACCTCGTCCGAGAGTGCAGAGGCGGGGATGACCCCCGCTCGCAGCGTGTCCTCGTCTATCGCGGCTTCTATCCTCTCTGCGAGCCCGAGCACGGGTTTGAACGCAGCCACAAAGGCTCGCAGCCTTGAATAGGCAATATCCAGATCGAGATCTTGATGTCCGCCATATGCCACTAGTTCTTCGTCTAAATCGTCTCGAATCCTGTCCCTGATCTGCTCAATACCCCTGATCCAACTTGCAGTGTCCCAAAGATCATCGGCTTCCCCGCGTTTCCCCTTGAAACGCTGCACGAGGCGCATGACGTCTTTCAAGGGCGCCAGCCGGCGCTGAATCTCCTCTCGAAGATCTTCTCGCTCGACAAAGGCCTGGACCAAGTCCTGCCGGTAGGTAATCTCCTTGACGGAAGTGGAAGGCGCGGTCAACGTCCGTACGAGGAACCTATACCCCGATGGCGTGCGGGTCCGCCTGATGACCGAGAGAAGGGTTCCCTTGAGCGAAAGTGGGGATGCGGTTTGTTCTTCCCCAGAGCGCATGGAGTGTTTGATCTCGAGGGCGTTGAGCGTCGCTGCGTCAATGTGCATATGCGCACTGGTGAGCTGTCTATCGGGCTCGTTGAGCATCGGCATCCATTCCCTCAGGGCGTATTGGAGGTGATGGTTGAGTAGCGAGATTGCCTGTGCCTCCAACGACAATACTCCCGGGGTGAAGGTCGATGTCGTGGGTGGGAAGGCTTCTCCGGAGTCTAGGTCGGGAGGGCGGTATGTATCGGCAAAAGAGACGTGTACCCGCATGACCCTCAGGAAGTGCAGGAGCTCCTCCACCGAGCGATGATCGACTAGGTTGTCGGTATCCACTGCCAAATCGTTTTCCCGCTTCCACATCCCTTTGAACCGGTTATCCAGGACGATCTCCCTCGGACTAATCCTCGCCAGCTCGTCCTCTAGTTGCGCTAGGGTTGATTCCTTGCTGTAAAACTCGCCGGTCGAGGCATCGGTGTATGCGAGCCATAACCCCATTGAAGCTGGTTTGTCCGTCGACGCCGTCTGGGTCGTCGATTCGGACACCGAGATTGACAATAGGTATCGACTTTCCTCGCCGGAGAGCCATGATTCGTCGAGCAGTGTACCTGGTGTAACAACCCGGCCGACTTTGCGATCCTTGGACCGTTCGCCTTCGAATACCTCGACCTTGTCGTATTCCTCCACGAGGACCACCGTGTACCCGTGCACTTGGACCAAATGCTTGAGATACTTGTCGAGCTGCACTAGAGGGAACCCGGCCATCGGATAAGTGATGAGTTTACTGTTGAGGTATCTCTGGCTTCCGTCCAAAGCGGTCGCAACGCCATCACGGCCTTTGGCACTCTTGTTGGCGATTCGGATATCCAAGATGCTTCGGATTTGATTCGCCCTTTCCGTATAGTACACCTAGACTCCGAGGTCAGATTCGCCCAACACGCCCATGGTTCCATCGCAATTGACTCACCTCGTAGAACTTGCCAACCCGGGTGAGGACGATGCAATCTGGGAACCGGAGATAATTCCGATATATATCCTTGAGCAGTTGCGTATCGGGAATCTCCTCCCTGCAAATGGCATCCTCCACGAGATCGTCGATTGTCGGTGTCCACCCTGCCGGTCGGTCGATTCGGACAATTTGCTCCTGCTCGAGCTCTTTGGCTTTTGTCTTTGGCGACTTTCGAGCCTTTCTCTGTGGCGGCAGTTCAGGCAGTGACTCGTCAAGAGACTCCTCTTCCTCAATGGTGGGGGCGGGGTCGATCACCTTCTTCTTCCTCGTCTTCTTGACTACAGGCGCCTCCGCGACTTCAATTGGCGTCACCCCATCCTGACTCGCCCTCAGCTCTTTGACTGCCTTCGCCGTAGTCAACTTCTTTCTGGTCTTCTTGACAGACACCACGGTGTCCTCTTCCAGCCCGGAGACGTCGTGATCGTGGCCCACATCCACTGCGGACTTGCGAACCTTTTTGATGGGCAGATCGTTGAATGATACCGTGCTGGACTTGCTTGTCCGAGATGCCAAATTCACTGCACTATGCCCGAGGAGCCTGATAGCCTCGTAGCCGTACCCAGGAGATATCCGCTTAGGATACCATCTCGTCCTTGGTAGGCTGACCAGGAAACGAGACATTGAATTTCACCGGACCATCGGGCGCTAGCTTCAGCCGGGGGTGAACGGTGAAGAGTCGACCGATCTTCTTCTCCTCGCGACGGATAGCCTGAGCTTAGGAGCCGCTCTCTGGGTGTGCTGCTGTCTGTAGTCAATGGATGAGGCAGCTCTGTGGACTGAGTTCAGCGTTGAGAGTGACCAGACGGTCCAGTCAACCGCTGATCGGACCAAGATCCCATGTTGCAATCACGTGACGTGTTTCATCGAGGTCGAGGTTGCCGCAGGCGGGGGGCGTCGACGACCCTTGTTTCGACGACCAGCTCGGTCAACGTCTTACCATAAACATACAAACTTGTCGCACTGCGCCCTCGCAGGATGGAGGTCGACCCCGATAATCAACCTGGACCCTCATATCCCAGGAAGACCAATGTTGTTCACATCCCGGACAACACGTTGAGCCCGATTCCTCAAAGCGTCTGGAACTACAGATCTCTAGATACATCCTCCGACCCGTCCATCTGCATAGACAATGGTGAGCTGATCGCATCTCCAAATTTGCCCAAGCTCTAATACATGTTCTAGGTGCACACTCCTGGCGAGCGGGGTTCTCGACCATGGAGCAACCGTACATTGATCGTCAGAACGTGATAGCGAGGTATAAAGAGCGCAAAGCAGGTCGAAACACGTTACTCTTTGGCAAGGACGTAGAGGCGGATGCCAACTCGCGCTCTAATGCTAGATACATGTTTGACGGGGATCTCATGATCCATGGGGACCTCCTGGTGCGTGCTGCGCCCATCTAGCTTTCTCCTTCTCGGGGCGCTGAAGATGGAGCTATAGGAATGCGTACTGGATTTCACCTTCACCCACCTCGGCATAGATTCCTCGAGGATAGAACAGCCTATCGTCATGACGGAGAAATTGGCCAATCCTCTCTTCACTCGAGCCCGTACGTTTAGCACTACAGCTGGTCTGACCTCATCAAGGAATTGACAGCTGATTCTATATCTCGAATCTAGTCACTTCCGAGGTCATCTTCGAGCTGTATCAAGCTCCCAGTGTCACGTACGGGATAGACTCGTTGTTCGCCTTTTCGAGGCAGAAAAAGACGGATGGATTGGCCATCAGTCTCGGTCATAATTCCAGCACGGTCATCCCCGTCGCCGACGGGAGGGGAATCCTCAGTCGCGCCAAGAGGTCAGTGGCCTGATAGTCTTTTTGAAAGCTCGCTAATCTCGAATAGGATACCCTTTGGAGGTTCTCAAGCTTCCGAGCTGTTGTTGAGACTGGCTCAGCTGAAATATCCTGGGTTCCCCACTAAAGTCAATGCGAACCAGGCCACGGTGAGCTAATTGTCAGCATACTGTCGTTGATTGAGCTCACACGAAATAGTTCATGATGAGAGAGACTTGCTATTTCTCCTCGGACTATGAGTCAGAGTTGAGCTCACTGAACGATCCGGAAAGCCTGGCAAAGATGAGCACAGTCGTCCAATTCCCCTTCACAGTCGCGGTGAGCAAAGACTCTCCATGATTCGCCAGGACGATGGCTGACACCCTGTAGGACACGGTGGAGAAGAGCGAAGCAGAGTTGACTGCGGCCGCCGAGAGACGCAAAGAGCAGGGTAAACGGTTACAAGAGATGCAGGCGAAGCAGCGGGCAGAAAAGGTAGGTCCTCTGTCCGTTCAATCGCCAAGACATGCTGATATCGTTCTTCTAGCTCGCGGTGAAGATGGTCGAATTGGAAGAGTACAAGTCGATCCAGGAACAAAAGCCAAAGATGAAGAAGGCGGACTACCTCGCTGCCATCGTGGAATCCACGCCGTTTGACACTGAAGCCGAATTCGACTCGTGGATCAAGAAGACCGAGGCGGACATTCGGAAGAAACAGCGCAAGGACCTGGGCGAGGAGCCTGAAGTCGAGGAAGAGCCTTCGTTCCTACTGGTCGAGGTGCCTGATGCAGAGTTGAACGAGGAGGATCTCAAGGAGAAACGCAGGCAGCGTTTGATGAAAGCCGGCTGGGACGCAAGGGTCAAGTTGAGGGAAGAGAAGCGCAAGGAAAAGGCCAGAGTAGTGAGTGCACAGTCCATCGAACGAGCGAAATCGTGCTGATGGCACTGAAGGATGAGGAGAAGAGACAGGAGGAATCGTTCAGGGCAACCAACCCCCAAGCGTGGTCGGCTCAATTGCGAGAAGAACAGGAATCGGTCATTCTGAGGATGCAAGAGCGCAAGAAGAAGAAGGCGCAGCTGGGAGACCGAAAGTCTCTGGCGGCGCAGAATCGGATGAAGTCGATCGCGGCGTTGGCCGCTGAGGAGAAGACTGGGAAGAAGAGGAAGAAGGGAGAGGGTGAGTGCAGCACTGCAGTGTACCACGCATGCCGGTCGCTGATGGTTTGGTAGATGACGACGGCTTTGGACGGAATGACGACGATTGGGCTGTCTACCGAGAGATCGTAAGTCCCACAGGTTGACTCGCCCTTGACGTGTTAGCTGACACTGGTGTTAGGGCGGCGACGAAGAGTCAGACGCGGAGGAAGATGATCAGAATCAACTCGACTCGATCGAAAGTCGACTGCTTCAATTCGACCCGTCGTTCACAGAGAGCGATACACTTGAGGGCAAAGCGCGCGCAAAGAACGCTCTGATCAATGCCTTTGTCCGAGGCGGCTCAGAGGGGCGGTATGACCCGGAAGATGTGCGGCAGAATCATCAATTGCACCTGAACGTCGAGCGGATCAGGGTGCCCGAGACGTGGTTCCAGCCTGGGATGTTCGGCATTGACAGCGCGGGCCTAGGCGAGGTCGCTGGATGGGTGCTCAACGGCTACGAGGAGGAGCAGCGGAGGCGCATGATGCAGGTCAGTCAAGTCGAGCGATACGATGAGGGGGACACATGCTAATTGTGCGACAGTGCATCTACGTGACGGGAGGGTGTGCTTCGACACCGGGGTTGTTGAGCAAATTGCGAAATGTCCTCACCCCGGTCTTACCCTTCCGCGCACCTCTCAAGATTGTCACCTCGCTCGATCCTCTCAAGCCGCAATGGGAGGCGTGGCGCGGCATGGCAGAGTGGAGTACGACGGAAGAGGCCAAAGCGGCAAGGGTGACAAAGGCCGAGTATGAGGAGTTTGGGGCGGAGTGGCTCAAGGAGCATAGATGGGGGAATGGCAAGCCGTGAGGCTGCGTGAGTTACAGTATGCATCGCATATGCAGTATTCCGACTCGTTCACTGCCGATCGGCTACGACCTGGCGGAATATAATCGTCTGTGAAGATGGCGCTCATATGAGGTGGACTGATGGAGGCGATCGACTGTTTTGCCACTGGGAATGACGACAACATGATCTCCGTTTGAGTGTCGTTCCCTGGCGGACGATGCAGTGCAAAGTTCTTCCCAGACCACTGTTCCCGCTGGGCGAACCACTGATCTCGAGAAGCTGGTAGAGCACCTGCCTTGAAGGCTTGAACAAGAACGGTAACTGATTCGAGCGATTCCTTGGCATCAGCCATCAAAGAACAACCGACCGACGAAATCGCTCGCCTATCTCATTATGTACACCGGAGTATGACTATCTTGCCCACCTCTGCCCTAGCAGTAGTCCCACAGCCGCATAGTAGGAGTCTCAGATGATAGCAGCGGACTCAGGAGACCGACCACAGAGACGGTTGGTCACCTACGAGCCACGTGTCGCGCACGTGCCCCCCTGCCTCGGTCTCGGCCGATCGGATCGTCCCCGCCGGTGTCATCATCGTTGTGCGACTGCGTGTCATATGATGCTGCGTCTTTATACAGTATGGGAGCATGACGAGCTATGGTGGGGTGAGTGTCCTGCTCCGCGGTCTCTGAGCACATGCGTGTCAGGAGCCGCGTAAGCGCAGTCTTTCCCGGGCTGAGCAATGGCCGCAGCTCACCCATCGTGATTTGTGCGTCAGCGAATGGTGTCGTCAAAGGAACGTGCGGTCATGCAGCATAGCGTATAACTAGCTCAAGATCGAGCAGTCTTCTTCTTCTTTCTCCTTCTACAACAAATCATCCAGGATGAGACTTATCCACCTACTTCCCCTGGTCCCCCTCGTGGCGGCAGCGCCGTCCAGACCTATTGGCGATACCGTGCCCGAGCTCGCTGTCGAAGAGTGGGCTTCGGTGCAGAGCGGCTTCTTTGGCTCGATCGCCAAATGGAACAAAGTTGCCGATTGGACGTGGGGCAAAGCGGAGCAAGTGATCGACAACCTCGAGCAAGAGTACGAGGGCGAGGGGTATGGCGATGGCGAGGAGGAGTTGACCATCTGGCAACAATTGAATGCCGATCCCAACTCGTTCTCAAAGCTCGTCAAGATCATCAAGGTGAGTGGTAGTATGGTTATCGAGCTTGCTCGATGTCACCACCGTCCGATCCACATCTCATTGTCTTGCCATATACGTTGTGATGGACACCGCTGACACGACGCAGTTCGAGGAAAAGGCCATCAAGTACCTCGACGACAAGGACTCCCAGATCACCTTCTTTGTGAGCTTGTCGGAGCTTGTCGGCCTCGAAGCAAGCTGACCTTTTCTGCTAGGCGCCCAACAACGACGCCTTGACCCCACCCAAGCACCACCACCACGGTGACGACCACGACGCTGCTCTCTTCGAGCTCGCCAAGAACCCGTCCCTCACTTCGATCTCGGCTCTGCTCGACTCGCCAGCCTTTATCGCCGCGCTCGATGAGCGCCACGACCACGGCCATGGCCACCATGGCGATCACGGCGATCACGACCATGACGACAAGAAGAAGAAGGAGATCATCAAGTACATCATCGGCAAGGTGCTCCAGTATCACGGTCTGACCAAGGCCTACACCGCGCAAGAGATTGCCGAGAACAGCACCATCCCAACGGCCCTCAAGGCCGATGATGGCAGTTACGGTGGACTCCACAGGAGGATCAAGGTTGAGAAGCAGCTTCTCCCACCTGGTAAGCTTGTCCATCTCGTCAAAGCTTGGCGCTGACTGGTCGCAGCGGTCAAGCTCAACTTCTACGCCAAGGTGCTTACCAGCGACAAGAAGGCTCGAAACGGATACCTGCACACCCTTGACCATCCACTGATCCCCCCCGGATCAATCTTCGAGTCTGCCTACCTCCTCCCAGACTTCTACTCTACTTTGACCTCTGCCGTCCAACACCTCCACGGTCAGCACTACCTCGACTGGCAGTACGACCGAGAGCACAGCGAGCCTGGAAAGCCCAAGTTCCACGGAACCGGTCTCGCCACACTGTTCGCACCTACCAACGTCGCATTCGGTCTTCTGCCCCCCGAGCTCAAGTTCTACCTCTTCTCGCCTTTCGGATCGAGGGCTTTGAAGAAGATCATCGCGTACCACTACATCCCAGACACGCTGCTCTTGACCGAGCTCTTGGTAGACAACCGAAAGCACGATCACAAGCACCACGACAAGAGTGAGGTCAATGTCGAGTCTGTCCAGTTCTTCGACGAGCCCACCTTCCACAAGGAGTTTGACATCCACCCAGCTCTGCCCAACTCGACCCTCCACATCGAGGTCGCAAAGGTCAAGGTCCTCCCAGTCGAGGGTGAGCCTCATCCTCTCTAATTATTCCTTGGAAGTATGCTGATGAGTGTCAGGCGCTACCAAGTTCACCCTCAAGGTCAATGGCCAGAGCGCCATTGCCGTCGATGCACCAGCTCGAAACGGTGCCTTCCACGTGAGTCCCATTGCCCACGAATTCGCATGTGGCTGACCTGCTCGGTAGGCCATTGGCAAGTTGCTCGTCCCGCCTCACCACCACCACGACGAGCACGGCGAGGATATCTCCTCCATCGACTCGTACGAGAACTGGGAGCAGTGGCTCCCAGCCTGGGCCAACGAGGCCTAGGAGGATGAGTGGATTGAGAAAAATCTGTATAATTGTGTATATAAGCGCTGAGGTGTTAAGTGTCAGTATCTGTAAGTAGTCAGAAGATAGCGAAGATGCACGTGTAGCTCGAGTACAGGGCTAACCTGCTGGTTCAATTAAACTACTGATCGCTCTCAGCACCGATCGCGCCCGCACAATCCGATTGGAAGTCAGCGCTCAGCAAGCGTTTCCTCACTCTCGATCCTGTGTTGAAAAGGTACGCCGTGGCGGAACCGACAGTGTGATGAACGCGGGATATGATGCCTGATCACAGGTCGGCGTCTCGAGGCACCGATCTGATCTCCAGGTCTAGTCTCTGCTGACTTGTCATCAATCGATCTGGGGTGGAGAGGTAGTTGCTGATCAATATTACTGCTGGACGACGGCTATTCGAGCGATCGTCGAGCCTAAACCCTGGAGCCGCCACGCTCTCTCGGTAGATACACAGTGGGGAGTTTCCAACAGGACCAAGCGGCGTCCGAGACTCCGAGCTTGTTCGGGTTAGAGCCCTTGACGTCAAGCATAAGCTCTGAGTGGAATGTGGCGGGGGCTGAGCATCGAGTGCAAGTCGTGCGATGGACATGGGCTGACGGGGACAAGCAGTCCTACAGTCCCCCCTCTGGATATGCACTTCTCCGTTGCAATTCCGGCGCAGCGTAGTATCCACCTACAGTAAGCTCTGCGTTGAGCTTTGCGTTCGCGAGCCCCTCAACGGCATACTGGGCGACTGGGCGACTCCGCTCATACCACGTCCTGCCTGCAGTTGCCTGCAGTTCGGCTATTTGTGAGTCGCTCCGTGTGCCAGCGTGTACCAGCTTGTACCTTCGAGCTCTTCGTCGCCCACATGCTCCGCCGATCGCAAGTACGACATGGGCGACGATCATCCGCTGGAATTTCGAGATTACGCACGATTCTGCAATTTGCGTACGAGTACTGCTCCTGCTCCTGCAGACTGCTCCAGCCTCCAAGTCAAACCCCAGTGATCAGCTGACCATGCCAGCTGCATATCACAGCATCTGGAGACAGCGCTGCAACTGCAACCGATGTCCAGGATGCAGCGCGTGTTCGGACAGGTTCGGACCTGTTCGGGCCTGTAAGTACTGATTCATCCGGCTGAGTCCCTACCAGTCCCTACCCCACAAGCACCCCACCCAGTTCCAAGACTTGCAGCAAGACAACGGGATGGCGCAGCAGAGCGCCATGGCGATTACGATTACTGCGCAATCGAGGCCACCTGCGCTTTGCCACACCTTGCTCATCCCGTCATCCGCCATTTCAGCGAGTTGCATAAGACGAGTCATTAGGCGGACCGGTGTTCCGGGGTCCTGTCTTGCCCAGCGTCGAGAGTGCTCGGCTCAATGTCGAGCCCTTCGAGAACAGGATGAAATGCATAGTTACGCTGCTACCTGCGAGAGTCTGTGAGAGTCTGCGAGTCACTCGGTCTCGTCTTTGAAGGATTCAGCGAGACGAATACGGACGCTCTGCAGAGAGGCACGACACGAGTCGAGGTCCCAGGGTTCCCCGCCGAGAGCGAATCTTGGCACGAGGGGGTGAGGGGGGAATCACGTCACCCCCATCCCGGTAGGCAGCAGAGCCGAGCAGACCCCTGCAGACCCAAGGCAGTTTTCGAAGAAGCCTGCGGGGTTCTGGAAAAGTGCCTAGAAAGCTTATTGTCAGGGTTTAATTTTGCCCGATCCGAGCGGGAGAGTGCGTAATCGCGACGTCGAAAGGCGTCAGCTTTTTTGGCTGCAGCGCAATCGACACTACTGCAGCATGCTGGACAGTAGTGGTAGAGCTTGGTTGAGCTTGGTTGATGCAGCTGGAGCTGGAAATTACTACACCCGTGCACCGTACGTGATCGCCGAGCAATAGCAATAGCAATCGTAAAGCCGGCACCCAGCACCCGGAGCTGTCCGCCGGAAGAGCTGTCAGCAACACCAGGCAACAAGCTCGACGCTCGACAGCAGTCGACAGCCCACGCAGCCCAGTCGTGAGATCCAGTAGCCTGGACCACCTGCAAAGGCACCGAGAACACCCTCTGCGTCTGCCCGGACTGAAAAGAACGAGCTTGGGAGCACGTAGTCCACCTGCTGGAATCGAAAGCAACCTTCAACATTGAATCGAACACTAGCCAATACTGCACGGCACGTCGCCACCCAACTCGAACACATTGATCGCCATCGCCAGCCATGGAGCATTAACGACAGACGGAGCGACAGTCGCAGAAGATATAGCGGCGATGATTCCTGATACGTTCAGCCGAGTTTCGATATTAGAAACGCAGTGACCCGTGTGTGGATACCCTCCCCCTCCCTACCGACCGAACCCAACTCTACCCCGACACCCTAGAAGGATCCCTTGGCGCATAGACCATCCTGTTCAAGCTCGAGCGACCATTAAGCAGTAATACAGGACGAGCATACCTGGCAACGCCTGAAAACCAGGAGTTGAACAGAGTTGAACCTCGGTTCAGCGACAGACCCTACGGATTGTCATTCCGACTGGCACATTGTCCACAATTCCACTTGTCTCAGAAAGGGAGTGAAGTGACTCCACCCCGCATCGACCCACTCAGCACGACGCCGCTTGCGCCGTGCCCCCTCGCTGCCCCACATCAACCACGGACTGATCAGCTGAGCTGAACAGAGCTGAACGATCAAAGTGAGTGAGTGATTCGTTGGGGGACAGCTTAAAGGACCCGAGAGACGGACCTGTCATCGTGTCATCCTGTGTCATCCATTCGCGTCTGTGCCTATCTCATCTCATCTTCGCATTGTTCGTTTCTTCTCCCCGCTGATCATTGCCTTTGCCTTCCAGCTTCGACCCTCTTCGACCGTTCTTCTTCCCCCTTCTTAGGCTTCTTTGACCGCGCATCCTTTTGCAATCAGGTACACCGGCGATCAATCCGTCGTTGCGTATTGTTCTCCCGTTCACCCTTGTGAGTGCTCGTCCCCGTCGTCAAGAACGTTCTCTCCCCGGACCGCGGCCGATCCATCAGGTCATCAGAAGCTTCTCTCCCCCATCGTGATCGTGATCACGAGTTCCGGCGTGCTCTGGATGTATTTCGGCCTCGAGTCGACTTGATGACTTCGGGCCTCGTTACATCAGTGGCTAGTCGGTCTGGTTCCACATCTTGAAACCTCCTCCCCGTCCCACCCCCTTGCTACAATCCCTGCATCGTCATGCGTTGTCACTAGCCAAGCGATAAAATTGTCATCAGTGAAAGGTATCGGGCTGACAAACGTTTCTCTATCTCTTGGTGAACCCCACTCGATCTACCTCCTCGACCATCAACCCCACCTCTCACGCCCGGTCTGATCACCGTCGATCTACTCCTTCCCCACCGCATACAATGGCACACCTTTAGTCCACCTTTGTTCTCTCTCTCGCCGCTTAGAGTCCTTTCGCTTCGCTTCAGTCACCTCGGCAGCAAAGGGATCCGCCATCTTTCACGGACAGCTTAGTCGGGTTTTTCGGGCTGCAACAACGTGTAGTCTGGTCATCACGCCATTGACCAGAGCGTACGTCTGCGCAGAGGACATAAGTCGTGAGTATAGTTGTCATCACCTCCCCTCTCTCATAGCGATGCCCCGTCGCTAATCGACCCTCGACAGCTCACTCGCCAACATGGACATGGATATGGACGTTGCGTGGTGTCTGACCTGCTCGAAGAGAACAGTGAGTGTCGAGCCATACGACGATGATTCAAGCTGACAAGTCGGTAGGACCACCCACGCAACCCATACTGCTCAGAGGCATGCAGAGGCCAAGATGTCACATCGTCGGATCCCTCTTCCTCATCAGTCACCAACTCTGTGCCATTCACGTCGCCAGTACCCCCAGCTCTATTCGCCGCAACGCCCATCAAGGACAATGTCCGATCTGCAGCAGTGCCGGCCGACATGTCGCCGATCAAAAAGACATCCACGATCCCCGCCAGACCCCCTGTGACTCCACTCGCAGGTCCACCCCCGCCAGCATCGGTTTCCGCAGCAGCTGCGTCCTCGTCATCGAACCGACCGCAAGCGAGGGATAGACGAGCCTTCTCCTTTCCCGCAACTCAGGCAGTCGACCCCATCCCGTTCGACATCAGCGCTAAGAGGAGAGCAAGGGAGAGTCAAGGGATCTTGCCCCCGTTCATCAGGAAGACCCAAGGGTTCAATTACAACAATACCCAGTCCCCAAACCACCGCTCTCAGGATAGTGTCCCAACCTCAACATCAGGCGCAACGTCTGCCTCGTCGACCCTGCCCAACCACTCGTATAAGCCCTCGGGAACGCTCAAAGTGCCGATGTTGAATCGAGAGACAAAATCGACCGGAGGAGCCAATACGCCTTTCGACCCGGAATCAGTGTTCTGCTCGACATCCGAGTCTGAGACGGAGGACCGGCTAGAACAAGCCGCTCATCCTTCACCATTACGACTCCTCGGTGTTGCCAGCACCACCACTCCAGACACCTCAACCGTGCCATCCTCTGCGGCGCTATCGAGAAAGTCGACGAGCAAATCCGGCAAAGCTTTCACTTCAAGCAAGAAGGAGGCTGAGCGCCCATCGTCGTCGACGCTGAAAGCGCATCAGAGGCGGGACTTTGCCATGGCCCGAACCAACTCGCATTCACCGGTGGCCACGCTCATAGCGTCCTCGGCGTCGTCGAGGAGTCGAGAGGACATCATCTCGTGGGCCAAGGCGATCGAGCTGCGACCCTCTGGTAGCGCCTTTGGAGATGACAGTGCGAGTGACCATGAAGGTGCCGAGGAGGAGGACAGGGGGAGGTCGAGGACAAGAAGACCTTCTGCCGCTTTACCCGTTGCTTCACCCTCCCGACGAGGTAGCACCCTACCACCTACCATGGAAGAGGCGGACGAGACGGCCCACTCTGGCGGTGATACATACTCCACCACGCCAAAAGGTCGCATGGGATGGTCCGGGCTCGGTATTGGACCCATTGTCAAAGCTCTCACCAAGACCATCGCCCCGAGTCCTGCGCCAGCGAAGCGAACCATGTCCGACGAGACGATCCCCGTGGTCAACGCCGGTCTGGGCCTGCAGAGCGTGCTCGCTCCAGCGGAAGTCAGTCGGATCGCAGTGGTCTCCACTTCGGGCGGCATGTCGACCCCCGCGCCACCGCAGTCGACTCATGCGAACGACTCGGACATTCCACTGTACTTTGGAGGTGCTACGCCGACATTGTCCACCGTGTCCTTTTCAGAGGTCGTCGATCCTTCGATCAACGGGACCCATGACGCCGTGGATATCGTCACCACCGACGACAACTTCTCCACCACGTCATACAACCAGCGAAGAGCGCCACCGTCCTCGAGATCCCATGGCAAGGGAAAGCCCTCGGTGAACACCTCCTCCGTCTCTGGAAACAGGACGACCTCGACTCCCGGACCCAACAGACAGCCACCGCTGCCCCTCCGACCGATCGCATCTACCGCCACGGCAATATGGAATCTGTCGACATACCTCCGTTCCTTCTCCCCATTCTCCATTGCCTCGGTCATCCCGCCCTACGTCCCCTTTGCGGCGGCAGCCGCCGGTCTGGCCAAAGGTTCAGACACAACAGTGCAGAACTCGTCAAGTACTGGTCCGCAGCGTCAAGGTGTCGATGACCCCTCTACGCCGCCGGAACCGAGATCGCCGGATCTCGACCTTGAAACGGCTACAAACTCGCCCAACAGGCTCAAACACGGAGTGTCCTCTGTCGAAGCGCAGTCCTCTGCTCCGCTCCCCCTGGTCGCCAGCAAAGTCAATCTGTACCACGGCGAGGGGCAGGACGAGACGCCCGAGACGGCTCAACAGACCATGGTGAGGAGTCTGCCAATGGACATTGTGCTGCCCTCGGCCTCGGGCTTCCAGGCCATCCAAGCCAACGAGGAGAGAGTGAGGGAGCGGGAAGCGAGAGAGTATCTCGAGCGTTCGCAAAGTCGTCATCGAAGCACCAGTCGATCGAGGCGGGTCGTCCAGAATAGCAATTGTTCAAGCTGGATCCCGAACGATAAACCGCATTACTATGGGCCATACGACAACTCGCTCGAAGGGGACTTTGACGACGGATACCCGCTTTATAGCAATACGTTGTACCTCTCCCGTCAACCCCAGGCAATTGCCCCTGCTTCGCAGGGTGCTTCGCAGGGTGCTTCGCAGGGTGCTTCGCAGGGTGCTTCGCAGGGGAAACGTCCCGAGCGCCCGGCCAGCTCTCGAAAGCGACAACCGAGCCACACTCACAAAATATCCTACGACGCCGACCACTCTGACGACGGGGACGACGAGGATCGAGGGCGAAGTCGCAGAGGCAAGGTGTTGCCAAGGGACAGTGCGGCATTGGTCGTCAATGAACAAACAGTCGCCAGGCCCGGCGTGCCCAGGAGATTGAGCGAGGGCGGGATGCAACTCCTCGGCCAGAGGTCAAAGTCCAAGAGCACGGACGTGGACGACGACGAGAGCAGGGGCAGGGGGAGGGGTAGAGCGAGGTGATTCCCCTAGGTCCACAACGCAACAAAAAGTACACTACATCACACGACATACACGCATTTCGCATTGTAACATTCCAGCATCCATCATACTTTAGCCGAGAACCAAAACGAAACATCATCAAAATAGTCGTAAAGACAGAACAGGAGTCGAGGTTGGACGGGGACGACACTTGACCGCTTGTGTACTCGAGCGCGAGGTTCGTTTCCGTTTGTTTGTACATAGTGATCAGGTTGTACACATGTATTGCTGAGCGTCAACCATGCGTTTGTGCCGTGCTTGAGACTGGAGTACGAGTACTCAGCGCAGCGCTCGTTTGCAGAAGTGATACATCCTGAAATATCTGATACAAAATGCTGGTATGATCGCCTGTGGTGGATGGAATCGTGATGGACCCTCTCACTCTCGCCATTGCCCTCCCTGCACCGTCCCTCCCCCGCTTGCTATCGGCGGCCAAAGAGCACTCTCATCATGACTGCGCCTACGCCAAAGCCCACGAGGAACAGGTATCCCGGCAACTGGCCCACCGTCCTCGGCAGATCATCTCCCTCCCGCCCGAGGAATCTATCCAGTATCCCCTCGGTCCGCGAGTGCAGTTTGGCTAGTTGCTTCTCCCCTTCTCCTCTTGCCAGTTCTCTTCCCCCTTCTCGTCCAGGCACCCCCGCGGCTGGCAGCTCCGCTACCGGCTCGCCCAGCCTCTGCTCCAACACCCTGAGACGGTGATTCAGCCGTTCGAGCTCTCGTTCCAATTCCACCTCTCGGGTCGACTTGCTCGTCTGCTTGATCGTCACTCTGCGCCCTCCAGCTAGAGGTATATCGTCATCCGAGTCAGTCCTTCGTAGGGTGGCTTGTCGATCCACCGGACGTCTGGAGGAGGATGATGAAGAGCCGATCGAGCCGTACTTCCCACCCGCCGCGGGAGGCCGGGATGGACTATGCGGGCTGTCCGCATCGGCGAGTGGGGAAATGCCCAGGCCAGAGTCGGCTTTAACCTTTCCGCTGAGCCTGGTTTTCAAGATCCGATCGGGGGTCGGGGTGATATCCGTCCTAACGTCGCGTTTGATGGCTAAAGGTGTGGTATCCCGACTTCCGCGCCCCACATCCTCTGCTCTCAAGCCCGGCTCGACGGCGGTTTCTGCCGTAGAGGCGGATTGGTCCTCGGTTTGGGTTGGCAAGTCGAAGATATCCAGGCTGCCACTGGTCTTTTGCGCGGGCGAGGAGGACGAGGCCTTGATGGTGGCCATCAAGTCGTGTTGATCCAAGAGCGGAGTGACCAACACCTCCTTCTCCGGCGAAGAGGATAATAGCTCTTCCATGCTATACTCCCTCTCTTCCCCTACTTCCTGTTTGTCACTGGCCTCGGGGAGATCCCGCTTCCACCCCTCGATCCGCTCTTTCGCCTTGAACACCTCTGACGAGGCACTGTCGCTCCGAACCAATCTAGCCCCCGGGGCGTACTTTGACCCGGAGCCGCCAGTGTGTTGCTTCTTAACGCCCCAGCGCTCCCAGCCGGATTGATCGCTCCCGCCCGTCCACTGGGCTTTCAACTTCGTCGGCTGGACGTGAGGTGATTGAACGTAGTCCTCTTCCGAGGCTTCAGAGGCTGAATCCCGCATTTCGATCTCATTGGCCATTCGCTTCACTCCGCTGATATCCTCCCCGGCCTCGTCGAGCATATCGGATTCGTCTCGCTCGAGGAGGATGGATGAGGTTTGATTGATCGAATTGGCCTGGACGCCTTGGAGGGATGCCCGACGTAGCTTGCGGGATATGGTCTGGAGGAGGGGCAGGAATGGAGGAGGGCAAGAATTGGTCCTAAGCCGTTCGGGATAAGCTCGATACCATGGATCGTGTAGGTGCTCGCACTCACGCCCAAATGTCGGAACTATTGCGCAGGAAATCCCTGCCGTTGACTCGCTGGCGTAGAACCCACGACTTGATGTCCTCGACCAGGGGTATTGGCAGTATCTGCCCGCTACTGTCTGGACCACCGTTTCGCAGCGTATGTCCTAGGTACTGCGAGAGCTCGGATGCTGCAAGTTCTATCAGCTCACGTTTCAGCAGTTTAGTAGGGTTATACGCACGCGTCCAGTCCTTTGGATTGAGCTGGAGGATGATCAGCGGGAAACCACTGGAATGGCAGACAGCTGTTGACTCACCGGAAGCACCACCTCAGCCACTCTTGGACTCCCACTCAAACTCCCCTCTGAGAGGAAACTCGGCATGCCGGCGCTCTTCCTCAAAGGCCTTCTCTCGCCGGGACTGTCCAGACTCCTCCTCCTATCCTCCTCCTTCTCTCTACTGCTCTTCTGAGGCACACCCCCCTGTGCGACTTGGGAAAGGTTGTTCATCGACCGACTGGGTTTATGCTTGTTGAGCGAAGAGGCCGGCTGGGAGGGTGACGAGTTGGTCCGGGTGAGTAATGACGACGAGGTCGTTTGTATCAGGTACGGATGGAAGTTTTTCGGGTGTTTCGGTGGTGAGGCGATCGAAGAGATGGACTGTCCGGAGGATGACTTGGGCAGTGTTGGCGTGACGGCTGTGGAAGTGGGCAAGGTGGGCATGGAGATGGTGGCGGATATGGTGGGTCGAGTGGGTGATGATCGCCTGGGGGGCGTCGATGGGAACGGGTACGAGGTCATGGCGTGGGTGACCAGAATTGATCGCTTGATGTCCGCAAGATATATAAGAAGTTGATTGAGCAGAAGATATGCGATATGACAGCGATACAGTAGTCGGCGATTGATGTCCTGTCCTGTCCTATCGCCAATGATGGTGACCCGGTGGTTCCTTTCTGCAACTCCAAAGGCGCGAAGCCGTTCCTTCCGAGACAAGTTTCTATCCACTGAGTCACGTAGGTGGATCCGACAGATACAAGACCGCTGGCTGCGATGGCTTTGAGACCAGATGAGACGACGGGAGATGGAGATGCTAGAGGATGGGTTTGTTTGTCTTTTGCTTGTGGTACCTGAGTGGCAAATCAGTCACCCGCGACGTTTCAGGGGCAGCGCTAGCGTGTTTCAGCGGAGATGTCCGCCAATCTCCGCCTTCTACCTCCACCGCTTGCTGATCGTCCTTGTCCTGGATCCGATGTTAATGTCGAGGTTGTATCCTACCTCTTGACCTACACCTACACTCACACCCAGACTACCTCGCAAGATGTCTTTTAGCATACACAAAGCCGCAATGGAGGGTGAGTCAGCTATGAACTCTAATTCTCTGCACTTAGCTGACCTCCCCGTCCGGGCTCAGGCCAACCCGGCCTGGTCAAGTCGTTACTCGCCGAAGACCCCAGTATCATCAACGCCAAAGACGCAGTGTGTCAGCTCCCGCAACCATAGCATTGATGAGCTGATCCAGAAGACTAGGACGGCCGGACGGCTTTGCATTGGTCCGCAACTACGGCGTCGCTAACCATGCTGCAATTGCTCCTCTCGCATCATCCCGACTTGGAGGCCAAGGACGTAATGGGCTGGACGCCACTCATGATTGCTTGTGAGCCAGCTTG
The DNA here is from genome assembly GCA_001600095.1 of Bullera alba. Taxonomy (NCBI): domain Eukaryota; kingdom Fungi; phylum Basidiomycota; class Tremellomycetes; order Tremellales; family Bulleraceae; genus Bullera; species Bullera alba. The sequence goes on from BCIX01000007.1 coordinate 697,102, forward strand.
TTGGTCCATACTCCAGTACATAGCTGAAGAATTTGTAGGCGTATCGGGTCACTATGAGCTAGCGAGTGAACTCGTCCAGGCGGGTGCGAAAGTCGATGCGGTCAATGAAAAGGGTCAGACGTCGCTGTGAGTGACGAGGCTAGGAAAGGGTAACCCATGTTGACATCTAGCCTTGGGGATTTAGACATTACGCCGCTTCGAAAGGAAATGTACAGGTGAGCTCGCACAGCTGTAGCACGCACGCAAGAGTCCCCGCAGCTGAGCTATCGCTCTCCCCCACTAGATAGGCCGACTTCTCATAATGAAAGGAGCAGACGTGAGTATCTCACCACAGCTACGTAAATCCCTGTGTAGAATACGGAAGAGAAAGCTGATACATCTTTAGATAAACGCAAAGGATAGGGCGAATCAATTCCCACTACACCGAGCTGCAACAACGGGATCGAACGCTTTCTTGCAATTACTCCTCAACCCACCCGAGGGAAGACCTAAGACCAGGCTCAACGGCCAAGATCGCGCCGGTGCGTCAGCTGTATCTTCTTCTAGCTTTTTCATATAGCTGACTGTCTATCCAGGTAACACTCCATTACATCTCGCCATGGAGTCTGGACACGGAGATGCCGCAGCAACACTTATCGAAGCGGGAGCAGACCGCGAGAGGGTGAGTCATCGACATCGGTATGGCGTGGGCAAACATGCTAACCCTCGCAGCCCAACTCCGAGGGGCAGATCGCAGAGGAGATCGATGGGGTAGGTGGCGAAGAGCAGAAGCGCGTGAGGCAGTATCTAGTATCGAAAGTGGGGCCAAGGCGGGAATAGGCGGTGCAAATCGTAGCACAATGAAATGGGATGCTCAGAAGGAATGACACAAGGGCAAGGTGCATAGAACGAGTGTGTACAAGATCAAAGTAGTATACACTATGGGGTGATGCGCGGAGGCATGTGTAGGTCATGGCAAGATACACGGCACATCCGCTGGTAACTGGTATGACAAGCTGCTCCATTCCTGACGAGATGACGGGGTGGCGATCGAGGCCCGCCCTCAGACCATGACTCCTTGAGCCACCAACAACCCTAGCTCCCGCCTACCACACGCTGCTCGAGTACCCGGTCGATGGGTTTCTGTGCGCATACCCTCTCTGGGGAGCCGGGTTGATGTCCTGCCATCCTCCCAGGACCATACCCCCCAAACCGGCTTGTTCGTCGACTTGCTCCACTCTACCCCCATACCCCTTCTGCACCGCGGCCGCCGGCAAGGCGGTCCAATCGTCCGCAAACTGCGGCTGCAAAGTACTGGCCTTGGGTTGTATCTTGACCGGCTTGCCGTCCTTCCTGGCGGTCTTGAGCCTCGCTCTGGACGTCCGGGCGATATCGGCCAAAGTGGTCGGCACCTCCGGAGGCGAGTATGGCTCTTCTGCCCAATTGACAGAATACTCTGGTGGCTGGTAATATCGATACCTCAGTTCTTCATGCTCGGAGGGCGGGGAGACTGGCCGAGGCTGGAGTCGAGAGGACCACGCAGACGAAGGGTCTACCACGGGGTCGTTGTTTGCGTTGTGGATGGCGGTTTGCTCGGCGTACGATGTGTCCGTGACATGACTTGCATACACGCCCATATTGTCGTCCAGTCGGGCAGGGGGGTCAATCGGCTCGTATCGCTCGACCGAGTATCTCTGCCCCTCGTCCCCGTGTCTGTGACCATTGGAGGTATCGTTCGCGGCCGTGTCGACTCTGCCATCCACTGAGACTGTCGAGGGCGGGCTGAAGGGAACCCTTTCTGCGCTGTTGGGCAATACCGCCGGCGCAGTCGCGCCCGAAGGTCTCTCCTCGAACCCGGGGATCGCGACCGGCTCCGGGGGTGGGGTGTTGGAAAACGGAGTAAAGACTTGTTCTGCACTTGGTAACACAAACGACGGCATCATCGATCCAAAACCTTCATCCACGGGCCTCGACGTTTTTGGAGACCTAGCCGCGGGCCCGCCGCTGGATCTACCGGCCTGCGGCCGGGTGGGCAGTTGACCCACTCTGGAGTTATACTGCGGTCTTGACATGATGGCATTTGCGACCGACGTCACCGCGCTGGCATTGCGCGCTGGACCCCCGGCGAAGCGACTTTCTTGCGGTAGAGGCGGTGAAGAACCCGGGATCGAGCTCCACCTGCTGTGTCCCCTCTCCGCGGGCTGACTCCTGTCGTTGTAGCTGGACGCGTTGTAGCTGGTCTGGTCGTACCCCGTCGATTGGTCTTGGGATACGGTGGACGACGGGCCATAGTGCTTTTCAAGCAATTGTCGCTGTTGGGTATCCGGTGTTGACGTGACCGGGTTTCCGGTGATCTCCGGGTATCCATTCTCGCCCTCTCCCTCTCCGTAGCTCCCGCCCGAGGTGCCGTTACGATCTAGCTGGGGCAAGTCGGGGAATTTCGAAGTCTTCAATTGCTCATACAGCGACGCTGCCGTTTCATGCCTCGGTCCCTGCTCGGCGGGACTTGCCGCAATGTAGCTCTGCGGTGAGGGGGAAACCACAGGACTGATCCTCACGTCATGATGCTGGAATGTGGCTGGCGCTGAGGATCGCGTGGCCAGTGGTGGGAACTCGTCGTTCTTTCTCGAGGGCGCCTTGAGCAGAACAGGCGGCGCACATCGCCTCGAGTTGTGCTAAACGAAGTCGTGATCAGCCAGCAGTCATGAATTGCAAGTAGGTGACCAGGACCCACCTCCTCAAGAGCTTCCTCATTGACGAATCGCATGCCGCACATCTTGCACCTGTCCAATTCCTCCTCCTCCTTCTTGTCGCCATTGAGGAACGAGGCAATTGTCTCGAAAGTCTCCCCGCGGGCGAGATGCCATTGGGTGTAGTGCTTAGACTCCAGTCAGCCTCATCCAGGATCACTTGTGGTGGACTCACGTGTAGTGCCTGGTGGGCGTCGGGGAAAGTCTGGAAACATGGTATGCATACAACGGCCCAGGAATGGGCGATGCCTTTGTGCTAGTGGCCGTCAGCCATCTTCACCTCGGGTGGATGGAGAGGGTAGCTCACCTTTCTCAGGTGGGCGGCGCTGCGGAAACCCTCGTCGCAGACTTCACAATTGACCGCGTTGACGTCCGCCTCGGCGCCTCTCTACTTGATGATCAGTTGCTGTCACGGGAATACGTGAGAAGAGTATCTGGACTCACCATCACCGATTTAGCCGCATGCACTAGTTGGACGTGCTTTGACGAGTCAGCAAGGTCTATCTCAACTCGCGTACTGCGCTATAGGGCGGTGATGGCCACTCACCTCGTCGACCTTGTCCATCGACTCGAAAGGTCTCTGGCAGTGTGGACATAGCGGTTTCTCAAACGATCGACTCTGCCCCTGTGGCGCCGCGGCTGGCCTGCTTGCGTCTGTAGCAAAGGGCGACTTGCCCTGTTTGACCAATTGGAACGGATGGATTGGCTACACGCCCAAATCAGCTCTTTTTCCCCATTGCTGAAACTTCATTCCAAGACCCTTGGAGCGAGGAGTTTGCTCACGGTGTCGGGATCACGACTCACCAGACTGTGAAGGCGATGGGTCTCCGGTTGCTGAACGTACGCTCCAGGGGCCATAGTCGGTGCTGTGCCCCAAGAGTCAGATCCAGATCCAGTGTTTCCGTCGGCCGGCGTTCCGTAAGCTGTAGTCGGGGCTGTACGCCAGGCGCCAGCTTGACTGGACGCGGCGTTGCTATCGGTCGGTCGCTTAGCAATGGTGTATGTGCCATAGGGGACAGCCGGCGCTTTCCCCCAAGCACCAGTCTGATCATCGGTCCCCCAAGCACCAGTCTGAGTATCGGTCCCCCATCCTCCAGATTGACCAGCTCCAGTAGATGCAACCGGAACCGAGGGAGCGACGTTCCCTCCCCCACCCACTCCCCCTAGAGACAGATGAGGCGGTCTCTCCCGCTTCAAACGGTCGGCTCGGCTCGTATCCCAGTTCACCTTGACCTCCGGTTTGGCATCGACACCCCAGCCCCCGTCCCCGCCAGGCGCATCATCAGGCACACCCCAGCCTCCGTCTCCACTTCCGCTGGGCGCAGCACTAGGTCCCTAGCCCCCATCTCCGCCCCCACTTGGCGCACTAGGCGCACCCCAGCCCCCATCGTCTCCTCCCCCGCCACTGGGTGCACCCCATCCCCCTGTGCTTGAGCTGGGTTTACCGCTCGGCGCGCCCCATCCGCCATAGGGATCGTCCACAACCGCGGCTTTGCTCGGTTTGTCCTCTATGACGCCCCAAGCGTTCATCTTGGGCTTTTGTCGTTTCTTCTCAGCACCCCCGTCCCAGCCCCAGCCGCCGTATGGGTCTTCCGGGTCGGGTTCGTGAACCGGTTGGACTTCTTCCTGCACAGGTACCGCTTTGAGGACTTTGCTCTGTTTGACCGGTTTGCCCCCTTTGGCCGGTTTGAATTGTTTGTTCTGCAGGACCGGTTGGGACTTTCGGGCTTCTCTCCAGTTGGACTCTGTCCGTGGTCTTTCAACGAGTTCGCCGTCGGAATCCCGTTCTTCGGTCCTGTCGAACCAGGGCGTTTCTTCAGTCTGGGGTATTGTCAGCCAGCCCAGATCTCCGAGAATCATCTTACTCACTTGCTGGCCATTCTGTGAGCCGCTGTTGTCATTTTGAGACCCGTAGTCGGCGGGAGTATCGTTGTCGTTGGCAGAAGGATTTTGCTCAGATGCCTCCTCGCCCCATCCACCGTTGTTGTCTGCGGTATCGCCCCAGGCTGCCTCTCCTTCATTCTCATAATTGTTGTCTTCCTCAATGGTACCCTCTTCATCGCCTTCAAAGCCCCCATCTGATTGTGACTGTTCATCTGTCGGCTGTTCCTCCAGCTGCTGGTCTTTGAGGCGTTTGACCTCGTTGGATTGCCGGCCGAACCACCAGGACCATACGCTCTGCTGTGCCCCAAGGGTCTTTGCCCCAGTGGGCGAAAGTCCAGTCTATTGAGCCGTTCCAAGGATCAGAGGGCTACTGGCCGTATTGGACGGGGTGGGGGCCTTGCGGGCCAAGACCCATCCGACGCCGAAGGACACTACGATCAAAGGCCACATGTTGTCAAGTCCAACCCGATGAACAAGCAATGAGGCTTTTGTCAAGCTCGCTCCATCCAAGCCCAGGTCCAACGGTCGCCGAAGGCAGCCGACCTCTGGCTGGATGTTGGACAGGACTGACCGGGACAGAGGAAACTAAGGCGATAGTACTAGGAGGGTGTAGGCAGGGCAAAAAGTTGGGCAATTGGTCAATCGCGTTGCCGGACGCGAAGAAGACGGAGATAGGGGTAATGTCCGCGGCAGAGAAGAGAGCCAGGGCCGGCAGCTATAAGGTAGGTGTAAGTGAGTCTACGACTGCTGAGCTGTTGTGCCGATCTCCCCCGGATACCGTTGGCGAGAACAATGCATGACACTGTCTACATACTATACGACCTGATCACCACATGGAACCGAAACCCCACCGACACTCTATTGATGAGCTTTTGAGCTCGTGAAGAGACCCGACCTCGGCGTCTTGTTCTCGTCCTCGTACGAAGACGCTCTTCCACTCGAAGGACCCTGCTCGACGTCGTGATGGAGCTCGGGGATCTCTGGCGACTGCAACTGCCTCTCCAGGCCCATCATCCGTCTTAGGTCATCCCGCTCCTTCTGCCTCAGCTCAGCAGCGGCATTGCCCGCATCCTGGGTCATCTTCCTGCCTTCCAGAATCCGCTGCATCTCCTCCGGGGTGTACTTGTAGAAGTGCTTGTCCCCAGCGGTCAACTTTCGCAGCCAAGGAGGCAAGAGGGCGAAGAATTTCGATCGGCCTTCCGTCTGTTGCGTCTTGAGAATGGCAGCGACGTCGTATGGCTCTTTGAGGTCGTGCCATCCGGGTGGCAGCAGTCGGGGGGAGATTCGGCCGAGCATCTTGGGCACGTTGTGCAGGAGGATGAAGAGGATCAATCCGGCAATAATACCATAGGCAATGTTGTCTAGAAGAAGGGGTTAGTAACTTGTTTCGCCGGCGTAACGTGCGGCAAGGGAAGACTCACAGGTGAAGGGGATGAGGGCGATGACGACGAATGCTGGAACGGCATCACCAACGTAGTCCCAGTTGATCTTGGTAGCGTTCTGCATCATCAGAGCGCCGACGATGATCAACACCGATCCGGTGGCCCAGGCAGGGATGTTACTGAGGATCGGGGAGAAGAAGATAGAGATGAAGAACCAGAACGAGGTGGCGATGGCGGTCAAACCGGTCTTTCCGCCTTCACTGATACCACTGGCCGACTCGACAAACGGCGTGCAGGGGGAGGTACCGAAGAACAGACCCGATGCGGCAATGCAACCAGAGTCGACGAGGAAGGCGACCGAGCTGCCCTCAAAGTCTCCATCCCTGGCGTCAAATAGACCGGCCTGCTTCGACATGGCGACCATCGTACCCGTAGTGTCGAGCAAATCGACGTAGAGGAACGAAATGAGCGCGATCCAGGTCTTTCCATTGGCGTAGGCGCTCCAATCGACATTCGATGGTCCGAGCAATTTGAAACCCCTTGCAGCGACCACTTGCTTGAAGAAGTCAAAGTTCGAGTCGCCGAGCGTGTCGTGTGGGAAGGCAGTGACGGCAGTGGGTCGTGGCCAGGAGATGATAGCAACGAGCAGCAGTGGCCAGAGAAAGGCGCCTACCTCGGATCAGCTGAGCCCCACTGTTTCTAATACCACTCTTACTCACCCTTGACTCGGTAGAGCATGAGGAAGACAGTCACGACACCTCCGACAAACACTCCCAACCACAGTCGGGGATCCTGTAGGACGTGACTGGCGCAGAAACCCGTCTCGTCAAGGTACTGATCCTTACAGCCTGCCAATTGCAACGGCGTCGACACTCCCCCACTAATAACGTTCAATCCGCTCGAGCTGAGACCGATGATTGTCAAGAACAAGCCGATTCCACAACCGATAGCGGTGGTGAGCGAACGGGGAATGAGCCTGACGACCCATTGTCGGAGTCCGAAGATGGTGAGGGCGAAGAAGATAATACCTTCGAGGAAGACGGCGGCCAAGGCTTCGCTGTAGGTGATAGGTCCGGTTCCCTAAAACTCGGTAAGCTCGAGCTAAACCTCTTGTCGCTCTAACTCACGTTGAAGCCGACTTGACTGTAAGCAAAGTACGCATTGACTACAGCGGGGGTTCAGCAACATTCATGCATAGCGACTGCCTCGCTACTCACCACCGAGACCTGGAGCGAGACCGAGGGGCATGTTGGCGAGGAGACCCATGAGGAAAGTAGCGATGAGGGAGATGGAAGAAGTGGCCGTGACATAGTCCCGTCTCAGCTCGTTCTTGCACAGATTGTAAGCCTCGTTGGCGGCACAGATGGGGTCCGAGGGCGTCGAATCGCAAACACATGGTCCTCCACTATCCGACAAGATGGACGAATTGACACTGATAATCTACGACCAGTCAGTCCCATCTCCACAACATCTCTTCTGCGTTGTTGTCACTCACATATAACATTGCCGCGGCTGTGACTGTACCTGCTCTGAGCTCCGTGCAGAACTTTGAACCTGGTCGCTCCAGGACATGACCACTGCCCTCGAGTCTGAACCACCGACCGACGAAACTCCTCGCTACGGCATTATCGATCTTCTCGACGTATCCCCCGAGCATCTTGAGCCGTGACTAACGGGTTGGGGTGGAGCTGAGTGTTGTCTTGAAGACGGAGGGGATCCAAAGCGACGTCTGAGAGATGGCGAGCGTCGATCTGGCTATATACTCGGCTGGAGAATCACTTATCAGCGGAGCGGCAAGTGCGTCCCAATTTTTTGTGTTGTTGCCATTGGAGTGAGTAACTTTTTTTGGCTGATGATCGCCCGGGTGTCCCGCCTTGAACTGTATTCCCGACCATGCCCGACTCTGCCCTGAGTGAGAGATAAGGCCCGCATCATCCCTTCTTTCTAAGCGATCCCATTGGGCGATAAGTGGAGCGAGAGGCAGGCGACCTGCAGGAAATAGACTTTCTCCTTCCGGACCGCCTGCCGCCCTGACTCCGATATTCCCGGCACCACTTGACCGTCACGGCATTCATTGAAGCCTTCCTTATCTCCAGAGCGAATCCAGCGATCAGTGCAGAGCTTGGACAGAGACTGACAGGAGACCATACAGTAGCAGCTTGCGACGTCAACTTCACACTCATTCCCGGTATCGTCGTATCGGCCCCGCAAAGCTTTCACCCAGCGTTTCATGTGGAGAATCAGGAGCTCCGGTAGAGCAAGGAGCAGCCTCGAGCTGGTCACATCCCGGTCATCGCGGGAGAGGACGACGCCGGTGGTAAGAGTCAAGACCGAGCTCGGCGGATTATCAGATACGAGAGGAGGCAGACCAGAACCGAGCAAGCTGGACCGAGCCATCAGGATGTAGGTCTGACTTGTTGTGAGCTTCTTCCACATTCCCATTCCGCGGAGCGAACGGCTCCCTCTCCGATCTGCTCTTCTAGAAGGACTCGGTCTGGCACGAAACGCGCTTGGACTCGGTGACGGAAACCCTCTAGTCTTCGGAGATGGATCTCGCCTGAACTGTCGACAAGTCTGTCCCGGCGATGAACGGTGGACCCCAACCTCGTCCTCAGGGTCCCTGTCCCATCAGTGTGTCCTCGCGCGATAGTCGTCGCCATCGAGCGTATCTGATCCCTCTGGAATGAAATGTCTGGTTGATACCTAAGGCGTAGAGGAGGAATATGGGATGCGTGTACCTGGCGGAGGAGGCTCGTGTGTTGATCTTCTCATTCAACCCTCACGGAATTGCTCCCGCTGTGTCGACTTCATCAACTCGTCAACTTGAAGTTAATCACTTTCAGATCTCAGAAAACGACGATCAATCCTCGATTCCATCACCGGCACCCAGGTGATCAGGTCAGTATCCTAGCTACCGCTGTTCTCTCGAGACCGATCTCGAGACTTGTCATTGTGGCCGCGACTCGCCCGCCGCGGCGCTATGAGCGTTTCCGCCCCGAGTTCAGTGAGTCCCTCGTTCTTGCTCACCTTCCTCCTCCTTCCAGATTTTCCTCATGAACTCACCTCCCCCATCCTTTCTCCATTCCACGTCTTCACCCTTCCTCATCTCCTTCAGCTTCCGCATCTCCCACATCTCGCATCTTCCGCATCTTCCTCATCTTCCTCGTCTTTCTCTACATCCTCACCTGCTTCATCTGCCTCACCAGCTTCATCGACCTCATCTTCTGCATGATCTTCAGCCATCCGCATCCTCCCACGTCGAGCTCGCGGCAACAACAATGAAACCGTGCTGACTTGCCGTTAGACGATGGGCACACACATCAGCGATGAGGTACGAATCTCCGACATCGAGCCGGCCGACTCCGCCATGCGCAGGGTACTCGAGAACCCGGATGTCCTCGGTTGCATTTTCGACTACTGCGATATGAAGGACCTCGATCAGATTAGCTTGGTGGATCGATTCTTCGAGGCCGCTTCCGCATCAAGAATGTACAGGAGGGTGGTCATGAATGCTGAGAGCTGGCGGTGTGCGGATTCGACACTTCGTAACGGAACTCCAACACCTCGACAGATTGGATATTTGGCGTATGCTCGAGGTCTACACATCTCTGGCGAGCAGAATCAGCGAGTCAGTTACTATTTGAGCTCATGCTCCTTCGCGGGAGTCAAACTCGTCCAGCTCTACCCACCATCGACAGCTCCCACCGGCACCGTCGAGACCGACAATCAAGACAGAGAAAACGACCAAAACCTCGCCGAGATGTTGAACACGACCCCGGGTTTTTCCCCCGACACCGTGGTGGACATGTTTAGTATGACGCTCCGTTCCAACTACGGTCGCCTGTCAGATAGACCCCCAAGGGATAAGGAACGCCCCGGAACGCTCAGTCACTCTGCGACCAGGCTCGTCACGGATGCCGACTGTCTTGAGAACGCGATCGGCCAGCAGCTCAAGTCCAGACGTGGGCAAAAGAAACCTCTTCTTCGCGCCTCCTATCCCAATCTATCGGAGATAGTCATGTGGCTGAGATGCGAGCCCACCTACTGCCGCCTTCTGAATATGGTGTTCGCCCTCGTCGAGAATGGCTACAAGGTGGTTCTGGCTGGATATCAAGAACGAAGTCACGACAAGGAATACATCAAGGGGGAGTTGCTTGGGGCAAGGAGAAAGGGGATACCCAAGCCAGTGCCGGGCTACGACCAGCTTGTCGATACTCTTGCCGACAGGGTTCACAAAATCTCCCTCAGAGAGTTCTATGCTTTGCCATATTGCGGGTACCATGGGACTGCAGAATACATTAAAAGGGAAATCAAGGAAGAAGAGAGATTTTACCGAGCTCAACACATCACCATGCGCCACGATTCTAGGGGTGATGAGAGGCTGTAGGCCAGTCTGTTATCGATTGCAAACGGTCGACTAAGGCACGGTCGACGGCTGGACTTGAGGGGAGGACGAAGTGATAGAAGGTCTTCTGTCGGGAGAATGAACAGTTCTGAGTAGATTCGAGGGGAATGAAGAGGAGATTCTCAGGAGCAAGACGATTCGGTTGTGTCTAATCGTGAGTATCGCGCCTCATTGTATGATTGACCACGAGCTGACTCCAATCTGTGTTTCGATACTAGCGTCTTGCCCATTCAACAACACCTCGCAGCCGCACAAGCGTCCAACGGCCAACGCCTGTTCTAGCTTCTCGTTCGACGACTCACTGGCGGACCACCTTGTGCACAACTTCTCAGAACACTCGATGGGACTGAAAGCTGGACATGGAAGACTGGTGGCACGATGTTAGATAGCATGGGGAGGCAGAATAATATGCTGAGGTCAGGATGGGGTGAAAGGTATGGGACGGATGTGAGATCCGCATAGGTCGTTAGTTCGATCCGGCGATTTCGAAACACGGCGGACGCTGTGCGGCTTGTGACATGCGGTGCGATTGTATTCGGGCGGTAGCGTCCCTGATATTGTTTGAAAAGTTGCATATAGAAGTTGTAGTCGATGGTGTAGATGGAGAACACGGTAGCATGTCGATCTCCCATCGTCGCCGGCTCAGCACCCAGCACTGCCAGCAGGGCTTAGCGCTCTCATCGATCTCACGCAATTGATTCCGGCTCTTGCGATCTCGTTGTGCAGCGCTTCATGCTGCTTGTTTCCAACTTGTTTCACCGCTGCTAACTTCCAGTCGACCTTCAACTTTCAATTGCTTCGTACGCTTCGCTGCAATGTATTGACCTTGAGACTCGTTGCACATCAGCAACCGCCTGCCAAACGAAAAATACCGTCACGGCTGTGGTAGTAAGTTCCCTGCCGATCATCTCCACTCGCCGTGCTCACTTGCCGTTCCGTAGACGATGGCCCAACAGACTAGCAATGAAGTACGGCTCTCAACTATCGAGCCGCAGGATTCCGCCAGGCGTACGGTACTTGGCAACCCAGAACTACTCGACTCGTCCTCGACCACTGCGATTTGCGGGCGTTGGTCGGTATGAGCGCCGTGAATCGATTATTGGAAGCTGCCTCCGCACCACGAATATACAGGGCGGTGGACCTGTCTAGTCCGGATCCCGAGATCCCTGAGCGGAAGTTACCTCTCTCCTCATGTCATGGAACTCCGACAGCAAGACAGATCAAGAATCTATCCCACGCTCGAGCCATATACATGCTCTCTGACGAGATCGAGTATGATCTGACCTCGTGCTCGTTTGCCAGAGTCGAGGTTGTGCAGTTTGGGTCAGGCAGAACTGAGGAATTACGCCGATGACATGGAGGAGCCTATAAAGCGGGCGGAGCGGTTGGCTAAGAACATGTCCAAGTGCCCGGGATTGCGGCCCATTACCGTGATGGACCCATTAGGTATCACACTACCCTTCGTCACAAGCGATTATTGTTGGGAACGTTGGGAGGTTCATCAGTCCAGATTCTGCGACTTACCGAATCATCACACCACCAGGCTGGTCACATGTATGGACCCGCTATTCATTCCGCTTAACCACTGGCTACGAGACCCCGGAGACGGCCCAATCGATGAATCCTTCAGATGGAGAACACTCCTGCAGGCCCTCTACCCCAATCTGTCGGAGGTAGTCATGCTCATCGATAAAGGGGAGTACTATCCCGGAATCCTACAAGTCTCGCTCGACCTTGTCGAGGACGGCTACAAGGTGGTCTTGGCTGGCTATCAGGAACAAAACCACGATAGGGAGTACGTCATGAAGAGATCGCTTGCCGTCATGAAGACTCTCGATGCAGTCTTAGGCTTCCCACACTTGCGCCGGCGAATGCCGGATGTCAACGCACTCGTCGACAATCTGGTCGACAGAGTCCGCAAGATCTCCCTGCGCGAGTTCTACGCTTCGCCCTATGGCCGATATTATGACCGTGTAGGCAGTATGGGCTATTTTGTCGACAAGGAGGAGGAGTTCTACCGCGAACGATCGATCATAATGCGCTACAAATCACAGCGCTCGGAATCACGTCAGGCAGTAGTCGACTTCGCGATTGCACCCGATCATCAATGAAGCGCTCAAGGCGGGACCGCGGAACGAGGACAGGGCGTCTCTTGGGGGAGGGGGGAGGAAGGAGTGGGTCTAGTGTCGTGGGAAGATTCGATATAGGCGAGGAACAGAGCTCGAACCGTCGTGTGGATACTGTGTGTAGCTGTGAGTCGTGAGTACCGCATTATCCATTGATTGCTCGATCACTGACTCGCGTCGCTCCCCTTCAGTACAGTGTTTCAGCGGCCCCACCCAGCACATGATCTCGACCACGCTCGTGACCGGAATCAATGAGACGACCTTTCGCTCGCTCCTCCTTGCGAACACATCACTCGAGGTATCACTCGAGACTACCATGGTGTGCATCGGCGACATGGATTCAGGGAGACATCAATGCCAGTTCTAAGACTGAGCTTCGCGGATCGGATACGAGAGGAGGTCAACACGAAGGGAGGAAGCTAGAGTTTTGAACCAAGCTGTGCGAATGAGAGCTTCTGCTTGGAGTCTGGAAATGGCACGCCAGCTCGACGGACACTCGACCAGGTATAGGCTCGTTCCAGCGTTTCAGCTCGCTCAATCGGCAGACCGGCCGACTCCCTCCGAGACCGACCCGCTGGCTGGAGAGAAGGACTTGCTTTCGCTCGTTGAGTTGCCCGATACGTGCTTCGACTTGTTGATGGAGCTCCTTGGTTTGGAAGTGGACCTAGCAAGAGAGGCCGAGAAAGGCTACTCTGGCGATCACTCTCGTCCCCCAAGTGCCTGAGTCCGTCCTCATGCTTGACGAGACGGCATGGAACCGCTCTGGATGGGGATGCAGAGTCGATACCGAGGTGGAGAGTTGGAGCATGTAAGATATGTGTACCCGACAAAGTGGGCTCGTGCGTTGATGGCCTCACGTTCTCACTCATATTCAACCCTCACTCAAATTGCTCCCGCTGCATCGAATTCATCCTCTCGTCGACTCACTCATTCTTAGGCGGGGTGATCTTTACATCCGTCATCGTACAGCAACGTAGCAACTGAGCTGCGTACAACAGCTACCTTTGCTGTATCAAGATCGACCTCAGAACTGATCATTGTGGTACACTACGCCACAAAGCGCCGCCGCACTATGAGCGTCTCCAAGGCCGATACAGTTGTGGGTACCTCGTCTTTCCTCACCTTTCTTTCCTCTCGTCATCATCTTCCTCATCTTCCTCATCTTCCTCACCGTCATCGTCGTTCCTTTTCCTTCCTCACCTTCCTTATATCATCCTTCCCCTTCCTACTCGTTTTCCTCACATTCCTCATGCTTCCTCTTCTTCCTCCCCCATTCTCGTCCTTCCATGCAGAGCTCTGCTTGCTTCTAATGATACGTCCGTGCTGACTCATCTTTAGACAATGGACCCGCATATCAGCGACCAGAGACAGATCTTCGACATCGAGCCAGCCGACTCCGCCAGGCGCAGGGTGCTCGAGACCCCGGATCTCGTTGACTGTATCCTCGACTACTGCGATATGCAGCATCTCAATGCAATCAGCTTGGTGAATCGATTCTTCGAAGCCACTTCCGCACCAAGAATGTACAGGGTAATGACCCTGTATCCTTCGCACTGGGAATGTGGAACTTGGACAACTGGTAACGGTACTCCTACGTCCCGACAAATCGGATACATGTCATATGCTCGAGTTTTCCTCATCTGTTGCAAGCAGGATCAGCGGATAAGATACGACTTGAGCTCGTGCTGCTTCCCGGAAGTCGAGGTTGTGCAATTCTTTTTATCATCGCCTGGTTCCAATGGCACCTCCGACACCGTCAGCCTGGATAGATACAACGACCAGAACCTCGCCGAGATGCTCAACAAGATCCCCGATTTCCTTCCCAACACCGTGGTGAACAGAACATGTGCATCCTTCCGTCTGGACAGTGATGTACAATCCAATGATCTGCTTTCAGAGTACAAGAAGTGCCCTGGAACACTCAGTCCCTCTGCGACGAGGCTCGTCACACATGAAGGCTACCTTTGGCCCGCGATAATCAGGTTCATGGGAGCCGATACAATCGCTAAAGCTGTGGAAGGCATTCCGCTCTTGCAAGCCTTATACCCCCGGCTGTCGGAGATAGTCATGTGGCTGAGATGCGAGCCCACTCACTGCTCCATACTGAAACTGGTGTTTCTCCTCGTCGAAAACGGCTACAAGGTGGTTCTGGCTGGATATCAAGGACGAAGTCACGACAAAAGACACATCAAGAAGGAGTTGCTTAATACAACGGCGGCAGATGTACCGGAGTTAGTGGCGGACTTTGACCAGCTTGTCGATACTCTTGCCGACAGGGTCCACAAAATCTCACTCAGGGAGTTCTACGCTCTACCTTATTGCGGATACCATGGACCTGCAGACTACATCGACGCGGAAATCAAGCGAGAAGAGGACTATTACCTCGATCGATCGATTCCGATGCGCCACGATTCCAAGGACAATGGGAAGCAGAACTCGTAGTCGACTTTGCGACTGCAGATATCGATCATCAATCAATGGAGTAATCGAGGACAAGATCACGGAGACATGGATGGGTCGATACCCCGAAGGGGAGTCTGGGTGTCCCGTGGAGGTGCGATGCAGGCGAAGAATAGAATCAGGACCGTCGTGGTGTGACTGTGTATACTGTGGATAGTGAGTTTCGCGCTCTACATTGCCTAGTCAGTCACTGATTCACGTCTCCCTCAATTGCAGTCTTACAGCGGACCCGTCGAGTGCATAATCTGAGTGACACCCGTAACCCAAATCAACGAAACATCATGACAATCACTATTCACTCCACCTCCTCACGAGACAGATCACTCGAGACTACGAGAATGGAGTCATGGAACATGCATCAAGCCGTCAACGACTCAATCATCAATTCATCAGCATCACGGATCACCATCGTCGGCTATCAGGACCTTCAGCGGTAACGATCCAAGCTTCCCTCGAGACGATGGGTACTGGAAGGGAAGACGTGAGGAATGAGGCGGAAGAGGACACTGTCAAGGAGGTTGTGTAGTCAGCGGATCTGTCGGAGGGCGAAGTCTGCGGATAAACCACCGGCATCAGGTGAGGCGGGCCCATATATATGCTGACACAGTGATGGATCCGTCGATGCCCAAATGTCAACCAGTGGTCAGCGCTATGGATGCGAGTCTGTGACACCGTCAGTATGGGGTGCTAACGAGCGTTGCTTGATTCTCCGAATGACGAGAGCGCCAGCTGGATAGCACACTTACGCATGCATTCAGTACGTAGTGTATGCACGCCCACCCGCTCACCGTCGAAGTCCGAAGCTCCAATGCTTCGGCTGAGCTGGCTGGACGGCATGCTGCATGCGCCGTAGACGGGCCGAGCTTGAGTTCCCACGATGAGTGCGGGTTGACCGAATCCGATTGGCCATGGCCGAAGCGCCCGAAGGCGCTGGTCGGGATGGAGATGTGATTACGATTGTTTTACGTTACACTTACTAGTACTATTACTATCGCCAGTCCACTACGGCAGTGATCCGAAGAATCAAGCAGTCCCCTGCAGTACCAAGCAAAGCCACCAGCTACCGCGTCTATCTCGAGATCATATCTGAGGCTTGTCAACGTGGGCGTGGCTATACCCAGACATGGGCGTTACTACTAGCGCCTCTGATCCCATTCCCGACTATGTTGTGAGTGCTTCCTTGACCCATATCGAAGACGATGCCGTACTCACTTGCCATTAGGAAATAGAATCGCTTACCAGCGATAAGGGTGAGATATCAGAGAAGGAGCCAAAGGAGTCTGCCATGCGCACGGTGCTCGAGAGCTCAGATCTCCTCGATGTCCTCTTCGAACACTGCGATGCGACCACTCTGGTCCAGCTCAGCTCGGTAAACCGATTATTCGAAGCCGCCTCCGCGCCAATAATATACAGAAATGTCGACCTGAGTGTCACGGGTAGACGGTTTGATGGAAAGACGACTCTCTCCTCCTCCGACGGCAATCCCACACAACGACAGATCGACCACCTATTTCACGCTCGAGCCATGTACTTGCTCCCCGAGGAGATCCACTATGATCTGGGCTGGTGCTATTTTGCTGGAGTAGAGGTCGTGGAGGTTGCGCTGGATGAAGCTGCACTCTCGACCCAAATCGACTCCGACGAGGAACAATTCGAGCAGGAGATGAGGCTGGCCGATCTGGTGGCTGTGAACATGGCCAAATGCCCGGAACTACGCCCTAATACCGTTATAGACTGTCTTGCCTTCACCATCCTGGTCGGTCGGAGAGATCATGGGTATCGGCTGCCTCCAGAAGGCGAAGAATTTGCCGGCGTCACCAGCTACCACATCACCAGGCTAGTCACGGAACTATCCTGTCTTACCAAAGCGCTCGACGACCAGGTGCTGCTCAACTCGACCGACATGGATGGGAGAAGGAAGACCCTCCTGCATGTTTCATATCCCAACTTGCTTGAGATCGTCATACACGTCAGCGAGAACCCACGCTACTACGATCTAATACGGACCTGCCTTATACTCGTCGAGGATGGCTACACGGTGATCTTGGTCGGATACCAGGAACAGAATCACGGCAGGGAACATGTCAGAAACAAGTTGATCGACCTGATACAAAGACCCTTCTCCCCGGTCCCGCTGGACGCAGCGCGAGATATCGATAGCCTCGTCGACAACCTGGTCGATAGAGTTCACAAAATCTCTCTCAGAGAGTTCTACGCTTTACCCTATGGCCGTTATTATGGACCCGCAAAATACCACAACTCCGATATTCAGCGCGAGGAGAAGTATTACCGCGATCAATCGATTACGATGCGCCACAACTCCAACGTTGGTGTCAGGTAGATATCGACTGTGTGGTCGCCATCCTCGTCATTGACGGAGAGTTCGAGTACGGGACCGCGGACACCAGGACGTGGAGGTGTCTTTATAGGAAGTCTGGAGTTGTGAGGAGATGCGAAGAGGCGAGGAATGGAGCCAGACCTCGTGATGCGGTTGTGATCGATCGTAATTCGTGAGTATCACGTTGACCCTTGACTAGTCATGCGCTGACTCTTGGTGTGTCGCTCGTTGTAGTCTCCAAGCGCCGAGCGGCCACGCCAAAAAGGTGCCTTCGACACATCGGCCCTTGCCCAACTCGACGACGAGTCGCCCCCTCCTCCAACTCCTTACACAAGAATCAAGATATCCAACACGGCCATATCAGTTCACTTACTCAAGACTAGGTATACATCTTTCAATAGCAGTACTGTATTAAGGGTATGCTGCTATGAAGAATGTCTTTTGGAACATATGTGCGAGACTGGCTTGGTCGGATTTGCCTGGTGGAAACTTGTGGAAAACCTCTAAACTCTCCAAGCCCGACCAAGCCAGTCTCGCAGGTATATCCTAAAAGACATTCTTCATAGCAGCATACTCTTAGTACAGTACTGCTATTGAAAGATGTATACCTAGTCTTGAGTCCCTTGACGACTAGCTCTGGGCGCCATTTGTCAATCTCTCAAAGCTTTCGCGGGATGGTACGGACTGGTCTGGATGCCGAGCCAATGTGATGTCGATTCTTTCCAGCTCGATAAGCAGGATTTGGGTCGATACAGACGATCAACAATACGAGCTCAAGATTGCCAGTACGATGTTCGTGAGAGATTGCATGAGTCAGTGAATGCAAAGGGTGAATAGTGTGCAATCCTTTGCAGCGATTTGGCAGCGCTCGCTTTGGCTGGGCTGTAAGCTGCACGCGCCGGGCGAGTCAAGGTTGTCTTCCCACGATGCACGCGGATTCGCACTAGTGTAAAGGGCTGGCACGTTCAACGCTGAATCAGGGTGCTTGTCACTGTGTCAGTACTAGTGTTCAGATGTTTGATCAGCGTCTTCACTAGCACACGCATGATCGCGACCTCGGCCTCTGCTGTGATCATAGCCTCCACGCGAAGGCCTCACCGCACCGCAGATCAGCGACGACGGCATAAGGCGCCGTGATACCAACGTGATACCAACATGGCCTCCAAGGACAGACGCATCACGCGGGCCGCTGCAGCGCTCGAGCGCGTGAGTAATAAGATCCCCTATTCTTCATCCAGACACACGGTGACTCATCAAAGATCTCACGTAGACAACCTACTTGCGCCATACGATGACCGAACCATATCTATCGGCAAGGCGCGGCGTGCTCGAGAGCCCGGAACTGCTTGAAATCATCTTCGACTACTGCGATATGACAACCCTTGTTCAGATCAGCCTGGTCGATCGATTCTTCGAAGCCACCACCGCACCAATCATCTACGGCAAGGTAAATTTGAGTCACCCACAACTATACGTGAAACAGACTTCCTGGGACACATTGTTCCCTCGCCCGATGAGTGCTTGTTGGCAAATAAAGACAACACTTTCCTCGTGTGATGGCACTCTGACATCCCGACAAGTCAGGAATATGTCCTACGCTCGAAATCTACAGATTCGCCCTGAGAAGATCCCCTATGATCTGAGCTCGTGCTCGTTCGCTAGAGTTCAAGTCCTGGAGATTCTCCCAGGTCATCAACGCGGAACCTACAGCCCTTATACATACTCCCACGAAAGATACGCCGAGAACATGAGATGGGCGGGACTGGTTGCCAACGCCATGGCCGTAATCCCGGATTTACGCCCCAGTACCGTTATTGACGAGACCGGTGTCACCTTCCCCGTCGAGCAAGGTGACCGCATAGCTGGTACGGATTTGGAGGCGGTCAAGGGATCTTCCAACACACCCAATCATCATACTATTAGGCTTGTTACAAGGGACGTCGCCATGAGCCACGCGCTTTGCAAAAACTGGGGAGCAAGGAACAAGACCACAGTATACGCAACTGGAGGAAGAAGAACCCTCCTGCATACCTTCTATCCGAACCTGGTAGAGATCGTCTTTTTCTCCCCAATAATTCGTATGAGCACCTACAAACTCAGCTTGTCCTTGTTGAGGACGGGTACAAGGTGGTCCTGGCAGGATATCAGGAAGGAAACTGCAACCGGGAACACGTCTAGAACGAGCTTCACCGTGCAGCGCCGGCGATGTCTGGGCCGTATGCCCATAGGTTGCCGACGAACGTGAACTAACTTATCGATAATCTTATCCAAGGTCCATAAAATGTCCTACCGGGAAATCTACGCCTTGCCATATACCCGATACATGATGACTGCAAAGGTCACTGATCAATGGATTGAGGCAGAAGAGGATCATTACCGGAGCCCACCGAAGCCTGTCGTTCACCATGTGCCACGGTTCGGAGCGTTATAGGAGGCAGTAGCTCGGCTTGGATCGCCAGTCACCGTCAATCAAGGAGGGCTCGATCTTTGGATTATGCATAGGAAGGCGAAGGGTCGGCGATCTCTCGATGCGAGACCATAGTTCTGGGAGGATTCGAGGGAGATGAAGAGGATTTTCAGCAGCACTGGTCTTGATCCTGGTCAGTCGTGAGTTTGCTCATCACGTGCCGATAAACCTGGGGCTGACTCGTGTCTTATTCTGAGCTGTAGCTTCTCGTTCGGTCTTCAACAATCCCAGCCATAATATCCTCCCGCTTCATCTCCTTACATCTGTCTAGCTCCCCGCTCATCATGACTCGCTCAAATTACCGCGCTAGAAACATCAACACAGACAGTTGGAAGGACAGACATGACCCTGGACGATTGTCTGCGCGAGTGAAGCCATCACAGGCCGTTGGAACGATGGATGCTGAGGTCAGGATGGCATTGAGGGTGTCTGGGAATACTCATAGGTCTCTCGACTCGTCGATCATGGGACATTGGTGGACCTGTACGGCTTCACGAATCAGCAGTTGTTGGATGGCCTCCTCGATGTCTTTATCGATGGACACTTGCCATTGATGAAGCCTGGGCACTTTGGACATTACAACCCAGAGCTCGATTTCGACAGGTTGTCTTATAGCGCTCGCCGCAATCAACAGCTCATCCTGATTTGCGAGTCGTTTGTCCAATACGTCCACCTCGTGTCGACCCAGGATTTCCTGGGACAACAGCCGGGCCGGATATACATGATCGACGAGATGGCAAAGGAGGCTCACGAGTTCAAGCGGACCAAGAAGACGACGCTATTGCTCATGGTGTACTCGCAAATCTTCACCGATATTAACTTCACCTTGGGCAAGGATGCCGGCCGGGGGTATACCGAGCTCAAAGCGAGATCCGAGCGGATCCTCACTTCGCTCACCGAGTACGAAGCCGCCAAACCGGTCCACCCGCCACATTGGCCGGCGATTCTGCATGGAAGAGCGAAGGTCCTGGCGGAGGAAGCCAAGCTGTGGGCGAATATCAATCCCATCGACAAGATCCAAAAAGACGCCTTCAAATTGACGCCCGGCGCCTCTCTGTTCCCCACGGTCAAAGCGACGATCTTCGACAGGAACCCCTTGCTGTGCGGGATCATTGCTTTCCAAATGCAATTGCTGTACAGCAAGCTCGGACTCGCACTCGCCAATGCCACCGAGAATATCCTGTTCGCTGTACACATGGCAACAGCTTGCAAGCTCTCTCGCCCGACACTCAAGTGGCCCGATATGGACTATCTCATATCCTACCACGGGACTCGGGACGTGTTTGGAGGTCGAGCTCCCAAGGATCTGGCCGAATCGATCATCGCCTCTTTGCTCAAGCAGGGTGCCACGGCTGTGGAGATCGAACAGGCCGTTCTCACCCTCAAGGGTCCCTTTTACAACCCGACGGGGATCATGCCTGGGCTGAACAGACAGGGACCGGCTTTGGAAGACTACAGGGGTCTCACCGATCGGAGCTCGTTGTGGTCGATCCTCGAGGACAAACACCTCTTGGATCGACAAGTGCCGACGGTATTCGATATCCAACGACTCACCAAACTCCTCGACGACATCATGGTGGAAAGGCCTCAGACGAAGCTACGGGTCGAGCGAGGCCACCAGAGGCCAAAGTTTGCCATTTGCCAGGCGCTGGCTGTGCTGGAGGAAGGGATGAAGTCGGAGGCTGAATCCATCCGATTCGACTACTTCTCAATGGACACGCGATGCCTCAAGCTCCTGAGAAAGCTCAGGTCGGCTGTCAGGGACCAATTGTTCCAAAGACTTGGTCCGGACGTGCTCGACGATGAGACTCAGCTGCCGATCTTGGTGGGCGATATCCTCAACATGGCCGCGGCGACAAACACGATGATCTCCGGAGATAGCGAAGGAGTCAAGGTCGGGAGTAAGATATTGCAAGATGCCACACAAGTGTTCGTCCAATCGGACTTGATCAAGAAGGAGGGCGATGTAGAGGTCAAGAAGGTGCGGCTGTAGATAGCCGGGCGGGCGTTCGGACCGACTTAGATGTATATAGAATATAAACGAATCTCACGATGATGATAATGCAGAACAACAGGGATCTGTGATTATGGTACAGCAGCGAGGATAAGGTTGTAAATACTCTGGGACGTCTGGCATGTCAGATGCTACTCGGGTGCGGGAGTATCGACTGGGATCCTGAGGAGAGTGAGACATTGATGCGGGTGGGCGTTACGAGGTCTTCTGCGTTCGATCATCATCGCCGAGTAGGAGGTGACATGGGGACATGTCAGCGGCAACTCCTGGAAGGACGATCACTAACGAGTGGATGATGACCCGGCGAGAAGCATTGTTCTTGTGATTACTTGTACTTGCTGTCTCGCAGTCCGATCAATTACTCCTCGTTGACCTACTTTATCTTCGAGACTGGAACCTCGACCACCATCAGAAGACATCAGTATCTGCTTTGAGGCCTCCAGCCAGACTCAAACCGTGAGTTCTTGGGCTTTGCGATCGATGGACTATGGGCATCAACTGATCTTCTCTCCTCTCAGCTCGTCGCGATGCCCAGCGCTAGCGACAGATTGTTCGCGATCCCAGAATTGGTCAGCAAGATCCTCCAGGCCTGTACATGGCGCCACGATGATGAACACCATGCGACTTGGATATCCCTCCTCCGCATCAGTCCCATCTTTCACATTCTCGTCAGTCCATTCATCTACGAGAATGTCGTTCTCGACGGCGACGCCCACGACGACGTCCTCATCGGCCTCGAGGCTGGTAATCGAACCAGCGGGAATGCTCTCCTCAGAGATGCTTTCGAGCGAAAGAGTCGACAATTGAGCTATGCCCGGCGGCTCACTGTCAATTGGCACGCCGGATGTTCCCACTGGGACTTCTCTGGAGTGGATTGGTCATCCGTCTCGGTGCTCAGATGGCGGTATGCCCCTGGAAAACGACCGTGTTCGGAGAGTATGCACTTGGACAACGTGTTGAAGCGGGGGTTGAAGGTCAAAGCGGAGACGTGGCCATCGATCAAGGTTGGAAGAGAGCGAAAAGAGTCCTTGGCGAACCTATCTTGGGAGGGGGCGTACTGCCCGATTCTGCTGGTGAAAGGGTTGAGCCCGGAATCCCTCTTCTCATCAATGGAGGCGTCTTGCTGGGTCTTCTTGACGATGTGGAACAATCCGGCGTTTTGGAGGAACGTCAGGAGATGGACCAATTGCGAGACGAGCAAGGAGGACTTCTTGACCAACCACGAGATGGAGATTGCGGAAGATGCCGATGAAGAGGCTGTGACGGAGTATGCTGGGCAGCTGCTGAAGACGGAGGCCTACAAACAAGTATGGTTCTGGAGCCCGGAGATCGTGAGGGACAAGTTCAACAGCTTGGATGGGTGGTGAGTTGAGCCAAAGACTCCTCGGCTACGCTGACAGTTCCAGGACGAACGAGGACTTAATTGAGCCAAACCATCAAGAACCCGAGGTCACTTCCGTGTGGTGCCAGGTACATGACTTCTGTATTCGCCTGGTTCGTGGCTTCCGAGGTGATCCCCAAGATGTTGTCGGACAATACCCGTATGATGGCGAGGCTGAGTCAGAAGGGTCGGCTAGCGAGATCTCCTGGTTCAATGCGTTGTCCGATGTTCCCAGTAGCGTGGATTGAGATTTGAGTGTTATGGCATCCGTATGCAGAAGAGACTGAGCCTTATGTACCTCGGCCTACATAGCGGGAGCGATGTGAGGGTAGAGAGAGAAGCTGATAGGCATAGCTACGTTGTCAGTGTCTTCTAAGCCTCGACGTTTGCCTCCACTTTTCGTGTTTCGTCACTGCTTCGTCCAGTCAGGAAAGTCGCCATCCTATCCTGCTATCTTCTCGTCAACTCACTACACGCACTCAACACTCGCCATTATCACAGCACTAGCATCTTCCTAAGCCAGCGAGCCCCGCTTGATGCTCCGCTCACAGCAGCTCTCGTGAGATGTCGCACTCGAACTCTCGGGACAAACCGTTGAGACAGGCCTTGGACCCGATATCGGCGCCACTGCTGCCCTCGCTCCATGGAACGTATCATATCGCCAAAGAGGTCCTCATGGGGTCTCTTGGCTCAGACTACCGTCGCTCCGAGAGCGTGCGGATCCTGTCCGACCGTGAGTCATCCGCTGTCCTCGCTGGGGATCATGTTAAAATGGACCTTTCTTGATCAGTTGCACCTTCGTTGATGCACCCGAAATTCATCAATGTCGCCAGTACATCCGCCTCCAGGAACCTCGACAAGCCGGCCGAACGACCGGCTCCGCTGTTGCGCTTCCCGACGGTATTGCCCGGGGTCACCAGTCTTCCGACGAGATCGACTGCCGATTCATTGGCCATCCAAGAAGCCGTGGAGAGACTTATGAACATGTCCCTCGATCAGGACCAGTCTTCCTCTTCCTCGCCAACGTCCCAAATGACCCCCTCACTCATAAGAGGATTCAGGGCGACCGTGCCTTCTTCTGAGCTGCCGAAGCAGCGGCGAAGGATGCTGAGGGGCGGGCTGGTGGATGAGGACTTCTCGGGGGCAAAGATCGGGTTGAAGCGGTTGGGCGATAGAGCCAGAGGGTTATTGACAATAGAGGAGGATGGGGAGAACGGCTCTGAGAATGGCCTAGGAGTGGGTAGGAGGCAGAAGAAGCGGAAAGCGAGGAGAAGCGAGGCGAAGCGCTTGGAGGAGAAGTTGCATTTGGAAGATCTGGTCAAGCAGGCAGATGAGATAGCTCAGGATAAGGAGAATCTGAATGTCAGAACGGTGAGCCAGCTCGCAAGATTGGTTTGTTCTCAAGAGAAGCTGACGCAGTGGTCTAAATTGTAGTCACTCATACATTCCGAGATATTCGAGGTGTCGGCCAAGATCGACTCGTTGGAGGAGATAAGACGAAGACTGGAAGCGTCACTACTGCGGCTTCAGGAGGAACAGCTAGAACTCGACGACGAGCTAGAAGGTGTTCAAGAGCTCATGACTTCTCCTGCGGTCACTTCAGCCGCGGGCAATCATCCACTACCCGCCTCGGCAATGGCGTCAACGCATAAGAGCTCGAGAAGGCGTAAAGGCCCTGCATTCCTTCCTTCAGAGCACGACGAGCTGCCATCCGGTGTCGCCTTCATGGTACGTGGCGTGTAGATTCCGCCATATCAGCGTCAGTGCTGATCCGTTCTTAGACGATGGAGGGGCATTCCGCTCCAATAACCGCATTAGACTTCACCGAGCCGTACGGCATGCTGGTCACAGCGGGTCAAGACGATGTGGTGAAGGTATGGGACTTATGTGACGGCGAGGAGATTGGGCAACTACGAGGACACCGAGGTGCGTTGACATTCCACCCTCATGAGGTGACTTGCTGATGGCCGTGTAGGCGCCGTCAAGGCGATCCAAGTGGAAGACACGCTATGTCTGACCGGTGGAGCGGATGGCGCTGTGAGGTTGTGGGATCTGCGCGTGGTGGAGGATTACGAGGAGCGAATGCAGAAAGCGAGCGACAAGCGAGCTTTGCATGACCCGCTCGAGAGGATCTTGGAGAGACAGGAAGACGAGCAGGATTACGACTGGGAGGAAGGACCTAGTGGATTCACCGACATGACCATGAACAGCAACACGTCGATGGCAGAGGAAAGTGGGCCTTGTGTAAGGGTACTGGAAGGACACAGCAAGAGTGTCACCGCGCTCTGCTACGAGGATGGAACGCTAGTGAGTCGCTCCCTGCTTGGCCTAAAAGTCAAGCGGCCTGACAATGGCTTAGGTGACTGGATCATCGGACAAGACGATCCGACAATGGGATGTCTCGACCGGACAATGCGTATTGACAATGGATATCCTATGGGCGATTGCCAACCCTCTAACGGCGCCCACACCCCCACCCAAACCGCCTAGATTGTCGCATCGATCTTCCACCTCGTTCGGGCTGAACCACTACGACGACATTCTCCCCTCCACCTCATCGATCAGTAATTTGTCCGGAGCGGCCCTGCTCTCCATGGCCACCAGTCAGAACTTTGCACTGCCGACCCCACCGTACGCAGATGGCAGTTGGGAGATGTACCAGGATTTCGTGGGTGGCGTTCAGTTCTGGGGCTATGCCCTAGCCAGCGCTAGCGGCGACGGCGGAGTCAGGATGTGGGACAGTGAGTCCCAAATTTCAACACAATCTGGAAAAGCAGCTGATGTTCGAGTAGTGAGGACGGGACAGGCGCATAGGACGTTGACGGGTCATAATGGTCCAGTGACGTGTCTCCAATTTGACGAGAATAGCATCGTCACAGGATCACTAGACAAGACTATCAGGGTGAGTAATCGTGTTGCGGGGCGACGTATTTCGTACTGACGAGGTTAGATCTGGGATATACGGACTGGAAACGTGTCCGAGGTGCACAAGTACGAATATCCCGTCACGGCCCTCCAGTTTGATAGCCGAAAGGTCGTCGCTTGTATTGGTGAAAACGGCATCGAGGCGAGTGATCGAGCGTTGTTGGCAGAGTGGAGATTTGAAGGTCGCTGACAACGTGGGCCAGGTGTACAACAGGACGACGAGGGCGCATACTCGTCTGACGACCAACGGCCACGTGAGACCAGCGGAGAAGTTGAGATATGTCGACAAGTACCTGATCTCAGGGGGCAGAGACGGTGCTGCAAAGGTCTGGGCCATGTAGCTATTAGGTGCGGGGATCTCTATGCATCAGAGATCTGGAGATCCAATTGACCCGACGTACTGTCCTTACGTGCTATGCGGCGTCCATCATCCTCGATATCCAGGTCGCAGTCCAGCCAGTCGTGGGGCAGGGAGACTGCAGCGAGCAACCTTGTCACTGTAGTGACTGCAGTACGAATACATCTAACCTCTACAGACCCCAAAGACGGTCCGAACCTTTTATAACATGCTACTCTGCCCTATACCTCCTCACCAGCGGATCCTGACCTCACTACTCCAGTCCTAGTAGTCGTCGTCATCCTCGCTGGCAGAGTCTTCACTCTTGTTCTCGTCCTCCATCTCGATTTCCTGGATGCGCTGCTTGGCCCCCTTTCCCATATTCAACTTGATCTTCGTTGGCACCGGCTGTAGCTTCTCTTGAGGCTTGTACATTGGCGTACTGGTTCCACTGGCATTCCCACTCGTCATCCCGCTACCGCTGGGAACTTGACTCTGTGTCGACGATTGCAATTTGGCCAGTTCCTCTTCGTACAGCTTGTCGAAAAACTCTTGTTGATCCTCGGCGGCATTGTACACCCAGGACCCTTCGACATTGTACGTCCGGGCATTATCCCACACTTGGTGCATGTCGTTTTTGAACGTGTTGAGGTCGAAAGTCGGGTCTTTGCCGATCCGCTTTTTGATCTGGTTCATCGTCATGGGCCGTTTGATAATGTCGTAGTAGTCGAAGAAGTCCTAAAATCCGGTCGGGAATGTCAGCTGCTGACATGTTTCTGGCGAACACGATAGCTGAGTCGCCCGGGCTCACCTTTTTGGACACTGGGGTGAGGAAGTACACGTTCAGCTGCTCGCCCGCCTCTGATTTGAGCGCATTCGTCTCGTTGTACAGCTTCCACATGGCCGAGATCTCTGCCGGCGGAGGACCCTCGGCATCGACTTTTCGCTTTTTCTACGATCGCCCCGTAAGTATAAATTTCTCAGGGAGAAGATTTGTTCTACTCACCAGAGGGCCATCCTCTCCGAGGACAGACGGCGTGGCGGATTTACTGGGCCGAGGTCGCTTCTTGTTGCTTCCTCTAGCCGGTGTGCCCGTCGCTGGGGATGCTGTCGGATCCGCATCCTCCTTAAGCGTCAATTTGATCGTGTTTAGCGGTCTGCCCTCGGCTTCCGCTTGCTCCAGTTGCTCATTCAGGCGCTTCCTCTCGGCCATCTTGTCCTTCCGCTTGCGCTTCCTGTCCGCCGCTTCTTCGACATCGTCGTCAGAGGCATCCACCGCGTTGAGCCACTGGTCATCGGTCAAGCCGTCCGTGTATTGAACACCGGCTTTGGCTCTCCTGCCACGACCCTCGAGACTGTCCTCCTCCTTTTGAGCCTTGGCAGCAAGTTCGTCGCCAATGTCCCGTCGGTAGAACGCCGGCAATTCCGTCTCGACCATGAGCGAAGGTTGGAGAGGTGTCTTGTGTCCGGCTTCCGTCCACGCGGCGAGTTTCTTGGCTTCCCGATCCTTGTCCATTTGCGCAAAGATCTCCAGCTCGTGGTCGCCTCGCGCAAGGAGCTCGTTCAGCTCGTCGTCGTCAAGCTCATTCTGCTCTTCGGCGTCGTCTTCTCCAGTGCCCGTCTCGAAGGCTTTCGCCTGGGGTAGTGTTAGTCACATTCTGCCAAACATCACTTGTGACTTACAAGAAGCGCTTCGTACTCTGCACCTGTGGTGACGTCGTCGAATTTACCAGCTTGAATGACTTTACCGTCAATGGCCAGTTTCTGCTGAGCTCTCGCCAACACGAGCTCTTCCACCGTTTGCGACGAGATCAATCGAAGCACTCGGACCTCCTTCTTCTGACCAATTCGATGGGCACTAGAGATCCGTCAGCTACGGCGCACAGAGAGGTTGGCAAGGGTAGCTCACCGGTCTTGGGCTTGTAGATCGGCATGGGGATTCCAATCGGTATCATAGCTGAGCATGTCAGCACTTGCCTTCCTACGGCGCACTTTGACCTACATGATGACTGTGTCGGCGGACTGCAAGTTCAGACCGAGACCTCCGGCACGGGTAGATAGGATGAAGACTTGATAAGGCGACTCTGGATCGTTGAACGTCGACAGGAGTTGCTGTCTCTCGTCGGCTTTGGTGCCACCGTCCAGTCTGCAGTATTTCCAGCCTCGATAGTCGAAAAAGTCGGCAATGATCGTCATGATCTCGGTCATCTGGAAGAAGATGAGGACCTGGCGTGGGGTAAGCTATATCCCATGGGTTGATTAGAGTCTAAGTACACACCTTGTGGCCCGTTCCAAAGAGCTTTGGCAGGATCCTGTCGAGCAGTTCGAATTTACCAGAAGTTCGAACGATACCCTCGTCGATGGTGCTGCCGACCGAAAAATCCTCGTCGACCTCTCTGAACACGAAAGGGTGATTGCAAATCTTTCGAAGCTGCATCAGCGCGTTCTGCAAGTTGGCCTGCTTTCGGTTTTTCCTATTCACACGTGAGCTCGTCACCCTGTTTGTAGAGTATGAAAAGCTCACTGGGTCAAATCCGTCGGCAACGTTTTGTACTTTTTGACACTGTCGTACAGCTTCCACTGCAGCGCGGACATCTTTGTGTAAATGACCTTTTCGACCTTGTCCGGGAGTTCACTCTCGACGTCCTTTTTCAGTCTTCGGAGCAAGAACGGTCGAAGGACTTTATGCAGTCGTTTGACGACGAGCAAAGCCTCTTCTTCGTTCATCTCCATCTTCTCGCCACCGGTATTGGCGAACGGGGCGTTGAACCATTCGTCGAACGATTTGACAGAGTTGAAGATTTTCGGGAGGACGAAATTGAGCAGAGCCCAGAGCTCGGGAAGGTTGTTCTATAGACCGGATTAGCTGATCATCCTCTTGCTCTACGAAGTGGAGTGACAAGGGGAAGGGAGGACTCACCTGCAGAGGGGTACCTGTCAGAATCAACCGATACCTCGTCGAGTAGTACTCGTTGAGCGTTTGACTGAGTTTACTCTTGACATTCTTCATCCTGTGTCCTTCATCGATGATCATGTGTATCCACTTGATCTTGCTCAAAAGCGGTCTCTCCTTGATGATGTACTCGTACGTCGTGAGGCAGACTTGGAAGTCGAGCGTTCGGATCTGGTGGTACTGATCCTTTCGCTGGGCCGGGGAGCCTTTGAGAATGACAGTTCGGACGGCCGGTGCCCATTTCTGGAACTCCATCGTCCAATTGGTCAAGGTGGACAGGGGGACAATGACCAGGAATGGACCAGGTTGTCGCTTTGCCTCGATCAGGTATGTGATGAGAGAGATGGTTTGGATGGTTTTACCCAGGCCCTAATCGCCATTAAAGATCAGCACGGTCCAACACAAGGGGACACTTCTCACTCACCATCTCGTCGGCGAGGATACCATTCAGCCTGTTGTTATACAAACTGATCATCCATTGCAGACCCTTGACCTGGTAGTCCTTCAACGTTCCGCCCGTCAGGATCGAAGCCTGCTTGGTGACCTTCTCCTGGGTTCTATGCGCAATGGCGTAGTAGTCGACCTTTCCGGCCTTCTTCTCCGCATCGGCCTCTTCACCATCCTGTCTTCTCGCACCAAACATTTCCTCGCTCGCAGGTCCATCTTCCGTCTCGAACGGCAGGTCGAACTGCATTTGATCCCGATGCACATCGTCGTTTTGTTGCTCCACGACGGCTTGGGCCAGAGTTTCGAGGTATGAATCGGTCTGCTTGAGCAAATGACCAATTCGAGAATCCTTTGCTTCGCCCAATAGAGCGAGATAGGCATCCTCGTCGTCGTTCTTCAAAGCCTTTAGACGTTCCTTGGCCAATCTCTCGATCCTCTTCTGCTCTTCCTTCTCCGTGTCCGCGTGCAATTTCATCATTGCCCGTCCCATCTTTTTCATCTTCTCCGCCCCAGTGCCCCGTGACGAACCGACACCGGCGCCAATGACTGCTTGTCCGTGGTCGCATATCGACTGGATGTAGGCAATGTGTCTCTCCTTTCCTCGTCGCTCCCGCTCGGTCCGTTGGGCCCGCTCGGCAGTCTCGGTCTCTCGAGCATCACGCAGTTGATGCGTTCTGAATCGTCGGAATTGATTTCGATCCGCTGGAACTTGACAAGCTCCGTGCATCGCTCGCACCATGTCTTCTCGCAGCAGGCGCTGTTTGCCAAGTAGACGAAGTTGGAGGAGCTCTATTCTCGCTTGGATGCCGAGATTCGAGGCAGGTTTCGTCTCCTCGTCCGTCACTCCGGGAATCTCCTTGGCGCCTTGTTGACCGAGGCCGGCGGTCGAGTCCATCTCCTCTAGTTCCTTCATCCTCCATGCCATCCTCGTCTCAATGTACTTGTTCCGCTCTTGCATCAAGAGGTATGGATCAAGACCTTGTGGCATCGTTGACGGGACAAGCATCCGTTGCATCTTGTTCATCGGGTTGACAATCTCGTCGTCGAATTTCCGGTTGGCAAAGAACGAAGGGTGGATGTAGGCGTTGTAGGGGTAGGTGATCGAGGTGGTGTCGTATTCCATGGCGTAGGGTGGTCCAGCGACTTCGGGCGGTGTTGTAACCTTTTCCTGGTCGCTATTTGACCCAGAGGCCTCTCCGTCGACATCCATGTTGTTCTGCATGTTCTCCGCTACGACTGCTTGCACGGTAGTTTCTGCGACCGCAGCTTCGGGCCCGTTGCCAAGTGGATTGGGAGCGGGAGGCTGTCCCGCGAGGCCAGGTGGTGGTGTGCCTTGAGTGGCATTTTGGAGAAACTGAGGGACTGGCTGATTCCGGCTCAGGAGTTGGAATGAAGCCGCTTGAGTTCGCAGCTGGGCAATCTGCGCCGGAGTCATCGATACGTGTGGCGGAGGACCGCCAGGGGCCGCAGCGGGAGGGGCTATCAAGCGGTCAGCTCCACATTGGGCTTCGAGCAAAGTTTCGTACCTGGGTTTGCGGGAGGAGCACTTGGCGTCGTACTGGTCACAGGGGATCCAGCAGCACCTTGAGACAACCGTTTATCGCTGCAAAAAAGTCAGTGAGGCCTTTCGGGACTGCGAGCGACACCCACTTTAGCTGCTTGGCTCTGGCGTAGAGATCAAGCACGATGGACAGCTTGCCCAGTTCCGCGTTATTCTCTTTCGTCATTCCCGCCGCTTGCAAGTCAATCACTCGCTACACAGCCATCAGTACCACAGTGATACACGTATCGACTTTCCCGACTCACCTTTCGGAGGCTCATGACTTTCTGGGGATCCATCCCGGCTACCAACTCCAACTTCTTCTCTTCATCGAGGAACGGCGCGCCCGTTGGTGTTGGTGGTTTGGGCGCCGACATCTGCCCTGGAGTCGAGGTCTGAGGCTGAGCTTGAGCTTGGCCGTTCATGGGTTGCTGGAACATGCCTGTTGAAGCGGGGGAGGCCATGGGTGGGTTCATGGGAGACTGTGAGGTGGATGGCTGGGGTGGCGCGGGCATCGATGCGGAAGGGTCGGACATATTGCAGCTCTACTCCTCTATACCGGATGCTGTGGAGGGTGGTCGATATAGTCGAGGTGATCTTTTATTTTGACGCGTGCTGATATTGCAGGGTACAATTGCAACAACTTGACTTTCACAGCCGGACCATGAATCCACCTCTGTGTAGGCTGCCTGGATCCAGACTACAGCGTTGATGGTCGGTGTAGTGAGCTGATAGTACACGCGACTGGCAGCAATATGACCTGGACGATGGATGTGGAGGTCACAATGTTTCCGGGACGTGTCGCAGTGAGGGCAGCTGGCAGATCTCGACTGACTGTCGCGCTGAACGGCATCAACAGCAGCCAGGCCAAAACAGGACAAGGAAGGGTGGCCAGGGCGGCGAGAGTGGGATATTGCCGCGGGAATAGGGAATGTGGCACTATTTTTGCTCTATCAGATTACGCTCGAGCCTCGGATGCGTGTTTCAGATTCAAAGCTGTGACCTGCTGCGACAGATGCCTGCTCCTCGTTGGCTCCTCGACCACCTGCTTGCTGCTGCTGCTACTGCTTGGATCAGCTTGGATCGCACACCCCAGCTCAAGCTTCAAGCCTCTTGGTCACGGCGGGGTACCGACACTATGCCAGTCGCGTTGCATGTTGCGATCTGTTGCAAGTCTGCAACGCAGGATGCCTCTCCCGTATGGCAATCTTGCACGCGGCAGTGACCCGATGTTACCCACACGCCGATCCACACGCGCACACACATGACAACCTTCCCCTCTCCGCTGTCCTTTGGACACTCACCGCTCTGACGTCTCATCGCCTTATCTCAATCCATCACATCACTCCATCATCCCATCCTCGTTTCCGCAGTAGCATCAGCATCATCTTTCCCAGTCTTTCCCATGCCGCATTGAATGCGATAACATGCAGTATGCAATCCTGCTTCTCCCGTCTCACGAGCTTTGAGGTATACCGTATAGCCTCTCCTTTTGAGATCTAGACTCTGCAGGTAGTCGCCTCGACGTTCAGGTGCCTGGCGCGACTCCGGGAGCACCGAGCTCGTCGACGAGGTCATAGCTACCGGTCAGGGGTAGGCGATCTATGTCTGATGTTTTGGAGGTAGATCTGCGAAGCGAGTAGGCAAGGTGGCTACGTGGGATTCCGCTCGAGCGTGCTTGACAAGCAGTCTGATCTCGCTGGTGAGTATTGTTGCGATACAGTCTCCATGCTCATTGACTGACCTGTAATATCGCATATACATTCAAATCCTCCTCTACTACTCAGCCATCAGCTCCTGCGACTCTCGATTTCTCTCGACATGTGGTAGCACAACCCTTCAGAATAGACCTGGAGGGAAGGCCTTTTAGCAACTCTTCTCAACATGCAGTTCACCCACGATCCGAGGTCGTTGTCGCCTATCACAGAGCTCACCACGCCCGGATCCTTGCGCACCATCGGCCTGCCTTTCGACCTGAACCCATCGTACGAATCGGAGCACGAGGTCGACAGCAGGTCACCCTCTCCGGCTGGTAGTGCTCAGACCATCGGTTCCGGCGAGACCGTCACCCAGGGAGTCGGATTACACCTACAAGGTCTCGATCCACCCTCATCACCAGGTGACGATACCCCTGCGGCCCAAGCATTCGACATAGGTCGTCAACCATCAGTAGAGCCGCCTTCGCTCTATGCCACACCGGAAACATCGCCACAACACACCTCGACGATATCCTTCCCGAAAGTCATAATCGAGGCCATCGGGCCCTACCACCCCTCCGCACCCGCAATCAGACCTGGTGGTCTTCCACCCCCACTCCGCCCCACCTCCGGTTCCATCAAACACTTCACTCCTCCCCCCAGCCCGAATTTAAACCCCAGTGACGAAGCGCGACAGCGATACAACGATCGATATGGAATCTCCCCCGGTCTATCGGCTGTTGGAGCCCCAGGTGATTCCCCTTCAACGCCCGAACGAACGCCCGAACGACACACTGGACACCTTGAGCCAGAGCCGAATTCCGGTTTGGCGGGCGTTGGCGCTGGAGGCAGTAGACCCGGAAGTCGGCCTGGAAGTGTCAGGAGCAGACCCAGCAGCTTCCACGCTAGGCCTGTGGTCGTCAATCGCAGTCTGAGCGATCTCGCCTTGCCAGACCTCGTGAGTCCCTCCCTACCTCTTGACATTCCACTTTTGACTGAGTAGGAGACAATGCTGATCCCCCACATTGTAGGCATTTGTGGATCCGATCCTACATGGAGGCTCGATGCCAGCTCTGATCAGTGCGCAGGAGGATCACACTCTCCATGGGATCCCCTTCCTCTCCGACGAATCTACAGCCGAGGTCTGGCAAAAAGTCAACTCATCCCGCTCATCCCTCGACAAGGGTTCATACAGCCCCAATGGCTCTCGCGTCTCGCTGGAGAGAGCTGCCGGGAGGTCATCACCTAGAACGTCCAGGATCTCAATCGGGAAGCGATCGCCGACTAAGCTTAGCGTCGTCAGCCTTAGCAGACCCAGTAGTCCTGTCAGCAGGCCGGATGTCAGGGCCAGGTCGAGGAGCTATCAGGGGAGTAGAGAGGCGGGTCCCAAGGTCAGACCTAGTACCTACCACGGCGGTACCGGTACACCAGTCACAACCAGTGACTCGCCTCTGAATCTGCATGCGGAGTCCAGTGTAAGTGCCGATGTTCTTTTGGGAGATCTCAAAAAACTCCCAAGCTGAATCAAACATAGCCTATACCCATTCCACCGGGTCGACCAAGGGTTTCACTGCGTCGCTCGGACCCAGACTTATCGGGTCTCTTACTATTCTCCCCCTCTTCCCCCTCTTCACCATCATTGCATCGACGCAAAACCCCACCTCGACGTCGAACAGTCTCGAGTGTCTTTTCCCGGATTTTCGGTGCCGACCCATCAAAATCCATTATCACCGACCAGCGAACCCCCGCCGGCGCCCCAGCTCATCGACGTAAGCTGTCCAAGAAGGATCGTCGCTCGGGGAATCGCACCGATGAGACAGTATACCCGCTCACACCACCCATCCCCACCGACGTTGATGGCGTGGGTGGTCTCGGAGGGGGAGAGTTGGAGATCCCCGTCACTGCGATCCGGACTTCGGGCACATTTGGCATCAGAGACGACGGATCCGAGGTCTTCATCCATGACAATGCCAATCAGAGTCCCATCACCTCTCCCCGGGGACTGACACACCGATCGAGGACGAAGAGCGGGACCGGGAGCGCCAAGAGGGTCGGGATCAACAGGGTGTTGTATGTCAAGAACATGGATGAACCGGTATTGGAAGACGACGAGTCTGTGGCCCTTCCCCCTCCTCCTCAGGATCAAGTGGCGGTCGAGCTCACTTCAATGGCCTCCAGTACGGGAAGTCGCGAAGGCGAGACATTCTACACTCCAGTTGGCATTGGTAGTCCAGCCATCTCGGATACACCAAAGACTTCCACTCCGGATCCGACTACTGGCCTTCCTACGCAGACAATTTCCTCGTTCGATGGCGCTTTGATTGCATCAGCATTTGGCGGTGCGATCGGGGACGATGAAGCGGATTTCGGCACCATCAAGTCGGTCCACCACATCCGTCAGAGATCTCACTCTCACCCCACCGTCTCGTCAGCGCTGTTCGTCCCGCTTGGAGCGCCCATACCCTCCATCCAGGCTCAAAGACCGGGCACCCCTCCGCCCAGTCATGGTCGGAGGGGCACAGCCTCAAGTACTGCCTCTCAGGGCAAGCGGAGCGACAGTATCAACTCGGCTTCTAGCAGGACCCGAGGTCATAGTACTGGGGTTCCCCCTTCCAGCGATCTAGGTCCGCCGACACAGCCTTCGGTACAGGTATCACCGACACACCTGCTCCCGGAGACGACACCCCATGGACCCATGAGGGCGCTGACGCCGCCGGGATCAGCCACATCGGCTAGACATAGGCCATTGCCCAGACCACCAAGTTCAGCCTCGAGACCAGCTTCAGTCGCACACTCATCCACTGACGCCCATCACTCCACTGGACATCAAGACGCCTCTGGGCGGAGAGACCTCTCTCAGTACGATGGACCACGGTTACACCTCCCCCCGCCGCCTGAACACGATCCATCACAATCGTCGGGTCTTGGTGCTTTGAATGGTGCTGCCCGTCATGACGAACAACCTGCTCCGCATCCACCGCATCATACAGGTATGCCCAGGCAGGAGGGCCAAGAGGCGAAAGGGAAGCGCGCCTCTGGCACGATCGCACCCGAGCTCCCGGCGCTAATAGCCTCGCATCTGCTCAGCGCACAGGCAGTAGCGCTAATGAAGCATTCGACGGCTATGAGGGAAGCGAGTGAGGCTATGTCCCAAATGGCCAAAGAGTCTCTCGACTGGGGGGGCATACTGCTCAACATGGCCAAGGAGGAGTCTCCTCATAGTCATCTCAACCCCGACGATGGTCGAGACGCAGGTGGACACACTCAGTCTCCGGGTACGGCAAACAATCGATATGCAAGACAGAGGACTGCAGCGGAGGAGTTTGATGGGTTAGATGTCAACCTGCCGACATCGGAGCGGGGTGGAGCTAGGGAGGACCACATCGACGGTCTGCCAGCGGGCGCTTACCTCCCCCACCTGCCGCGTTTCATCCCATCTCAAGGCCCACCTGGATTCTCAGATGCTCCACCAGCCAAAGACCAACTCTCAACTCACTATCGATATTCCCAAGGCATCGCCTCCGATCGTGGACACCCTTCCAACGACCTATACCCCACTGCCAACTCCCCCGATGTATCTCCATCTTCATCCACCCCGCCACACCCTTACGCCAGACGCGCAGTCTCCTGGGCGGACGACGGGGATAGGCTGACGCCCATACCCGCCCGACCGAGCTTTACTAGGTCTCAAACTCGGCTCTCCGCCAAGACGGCTTCGACGGAGACCTTCGCCAAGGGACACGGACACGATACAGGTCGGAGAACATCTGTTCCGGAGCCACTACCCCTCAGGAAGACGTACGAGCTGCTTAGGCACGCGGAGAATCTGGGAGCGGAGGGCTGGGAGGGGATACGTGAAGCTGAACTAGCGTGGAGAGAGGCTGTGCAAGCCATGAGGAGCGCTCTCGGCGAGGCGGACACGCGGAGAAGGATTGAGACCCAACTGGCGAGCCCGAGCTACCACGGAGACGCTGTAAAGGGACCTTCAGATGAAATCAAGGTCGGTCGTCAAATGAAAGGTTGATCGCGGTGCTGATGAAGCTGTTTTCCAGCAGCGAGTCCCGCCTTACGACCAAGTACCCCACTCGTTCCTGCCCCGCCGAGAGGACATGCGGGATTCGACGGATGGTGCGAGGTTGAGAAGTACGGGAGATCCGGGCAAAGCTCAGTGGATACTCGGTCCACATTCCGGCATACCTCACTCATCCGTGCCTAACCACCCTTCAGCAGATGTTCGGGAGGTGAACTTTGGGTATACCGACTTACACCTCGGACTCGACCCCGTGTTCAAAGTACCGCCCAAGCACGCCTCTCAGCTCGATAAGACTCAACACATTGGGCTACAGGGCAGCTACGACTCGTTTACCAGTTATCCAGCATCCCAGATATCTGGGAGGGATTCGCGAGGGAGAGCCGAGTCGAAAAAGCTATCCAAGAGTCGACTTGGCCGCGACGCTCAAGGCAGCAGCGTTCCCAGCAGGAGAAAGAGGGTCGACGAAGTGAAAAGGGTGCCCTCGCCGAGGATCGCTAGCAAGAGGGGGTCAGTCGCATCCCGAGACGGCGGCCAAGGTGGAGACACGGGCAATAGGCAACAAGGCAGACCAGGGAAGGTGAAGGAAAAGGTCAAAGTCTTCGAGAGCGAGTATGAACATCAGCAAGGCCTGGGCGGTTCCACTTTCAGAAAGAAGCACTGGTGGTCAAGGCGGGTCACAGCGGCTGAATGAGGTGTCGCTCAGGCTGGCAAGAGGAACGGAAACACGACCCATCTCGCACATAGCAAAGGCATAGATATACATACAGTGCTGATACGACTATGAATGATTAATGAGTGATGAGTGATCGATGATAGAGGGGGTGTGAAGATGAAGCTCGGGTATTGAACAACTGCAAATTCTTAGTCTCTTTCCTATACTGACAGCACTGACTGCTCATGGGTATGATCAATGCTGCTCCACCTCCAACCCCAGTATCTTCTCCATCTTGCCCAACCCGACCTACACAAGTCAGCGCGGTCCCTCCCTGCGAGTCGCACTGGACGAGCTGCTCACCAGCAGGTTGTCCCGGGATACCGAGAATGTAATCCTGTACCAGCCCGCTTTGGCATTATGATATGCCGTCCCTGGCGCCTAGAGTAGGGTTCAGCTCCCTTCTGCCCAATATCCACATCGACAAGACACAGATGTGAGGGATAAGGACTCACAACGTAAACACCCCCATCGAGCAGTCTCTGGAATACCTTCTTCTCCGTCATGGCATCGGAGAAGCCCAACTTGGCTCCGAGATTGACCCAGATGAAGTGTCCGCTGCGCATGGTCAGCTTGTATGTCTTGATCTTTGATTTTATCCTATCTCGAAAAACGAGGACATCTCGCAGCGGCGATAATGACTCACGCGTTCACATTGGCAACGGGCACACCCCGTTCCTCGAACCATTTCCGAATGAAAGCATGAGCCTCGCCCAACCTGGCCTTGTTGGTGGCTATGAAGCTGCTGAGGTAAGCTTTATCATTCAACAACGACGAGAAGATCACATCGGCGGGCGAGGAGACTGCCGAGACAGGTTCAGCTTCTAACTCCTGCCTGGACCCGAGACGCACTCTTCATGAGCATCGACGTGCTGGCCATTGCGCGGAGCAAGAGAGGATTGTGCTGAGAGATCAGGGCGCCGATACGTAGTCCATTCGCACAGAAGCTATCACTAGTCAGTGGGTTCCCCAACAGCATTGTCGGTCTTGGCTCACTCTTTGGACATCCCGTGTATGACTGACTCGGTCAGTACACCTTCAATCAGGCCAGGGGTCGACTCACTGTGTAGACGGGCTTTGTCGAATGTGATGCCAAGTTCAGTCTCCACGTCGAGATTCATCATGCTGGTGAAGGGTACCGCAGCTGGGAAGTCTGCACCAAAGATATTCGTCAGACAACAAGTCACGGTCTCAAGAGTCGCAGAGCCCACCCTTGTTCTCGTACACGCTCATAGCGTAGATCTCGTCCGAAATCAGATGCAGATCCTTCTCCTCGCAGAATCGAGCATAGGCCAGGAGTGTGTCTCGGGGGTATGTCCTTCCCAGTGGGTTCTGGGGGTTACAGAGGATCTAGAAACGATGAATCAGCTGGCCTGACGATATTGGGGTAATAACACAGTCACTTACCACTGCTCTAACCACGATATTGTCTCTCCGGCACTGCTCGTACGCCGCATGGAATGCGTCCATGGATCCAGGGGAGAACGCGTCGTCGCCATCGGACACGTCGACGGGAATCAACCTGACTCTAGCTCGACCAATCAAGTCGCGATCAAATCCGGTATAGCTAGAACACATCAGCACATGTACTAGACTATGGGGGCCGGGATTTTGCTCACTAAGGCGCGGCTAGGAGGATCGCCTCGCCCTCGTCCATCACCGTATATATGAGCTGATCGAGCACTGCCGCAGAGTCAGTTCTTCTGGGTCTTCGTGTAGCTCAATCAAGTCCAGCACAAACCCGCTGAACATCCGACACCTGGGTGAACCGCATTGTCAGCATAAGTCGCAGTGGAGCTCGGCACACTCACCAGTGATGATTTGATCGGGAAGGACGGTCTCGTGAGGAGCGAAGTAGCTGAGATATGTCAGCTCGTACATGAGATCACAAAGTATCGGCCAGCTCACTCGTTGTAGAACCCGGCAAGAGCTTTGTTGATCCGCCGACTGCCCCAGAGATGATCGCCGTAGGATAAGTCAGAGGCGAGGAAGCCGTTTAGCAGGGCTTTAGAGAAGTACTGGTTTGGGTCAAATACTGAACGCTTCAAGTATGCTCACCTCTAGGCACTCTGCTTCCATCAGGAAGTTCTCGGCTACTCCCCTACATCAAGGTCGGTAAAGTAATGCCCGAGTCGAGGTGCACTTCACTCACAGTGAGACGATTCCACGGGGGTTCGTCTTGCAGTTGTATTCTAACCTAAATCAACAGGACGTTGCAGTAGAGATTAAAGCCACTTACGGTCCTTGAAGAGACAGCTGAATCGCTCGATGAGGGGTCCGGCGTCCGGACCGCCTGTTGCCCTATCGCTCAACTTTGGTCCCAAGTAGATCCTCCTCTGTTCCTCCCTCGAGCCAATGATACTCGACGGTCTTGGATCGGGGGGTGCTGGAAACCGGGCCATGACTGGTCCTCGGCCCCTTTGCACACCTTCACTGACGGCCCTGACGTGTTTGCCGCTGCCGACGTACTCGTCGGAAGGGGTGAAAGGCGGCGGTGGGGGAAGAGAGGAGATTGACAGGTGAGTCAAGCACGAGATGAGGGTATCGCACTCCGCTAGATCGTACCCTTCTCCTCCTATGTCCGGCAGCTCGCCTTTGGCAGCATGGCCATGGACATCCTCCTCAACCTCATGGTCATCGCGGGAGGCTCGGGTGTCGTCGTGTTTATGATGCGCGGAAACAGGCGATGGGAGACCGCACGGCGCTTGGAGCGACCATCGCGTCTCCACGTGTGTTGGTCTGGGCATGATAGTGGTGAGTGACGTGCAGAGGACGTGTCGGGGTTCAGTGATCAGCGCGTCGAAGTGCGTGTCCGGGTGTGAGCAGGTAAGAAGGGTTGAGAACGGGATGAAAGCGAAGCTGAGTTGCCCACAACGTGGAGTCAAGTGGAAACACGCGTACAAAGTCTGCTCACATGACCTCTGGCTCGCTGCGACTCGGCTGTGTATTCGGACAACGCCAGCCCTCTCTGTTCCGAATGACCACCTCGCAAGCTACACACGATCAGATCTTTGTCCAATTTAGATCAAGAGATTGGAAAAGATAAGCGACAACCAGAGCCGTATGGACAAGGTCCGCGCGGGTCCCCCCAGTCGGGCATATCCGAACTCGGGTGGCAAACAACGGGAGCAGATGAATCACCACTATAACATCCCACGCCACGTCATGCTACACAGAGTTGCCCCAAGATTTCAGAAGTAGCCGGTCGCCGGGTGAGGTCAGTCACCATCCAAGAACACCCGTCACTCCAAGGCTCGCTGACTCTGGAGCAGTTACTTGCAGCAACGCCCGAGGAACTACTGCAACGATCATCTTGGACGACCCTTCGCCGGAGTGAAGAGCTCGCAGTATCGAGCAAAGGACCACCCAGGGACCGGACAAAGGGCCCCGCTATCTACGATCCAGGATCCCCTCCGCCGGGACTCGTGTGACAGGAAGGACAACAAGCTCTTCTCCAAGACAAGTCGAAGACAAGTTGAAGGACAGGATATCAGGTCGACAACTTTTAGGCAGCGCATATCCTACGCGGCACAGCGCTGTTTCTAAGGCGGTTTACCACTCTGCGTGTTCTCCACAACCGAGGCTGTTGACACCTCAGAACATTGCCCAGTATGGCTGGTATGTCACCCATGGCCTCAGCCTTTAGTCATGCTCACACTGCCTATCAGACACTCTCACCCCCCCTGAATCACTACACCTCCTCCTCCATTCGCTGCGCACAACGCCGCCGCGCTTGATCCAATCACCACCTGCTCAACCACGACGAGCCTCCGTCGCTCTCATCATCCGCGTACGACCGTCCCCGGATCTGGCATTCGAGGGCCATGTGCCTCAAGGCTGGACCGGGCCAGTCGTCCCGGAATCCGACTTTGGACTGGGGTACGGTATCGAGGACTTCTTCAGACTTCGTGAGCAGTTGTCTCCTCAGAGGTTGTATTCCTGCTGATGACTTGATAGCCTGGGTTAACCACCCCACGTCGACACCCGAGCTATTATTTATACGGCGCTCCCAAGCAACATCCTCGTCGTCTTCATCCTCCTCCTCGTCCTCCTCGCAGCATCGCTGGTCGTCACATATCGCCTTTCCAGGTGGAAGACAAGAGCCAGCCGATGAGAGCGCGCTGTATACCGCCCTGAGGGAGACGTGGGAGGAGATCGGGGTGGACCTGGCAGAAAGGGAGTTTGTTCAAGTTGGCAGACTGGACGAGAGGGAGATTACCACGAGTTTAGGGAAGAGGCTGTTGATGATTCTCAGTCCATTCGGTATGTAGCCAACGTTGCCAGCGTCGCCAGCCAATTTCAGGGCTGACGTGAAAGTGTAGTCTTCCTGCAGACATCGCCCTTTAGCCCGCCTCCGGAGCTGCAAGCTGTGAGTCAGCTGTCAGCCTGCCGAATCCTCCACATTGCAGCTGACTCCTACTCCTAGTCTGAGGTGTCTTCAGTGCACTGGATACCCTTCTCATCCTTGACACCGCCGTTCTCGGCTTCGCAATGGGCCCATATCGAGATTGACATCTCTACCCGTCTCTCTCCCAGGAACAAGTTCATCCGCTGGGCTCTCAGAGGTCTCGTCGGGAAGATGGAGTGAGTCTCCACGGAGATTGCATCTGACAGAGCTAACCCTGCTCTAGGTTCGGATGTGTGCTGCTGCCAGACGAGCCGGATCATGTCGCAGAAGGCTTTGACATGGACATGGAGTTTGTCGAACCTGCAGAAGGGGGCAGTGGCAGTTGGTACAACCAAGCCGAGGGAAAGCGGATGTTGCGATTATGGGGATTGAGTCTGGGCATGACACTGTGAGTCTCCACCGCCTCTCTGCCGGGATAGCCATGCTAAGACGGATTCTAGGGACCTTCTGGCCCATCTCCCTGCTGGACCATCCCCTGCGCCCCTAGTCCTACCTCGCTCGAGATCCTCGTCCTCGGCGTCGCCCACCCGACTTTATGGACCCAGAACGCCCGTCACCGTGACGTCAACATTTGACGATCAATGGGACGATGCGCAGAAAGCTATTGTATCCAAGGCTGGAGGTCCCACTTCGCCAATACAGCCAATGTCGAGATTGAACGGAGGCTCAGAGCCCTCCTCTTCCAACGCGGGTGATGGCCCCGGGAGCGCGACTGGTTTGAAGACACAAGTGCAGTCTGGGAGCGGCGCAGTTCTTACTAGAATAGCAAGTATGGGCAAAGTTGACGTTAAGGGCGGCAAGAGAACGCGGCGAGGCGTCGGACCCGGCGTGACGTGAGTCAAACACAGCCCTCCTCGACGCAGAATGGACAATGAGCTGATCTGAGTCTCCTTAGTGCCGTCTTCCCGAGATTTTCGTATCCTGATGTTAACTTCTGGATATGGTAAGCGATACCCCCAGAACCCATTCGTATCTGAGAGTGGCTGACGATATGCGATGTAGGATCTTTGGCAGGAAATATAGAAAAGTCATAAAGGGCTGGGAAGCATCCATGCGCGGACCCATCCGACCCGCTGATAGGAGGTGAGTAGTTCCTCCCCTGCACGCCACCTCGACGGACAGCACGCTGATACGACGGTGAACAGGATGAACTGGTCTGGAGCGGCTCTATCAACGTTTTACACGGCTGTGCGACAGGCCCTAGTGGTCGCTATAATAATCAGGGCATTGGCTACAGGCGTCGGACTGGCAGGACTGACGTGGTGGCTCTGGGGCAAATGGGGCGGCGGACAGCTCGGTGAATTGTAGCCTGGTCGTGGCAGTACTTCAGTGCAAGTGATGGGTGTACAGTGGATCTGGGATGGATACACTGTATATGGCTTCCTCTTGACATCCGATCCGCCTCTCTATGCATGGCGGTCACAGTATGCCGTGGGTGATTAGATACGTGCTATGCAGTCTGCTATTCTCGGTACCGACCACCACTTGACCACCACCCACCTGTCACACCCGGCTATTGGAATCAGCCGTGCGGTGATTAGTCAAATGTCCACCTGATCCTCTGTTTTCTTGCTTCGGACACCACTCTTGCTTGGCCTCTCCTCTTGTGTAATTGTGCAGTACACGAATCAATTCTTGACTCTGCGGCACACTCGCCTTTCGACATACCTTACAAATCGTACACAGACTCCATAACCACCTGGCACAAACACAATGTCCGCAACGCAGAAGGCGGCAAAGGGGCAGGATGTTGTCGAGCCCAAGGCCAAGCACTCTGGACCCGACTTTGAGAGCGAGGTGGGTGGCCCGAGGCACCACACGCTGTCTGGTCACCATGCAGCGGTGAGGATGATGCGCTGACGGGTGACAGCTCGAGTTCTA
Organism: Bullera alba; assembly: GCA_001600095.1. Classification (NCBI taxonomy): domain Eukaryota; kingdom Fungi; phylum Basidiomycota; class Tremellomycetes; order Tremellales; family Bulleraceae; genus Bullera; species Bullera alba. The sequence continues at coordinate 741,221 of BCIX01000007.1, forward strand.
CGGGTCGTACCACTTCAATTTCTACAACAAGGCCATCCACTTTGTTTGCATCCCCTTGATCATGTGGTGGGTATCGAGGTTCCTAAGCAGAGATGGGTTGTTATGCCGGCTGAGCAGACGCTGACGCTCGTCCACGCGAATAGGTCGAGCCATATCCTGCTCTCGCATCTCACTCTACCGGGAACTGAGCCGCATCTACTGGCCAAGGGTTTCGCATACCAACCCTCTATTGCTATGCTCGCCGCCATTGGCTATCAACTGTATTACCTTTACCTCGAGCCCGTCGCCGGAGTGAGTCTCACACATTCTAAACTCTGTATTCCTCTTTGGCTTTGACTAACTGACCACGACGACAGGCAACATTCCTCCCATGGACCCTAATTAGTTATCTGACGGCGACATACCTCGCCAAGTTCCCTTCTGCGGGTATACCCTATTCCTCCGCCGCCAATCCCTCTTCAACCCCGTTCGCCTGGTTGGTCTTCACGTCCTCGTGGATCGCGCAATTCATAGGACATGGCTTCTTTGAGAAAAGGGCTCCGGCGCTCAAAGACAATTTGGTTCAGGGTACGTCTTACCCCTCCCTCATGGTGGAGCGACGGGCTAATGTCTTGTAGCACTAGTGACGGCGCCGTTCTTCGTCCATCTGGAACTCCTCTTCGATGTGCTAGGCTGTAAGTGAAGACACCAAGTCGATATGAACGCTACTGAAAGGGTACTAGACAAGCCAGAGGTCAATAAGCGAGTGAAGAGGAGGATCGCGAACAGAGTCCATGCGATGCGAAAGCAGGACAAGGAGAAGGCCAAGGCGTGATTTAGTCTGGACGCAGACAGACCGACGGAACAGGGGAAGGGGGATCTCTGAGTGGCAGATCGAGGCCGAAGCATACTAGTATAAGATCCAGTGAGAGGTGAGAAGATCAAGCGACAGGCAGAAGCGAGGATATCTTGAAGAAAGGAGTTGATGTACGAGTACGGTATGTCAGAAGCTCGATGCAAATTGTGGAGAGATGGAGCTGGTGGAAGATGTGCTCTGGCCCAGGACAGAGATGAATGCATTCGAATGAATTCTACCATGTTTGGTAGCTGTATATCCATCGTGTCCACACCTTTCCCTATTGAGACACCTGAAGACGATCATCAGCAATTCGCCCTACGGTACCGATAATCACAGCCTCCGCACTGGCCGATCTGGCCCCAGCAAGCAGCCCTCGAGCTTCTCTCCGGCTGCAAGTTGGTGCCAAACCCCGCTTTGTTTCCCCTCAGTGTAACTATGAACAGTGGTCCTTCTTCGTCCGACGAGATCACCCAGACGTCCAAGTATACACCAACCAAAACGGTCGAGTTGTAAATTAGGACCGGGACCGTCACTCTGCCAAAAACACGTTTTGACCGGGCTGGAATCGCGCGAGGCGATGGGATTGAGTTTTCGTCCTAGGGGAGCGGGGCGGCGCAGTGGGTTTGGAAGAGGACGTGTCACTCACAAGTTGCCTATGGAATCTGAAGGGCTGATGTTTCGAGTAGATGAAAGACAAGGTCATGAAGCGCGTTGATTGAAGCAACGCAGAAGGGGTGAAAGCGAATTTTGGTCGACGGCGTATGACACGTCATTGCATGCAGCCGGTGATAATAATCTATCCGCTCCGGCTTCCCCGGAGTCCGCCCCCGCTCCGATGCCGTGAGTCACTGGGTGGCGGAGTGCTCTCGTCACTGGCTGTCACTGGCTTCGTCGCTCTCAGTCGCTCTCCCTCCCTCCTGTATGTACCTCGTCTACCAGCAGTCAGATCCTGTCAGATCAGATCAGATCATCAGATGTACGACTCATGTAAGTTACCAAGAGCAGGATGTACCGATCTCCGCAACGGTCTCCGCAGCGATGGTCATCCGGTGTCATGAGAAGCACGACTCCCAGTCTCTCCCAGTCCCGCTATCACGTGAACAGTATGAGTACCGTACGTTACCAATGGCGACGGCAGTTCAGCCCTCGCCAGCCGGACTAACTGGTCGCGATAGGCCGTGAAGTAGCCGCGGTTGCGATCTGATCTGACCCTCTTGGCTGAGCTGCAGACCCGAAACCGACAGGCGACAAATCCGTCGATCCCAGCCAGCCTCAAGTTAAACAGGCCTTGACAGGCCTCAACCCCAGGTTACCACACTTGTGGCTCATCACCTGCGCCACACTTACGGGGATGATTGTCGTAACGTCGTTATGTATAAGCTGCGCTGGCGTGATAGCGAGCGGTCTTGAGGAACCTCGAAGCAAGTCAAAGGATCCGAGAACTGTCTTCTCGTACAACGCGCGTGCAACCTGCGTACAACAGCGTACAACACGGTCGTGTGTTGACGTCCCGGTGTTGTTGTCCGCGCAGGCATCGCACGATGCACTGTATATAACCCTCCGAGGCAAGAGGTCCCATTACGAGCTTCCATCCCCCTCTCCATCTCGATCACCAGTGTCAGCGTCAGATACACCGCTAAAGCAGCAAAAGCCAGAAATTACATCTCCTTGCAGAGCATTCGCAGAGAGTTGCAGAGGCACAAGATCCTACATACATCAGTTTGTTAGGGTCAACCAGGGTCACCAACTAGCTCTATTACGCTGTTTCTGCCGACCCTTCTCGACCGACCGGAAATAACCGAAGCCAGGGTCACCCCAGGGCCCCAACCAGAGCTTACTCGACCTCCTCCGCCAACTGCCCCTGCTCGACGCGCTCGACGCCAGTGCGCGCGTGGCTCAATTTCGCTAGATCCGGTGAGTGACCGGCTAAGGGAAACCCGATTGTATAGTCTCGAAAACAAAGACCAAACCTTGCGTACCGGCCGGGCCCATTTGGCCTGGAACACCGGACGAGGCACGACGGAAGTCTGAGGCAGAGATGGATGCTGCTGCGAGGATGACTGGGAGTGATGGCGGATGCAATGACATCGTTGGCGTTGCTGATGTTGACACGGTAGTTCATCATTGCAGCAACTCACTCCTCGACGACGACGAAAAAGAGTACGACAAGTCTCTACACATACACAGACATACACACTCCTTCTACCCCGCGTACCAATCTTCCGGAACCAGGGCGACCAGGTCCGATCAGTCGATCAACCGATCGCATCAACATCTGAAACGAAAAACCGAAGAAGGCGGACACACGACCAATCCGTCTACATAGGTGAGTAAGAGTCCGAGCCTGTCCGAGCTGCAGCTCAGCATCCATCCCACTCCGCATCCATCGTCGCCAAGGAACGATGCATAGCCGTCTCGCACACGAGCACTCCTTCATCTCCTCGTCGGTCTTCCTCGCACCCCTCGCGTTTCAGGCCGTATATTTCAAAGCCACCCAGTCTAGGCAGACTTGGCCATGACACCTCGCGCTGCGAGCGCAAAGGACCAGCGTGTCAAGGCCCCTCGTCGAGGGGTCCCCGGGGGGACTGGAGGCTCGACATTACCTTTGCTATACCGCGGAAGGATGTTGACAACCGGCGAATGGGTCAGCTGATCACTTTTTCCCCCCTTGGCTAGGCGGATCGAAAGGCTAGAAGCTCGATCATCTGACCGAAACGAAACGCGACACGGAGACGAATCGCGAACAAAGCAATACTAGGACAAACGATCTCAGGACGGCAGTTCGAGAACCAAACAAATAGTGGCGAAGTCCAATGGCTCAACTGTCAGCTTCGACAGAAGCCACTTCGGCCAGGAGCTCACCAACCTTGACATCAAATACCAACCCGCTAGACCTCACCCGAACGTCGTCGCACGAGTGGAACTCTCTGAAACGCTCTCCACCGGTTTTGGCCCCAGTATACACCGGTTCCAGCCCGTCGAACGAACCGGAGTTTGACGTCTTTGCCGTGAGTCTGCCTCCTTGCATTGTGCGCAGTGTGACTGACGACTGGCAGAAACCATCGCCCAGATTCGCAGGAAAGCTGTCCAACATTAGATCGTTAGGGAATATGCGTTCAAAGTCCAAAGAGCAGGAGGAAGCCAGGCGGGCAAACTTGGCAAACGAAAGAGAAGAGGCATTGCGAAGAAGCGGTCTAGTCAAGGCCACCAGGTGAGCAGAAGTCCTCTCGTTCACTCCTGTGCTTGTACTGACGATATCAGTCGCCGGTCCCCAGAGCAAACGACCACACCGCTACCCTCGCAAAAACGTCCATCGCCTAGTCGAGCCGGCAGCTCGAGCTCGGGTGGATTCTCAAACTTCTTCAAGAGACTTACTGGCAGATCAACCAAGATCTCGCCTACACCTGCTGTTGGCCCCCGGTCTCCGTCTGCCGATAGCGCCAAACCGCCGTTCGTCGCTTCCACCTCGTACTCTGGTTCCAGCAATGACAGGGATTACCACACTGTCCGACCTGTTTTGAACGCCAGGACCCCCTCGGCCCCCATCACCATGACTCTGCCTGCGGGCAGGGCACCGGCGAGGTTGGCTCGACTCGACATTCCTGATAGATCAACAATTAGCGACTTTGGACCGATGTCGGCACCTGCAGCTCCAGAGCTGGCACAGATACTCCCCGGTCCCACCCCAATCATACCGCTACCGCCTATCCCTCAGTCAAGACCTCAATCGTCGCGGAAGGCCTCTATCAGCGGGTCTATTGTCAGCGTCGACGCCACGTGTGTACCATTGCCGCCTTCGCTCCCGGGATCGCCGGTGTTGTCAGCCGCGGAGATGACAGATGATGTGGAAGTCCAGGCCAAAGATGCAGAGGAGGAATCTACGCTAGGATACCTCCAACCGAGGGAAGAGGAGGTGGATCAGGTAGACAACTTTGATCCGACATTACAACAAGGCGATCTCGTCAACGACATCAACGATCTTCCCCTGCTCGAACGATCCACCACGAGCGAGGACAGCGAAAAGGATGATGTGGTGCAGGAATTATCCCCCGTTCGATCCAACAGATTGACCATTCCAGAAGCGGACAATCTAGCTGCTGTGGACGGTGGCATGCCCGATACTCCAATCACCATCACCTCGTCCGAAGACCACGAACAGCTCGTGACGCCAATCATGGCCAAGCCCGTCGACTTATACCCCGCGACATCCGCTCCGACCGCTTTGCGACCTGTTGGCGAGGACGAGGAGGAGGAAGGGGATGAGATCAAGCCGTTGTCCCCTACAACTGCTCCAAAGAGCCCTGTGGGAAGTAGTGTCTCAAAGGGCGGATCACAGCCTGGTGGGGGTTTGGGCAGGAAGTCTAGTAAATGGAGACAATCGATCCAAAACCTTTCCGCAGTCGCCAGCAAGGGTTCCGCCGGAGGAGGAGGGAGAAAGGTCTCGGCTGGTAGAGAACCAGTGTACAAGGAACCACCGACATCGTACGATGCGTATGTCGCCCATCAAACTCGTATCGCCAACAATAGGATCAGTTGCCAGCCGACAATCCACACCACGGCGACGTTGGACGCAGAGCTGAGAGAGATCAAGGATAAAGATCAGGCCCACCTCGTCGAGACCTTCTTCATGTAAGGCGAAGGCGAGGAGAGTGGGGTGTCGGGTGTCGAACGTGAGGAGACCGTTCAGGCTTGGACTGAGGAGTGGAGGATGCGGGGTTGATGATCTGGAAATCTGGGAATTTGGGAATCTGTCAAAGGGAAGCCTGTCGAATGGGAGTGTGTGTACTCGAGTACACCTGTTGTACCATAGTCGGAACGTGTAAGAACAAGTCAATCTCAATGGGAATCCAATGCATATGCAGCCTCTTCCGATCAGTGTGTTGTACCGTCGACCTGCGCAGCGGGTCGTGATACCCTCGCGACACTAAAGTCACAGAGATCCTGGACAGCGAGGCGCGCATGAGTCAACCATGAGCTCACGACCACTATGTATCTGTATCACGTCGCACTATCACGTCGCACCTGAAGATCTCGTCGCAACCTGTCTTGAACCGCATCGAAAAGCGTTCATGGCCACCCACCCGACGACCCGTCCTCCGATTCTCCCGACGACGACCATGCTTACATGTCATCCTAGGCATTGTGCCGCATCGTGATCGATCTCCGCTTGTAATGGTCCTCCTCTGCCTCGATGAGCAGCTCGGCGTTATACGCAGGAAAATAAAATTGAATCAAGGGTAAAGCGAAAAACTCTCCGAGCGAGATCTTCTCCACCCTGTTGACAAGGTTGTCGACGAGTTAGTCGTGATTGGGTATTGGAATGTGTATCGGAGTCTCAGCGAGCGGCGTCTCCCTGACACTATCCCAGTCGTGGTTCTGCTCCTGGTAGCCAGCCAAGACTACCTTGTATCCCTCCTCTACCAGGAAGAGGAGCGTTTTTTTTAGTAGGGAGAGGTCAAGCCCTTCCTGGAAGAGGTGGAGCACGACCTCAGCAAGGTCAGGATAAACCGCGCGTAGTTGGGATCTCCTCTCCGCGGCGGGGACTTCCATTTGTGGTGCGAGTGAATCGTAAAAGGTTTGCCAAGTCGAGACGAGCCTGGTGACATGTGGTCTGGTGATGTTGGACCCTCCCTCGCTCACCGAAGGTGGTCTCATTGTTGGGTTCAAGCGCGCGGCCGGCAGGCTTAAACCACTTACGTCCAAGACAGTGCTGGGGCGCAAATCTGGGATCCTAGCCATGAACTTGGCTATCACCTCGAGCAGCTTCTGGTTTTCTTCGTATCTCGTCTCCTCGTACTCGTCTTCGTGGTCGGAATCCTCATCATAATAGAAGGCCGCATCCATGTCGCTGTATCGGACCAGGAGTGGGTCGAGGTCCACAGCTTGCACTCTTGTGAAAGAGCAGGCGCTGAGATCGTAGTTGGTCGCCTCGGGGTAAATCTCGGGTGCGATAACAAATGCTCGAGCGTGCGACAGATACTCGGCCTGTCGCGGTGTTGGAGTTCCGTGATTAACCCGATTCCTCCCATCCTTCAGGTACCAGCCTGAGGCATCCAGGTTGACCTTCCTGTACAATTTCTGGGCGGAGGCGGCGTCAAAGAACCGATTCACCATGCTGATTTGCCGAAGGGTTTCCCCGTTGCAATACTCGAGGACAAGTCCCATTATCTCCGGGCTCTCGAGCACGCTGCGCCTCGCGGGCATTAGGTTCAGAAGTGGTGACGGTGCGGTGTACCGAGCGCCTGCACTTGTACCCGAGTTCTCTGAGGCGTTCATCTGAGCGAGTGTCAGTCTTCGACTCTTCGTAAGGCGTCAGGCCGGACTCTCAGTCCTGAAACTCACACGCTCGGTAGCGGCAGTGGCGCGCGTGACACGTCTGGATTTCGGAACCATCTCTGCTTCGCGACGGGCCGATTCGTCTGTTGTTTAGATGGTGAATATGTAGTGCTGGCTTTGCTGAATGTACGGGACGATATGAGCTGGCTGAATGTACGGGACGATATGAGCTGGCACCGTGGTACCGCGAGGCGCTTCACGTGGTGATAGCTTCCGTCTTTGTTACCGCGGCACCGCTTGAGATTCGAAGGTGCAGTCGTGGCAGTCTAGGTCAACCATCCATCTTTCTATCTCAGCATCAGCTAGCTCATCGATCAACGTTCAACGATCAACGTTCAACGTTCAACCCCGTCTCGAAGTGCAAACTATATAGAAAAGGTTGAGGGGTATTTTACGCTCTTTCGCGCACAAGACATCTTCTAGACAGGCCTATCTGTCGAAAACTCCGGTAGGCATACAATTTTGCTCCCCACCCGGATTAGGCGCCCACCGAGGCAATCTATCTCAGCTGGGTGCCCTCAGAGTCCAGACGCTGGGATCGTGGGACCTGGGTCAAGGCAGATTTCCGTTCCGCTATATCTTTGTTCACAAGAGGTCGTTTTGGCTGATCAACGCCATGAACTAATTCGTGGACGAGACATCACGTGTCAAATGCGATACATGCGACCAGCTGTTTGAGAGACAGCACAACAGCAAAAGATTGCTCCCAACAACAATCGCCTTGACATCCTCAAGTCCTCTCCGATCGGTCATGTGTCACTTGAAAGAGCGCTCACCACTTCTCGTCCAATCTGCCTGACAATCCTGCGCTTTTGGGCGCGTGGAAACCAATCCTGGCATCTCACTAATGCGTCCCGGGGGCCTTCGAGGTGTGACGCATCGTAATAGATTGATTGCGGTAGAAATCCTCCTCGTATTCGATGAGACGATCAGCTTCACCGTCAAGCTGATACCTTCGAACATAGGGCAGAGCGTAGAACTCCCTGAGAGACATTTTGTGGACCCTGTCGACTAGATTATCGACTAGTTGGTCGAGTTTCGGCCCCGGCTCGGGTCCCTCGTTCCTCGCGAGTAGCGCCTTCTTGACCTGCTCCTTGTCGTGATTCTGTTCTTGATAACCCGCCAGAACCACCTTGTACCCCATCTCCACGAGAGCAAGTAGGGTCACCAGTAGGACGCGGTCGAACTCGTACTGCATGAGGGGTATGACTACCTCCGACAGGTTGGGATAGTAGGCTTGAAGGTGGGTCTTCCTCTCCTCAGTGGTAGGGGGTCTTTCTATCTCCGGACCCACTGCTCTCGCCAGGACGTAGGTATGCGTGACGAGCCTAGTGGCATGACGGTTGACGATGTCGGTACGTCCCTCGCCCTCTGAGAGTGCCGAGAGTGGGTCGTATCCCTGTTCGACCCACCTGACAGGAATGGTTGTGCCGGATTTGTCGACCACAGTGCCCGGGCGAAGATCAGGACACTTGGCCATGTTGTCGGCTATGAGCTCGGCGAGCTTCCGATCGTCATTGAATCTGTCCTCGTTGATAGCGGTACCGTCGTACTCGTCGTTTCTGGGTGTATAGTCGTAGTCGTCGGGTGTAGTCACCACATACGGCTCATATTCCACGACTTCGACTCCGGCGAAGGAGCACGAACTCAAGTCGTATGTGATCGGTTCGGGGTGGATAGACAAAGCTCGAGCGTGAGACAGATATTTGATCTGCTGGGGTGACGGAGTTGAGTAAGGAGTTGGCAAGCCATTACACCACCAGCCCGAAGCACTCAGAGTGACCTTCCTGTACATCCTCGGAGCCGTAGCTGCTTCCAGTCGTGGGTTCGCGGTGCTGATCCGTCGAAGGGTCTCCGCATCGCAGTGTTCGAAGACGACTTCAAGCAGATCCGGGGTCTCGAGGGCGTTGTGCGTTGCGGAAGCTTCGTCCGATTGCTGGGTGGGTACGGTGGCTGGATCGGATGCATCCGGGGTCCTTGTCTGAGTACGGATCAGTCTTCGCACAAGGACGCGTCTTCTACGAGTCATTAAGACTCACTGTTTCGACCTTAGCCGTGTTATGCAGGAGACTCTCATCCTTAGGTGACATTTTTATCTGTTGCGGGAGGCGAGCTTTGTCGATGTCGTCTTCTGCGACTAGAGGTTGACCTTCGCTGATCTTCTCGTAGCTGAAGCTTCAAGAGGATACCCGTACTGGCACTGGGCGATATATACTGAGTCTGCGAGACGACCATCATGCTATCCGGGTCGCGCCAGGAACCAAGATCCCGTCTTCGTCCAAAAGCCGCAGAAGCTCATCGCCACAGCCCAATCCAGCACAGCACTGAGATCTGAGACATAGGAGATCAGCTTGAGAGTAGCGTATATCTTAGATGATACGTACAGTACAAGGAGCGGCCTGGAGCGGCGAGATCTCGCTTCGCCGGGATCTGGGATCTGGAGCGAAGCAATCTGAGGATCTGGAGGTCCGGATGCCTGCCTCTACACCTCTCTACACTCAGCGTATTGGAATAGGGTCGAAGCGCAGGACATTTCAGCGGGAGGCAGAGGACATCTGATGGTACGGGTAGATCCCGCATGATCCAGGTCTGAGGCAGACTGGTTCTGCCCTGGTATATATTTTTCCTCACAAGCAGCAGCTTTGACAGACCTAAAAAGAAGTTCGGGCTAGGCTCACGCACGTAGCCTGCCTGGATTGTGTAGGCATCTCAAGATGGTCCCTTGGGAGCCTTTTAGGCCAGTTTTAGGCCGACTTTAGGCCGACTTTAGGGCTGGCTCGGTTCGCTCCTCGGAGTTGATGGATGATCATGCAGGCAGAGAGATCCAGGAGATGTGACCTACATCAGAACTGAGACGCTGTCCAGGACAGCCCACGACACCGTTTTATACCAACTTTTCGCAAGCAATGTCTCATGCATTCGCATAGTATGGTACAAGTCGTACATCTTGCACCCGAAATGTAGTTCACGGGACGGAATCCGTATCCTCTGGTCGATGATCGACCGATATACTGGCCGCCATCCTGGCCTCTACATGCACTCTTCCGCCGGCCAGCAATTTTGATGTCTTCACGTCACCCCATCGATCGTTCACAGCGCAGTCTCCATTCCGGCTATTGTCGCCGTCGGTGTCCGATTGCCTTGGTCCCTCGGTGACTGTTTGAGACTTGCCCCGGAGAGGTCGAGTTGGCGTGTTAGGGCCTGGGAAGACGGCACGAGAAGGGGTCTTCGGATGGCTGTTGCGGACGTTGTGAGGGGCTAGACTGGAGAGGCAAGCATGAGTCAGTCCGTGGCTGATTCAGAGATCGATAGTGCTTACGAACAGATGTGGCCGATGCACCATGTTTACGACAACACCTTCTCATCTCTGTTCCCTTAAACGTCCCCAGGGCGGGTCAATCTCGCGTCGAGAAACTGCGCATTACTACGTCTTCGAGCCCAGCCATGAAGCCCGCCTTAGCGGACGGTGATTGTCGACTACCTCCTCGGATGCTGTGTCCTTGTGCGCAATGGTCCTAGGACTCGTCATGCGGCATGGTCGACTGCTCGCCGCCCCAGGACCGGCACCAGTGTTCCTCCCGTTCGAACTCTCCGTCGTACGGCTCACACACCAGAGCGGAGATTCGGCCATTTGGCGAAGCCCGATAGTTCTTTAGAGAGGTTTTGTGTACCCTGTCAACGAGGTTATCGACAAGCTTGTCGAGGTCCGGCCTTGCCTCGTGGTCGAGCGCGAGCACCATTTTCTTAACATGTTCCCTATGGCGATTCCGTTCCTGATATCCGGCGAGGACTACCTTGTAGCCGTTATCGACGAGGGCAAGTAGCATCTCCAGGAATTTGTAGCCAAAGACTCTGTCGTCCTGTAAGAAGACTATCTCCGATAGGTTGGGGTAGAAGGATTTCAGGAGTTGTTTCACCCCGACTGCAGCAGCCGCAGCGGCATCAACCAACCTTGCGATTGATGCGTTGTTTGGTAAATCATGCCTTGTGACGAGCCTGGTCGCATGATGGTTGACGGAGTCAGAGCTCACTTCGTCCTCTGTGGGTGGAACAACCATCACACCTGCTCGATTGACGGGGATGGTTATACCCCACTCGTCTACGATGGTGCTGGGTCGTAAATTCGGACACTTGGCCATGTTTACGGCCACCTGTTTGGCTTCCATCTTTTCGTCGTTGAAAATGGTTTCCGGGTCGGTGTCACTATCATAACCGGGCGCTGTGCCCATCGCAATCGGAAAGTCGATTCCTACGACTTCCACTCCCGCAAAAGAGCATGAGCTTACATCGCAGACGAGCTCGGTGTAAGTCATTAATAAAGCTCGAGTGGAAGATAGGTACTTGATCTGTCGCGGTGTTGGTGCTCTATTATTGGTTCCGATACCGAAACCCATCCATCCAAAGTGGTCAGATACAGGCACCTGTACATCCTTGGCGCAGAGGCGTCTTCGAAGAACCGGTTGACCAAGCTCAAGCGATACATGGCGGACGCGTAGCAGTGTGAAAAGATGACATCGAGCAATTCCGGACTTCCAAGTACCCTGCGCCTGGCGGAATCCTCCGGCTCGACCTCTGCGATGCCGATGTGCGCGTCATTGCTGGTCTTCGAAGCCATCGTCTAATGGCAAGTGAGTACGGTCATTCACTGTGGATACAATGTAACATGAACGAGGACTCACCAGTGAGGTCTAGAAGTCGACGGGAGCGGACGAGGGGCGTGATGGTCGATGTTCTCGGAAATTCTGAGGGAGACGCTGCCAGATACAAGTTTCAGACTCGATACATGGAAGGGATGCCAAGTCAGTCGGACGGTCGATGATGGATTGCCGATGGATGACTTGGCCGCTCGAGACTTGCTCGAGAGTCGAGGCTGCTTCAGCTCCACTTACTTCATGCTGTCCACGACCGGCTACTGTAGATCCAGGTAGGCATGCGCTACGGTCAGTGTCTGTGAGCCTAAGCGGTAAGTCCCCGGTCGTTTACAGGCGCGTTCAGTCGCGCCTGCAGCGCCCGGTGGAGGTCGTCGGGCTCGGTGCACGGTGCTTCGTGGCTCGTTGCCAGACGCGTTCGAGACGCAGCTCTTCACCATGTTCCACTCACACGATTTCGAGAGTCTCCTTGAACTATAGCACTTGTACTCTAGCCTCTTGACAGACGTGGGCAGTGCTTACTGTGTTCTTCTACGTCCCGAGAGCGAGGTCCGAGAAGTACCCATAACTCCTCCTGTCACAAACTAGACCAAGAACCCAGACATTCTTCCCGAACGTTCAACGTAGTACTTCTTCGCTTCGCTCGGCAACAATGATGGAAGCCGACCCCTACGAGCCGGGAAAATTCTGGTGTCCCTGTACGAAATGCCAGCATGACTCGTTTGGGAAACCTGGCAAGTATATAAATGTGCGCACTGCCCAGAATCATAGGCAAAAAGTCTGCGAACGCATGGGATACGACGCTCCAAAGCCAGGAGTCGACTTCTTCGACATCAAAAACCCTCGACGTCTAGATCTTTCACTTCATGCGGTCCCTCCTTCCTCAGCGGACATGCCGGTGGATCCAGTCGTTTCAGCTGAGCCAAAATCATCTGGTGAGCAGTGTGCGAAAAGTCAAATATCTTGCTCGAGAGCTAATGAGCAGGCTCGCACAAACGCACTATTTCTGCGATATCGACTTCGACCAGTGGACGGCACTCCCCTCCGCCTTCGTACACATCTCCTGTTGCTCCCGCAGATGGTCTTCGCATCGCAGGTGCCCCTGTCATCAGCAAGCCGGGAACCGACCGTGGCTAGGTTGATCAAGACCCGCCACCTCCGCCACCCCCGCTCGATCTCGATGACGCAGATTGGCAGATGCGGATGTACGACTGGTGGGTAGAGCACAAGTTGTCGGCAGAATTCTGGGATGGACTGCGTGATTTGCTCAGGGAGAAGGATATTGAACTTTGGTCGCGGCAGCGGCTGAAGCGGCTGAAAGAGCGTTCGACAAAGGCGAACGAGGGTCTACCTGCGTCCGGATCGATCTCCGTGACTACGGAGTTAAAAGCACCCTCTTGAGTGCCGACCACGGGACGGCACTGGAGGAGAGATCAGGGGACAGTCGTAAGTTGCTGAGTTGAGCGGGATCAATGGAATTTGGACGAGCCAGGACGCAGACTGTGATTGCGGCGCAAGAGATGGTCGGACACGACTGGCGAGGTCGTGAGCCACATAGTGCTACCAAATGAGCGCACGGAGACGCCTATGACACGTGCCCAACGCGCGACGTATGGCCGACTGGCCGTACTTGGTTGCAAGGGATGCAAGCAGGAGGAGGCTTTGTCCGGGTGTCCGAGGGCTGTAGGATGACCGTAAAGGAGAAGAACACCATCTTGCTTTTGAAGATATCTATGCGCCTAGAGATGAGGTCCCCTCGTGTATTGATCGAGTACTCGTACTGTGATTATGTACACTGGATATTACTCCTCTACCAGATGAATCACAGTTCTCGTATTGGGCTGAGATGATCGATGATGCGCATTGCACTGGTAAGCTGAACACCAGCCCCACGGCCGACGGACCGGGCCGTGGGCCGTAGTTACGCTTATGCACTGGTGGAGGTTGGACCAGTGCAAAGGTTGCTTGCTCTGTTTCTGTGTCGTCCTCTGAAACTCCTTCTTCTTCTTTGACGTTCATCAAGTCCGTCAAAGGGTCCACTCAATCACGACCACTATCGCTACCATCCTGCTCTCCGTCATGAGCAGGGGTCGAGTCGCTATTTTTGCAGCAGTGCTGTTCAGCGTGGCGTTCCTTCTCTCACCGTACTCTCCAATCAACCTGTCGGACCCGCAGCCTACTTTTCCGCAATACACTCAAGAGTATCAATACCCCTTAGAGCCTCACGCCCATGTGCTCAACCAGACGCAGCCTAAACGCGTCGCCATCATCGGTGCTGGGGCCAGTGGTACTTCCGCAGCATGGTTTTTGACGAGGGCGGGGAGCGTGATGGAGCAGCGAATGGGACTGGCCAAAGGATCGCTTCTGGGCGAAGTGGTGGTCTACGATAGAGAGGGCCATGTCGGAGGGAGTGAGTGTTTGATATAGTGGATCAGGGAATCGGAATCTGACAAGAATGATAGGAACGACGACGGTGTTTCCCCATGGAGATGAGAGGCTGAGGCCGATCGAACTAGGCGCTTCCATCTTCGTCAGCGCGAATAGGCATTTGGTCAAAGGCGCCAAAGTGCGTTGTGCTCAGCTACTTGACCCTTGTTGTGTATAGCTGATAGCAGTCATACTCAGCGTTTCGGCCTGAAGACGATCGACCCAGACTTTGGCGAGTCGGGAGTCGGGATCTGGGTAAGACATCCGTTTGTCCTCCGTCGAGCTCTCGCTGATACGGAACAGGATGGCAAGGAGTTCTTATACCAGACGTCGACCTCAAAGTCTAGGTATAGCAATTGGTATGACAGCCTGACTGCTCTGCGGCGATACGGCCCCCTGTCCCCCTTTCGAACGCAAAAGGCTATCTCGGCCCTTCTGGTCAAGTTTGCCAATCTCTACAACCCAGAATGGTTGAATCAGCGTGGAGCGGCGAAGAATATCGAAGAGTTTGCCGAGCGAGTGGGCCTGGGCAGGGAGTACACCACGAGAAGAGGTGACGAATGGGCTACTGGAGCAGTTGGCGTTAATAAGCAATGGGCGGGAGAAGTCTGGGACAGCAGCACGAGAGTCAATGTGAGTGATTGTTTGGAACTGCGCTGATGGAGCAGTATGGCTCGGATATGAACCAGATACATGCACTAGGAGCCGCAGTGTCCCTAGCGACCAGTGGTGCTCAGGCTGTGGAAGGTGGAAACTTTAGGATATTCGAGGGTATGATGGACGAGTCAAAGGCGACTCTGAGGCTTGGGACGGAGGTGAGTGCTGTACCCTCACTCGACAGGCGTATGAGTTGACGTCGGATCTAGGTACTGGATATCAAGCCCATTCACAGGTCAGGCGACCCTCCCTCCTTCACAGTGATCACGAACAGCTCGGAAGCGAGCACAGGACCATTCAACCAGATCTTCTACGCTTCACCTTGGTACTCCTCTCCTAAAGACAAAGGCATGCGAGGTCTACAAAGCAATCTCATCGAACCTATCCACTACACCAAATACGTTCGACTACACGTTACTCTCCTGACGACCACCCGGGCAGCTCCTTTACCTTCTTTCTTCGGCTTGCCTGATACAGCCGTCGTCCCGTCGACCATCCTCACTACATCGTACACTTCGCACACAAAGGCGGCTACCCCTCCACCAAAGTTCCAGTCAATCACATGGCACGGCGAGACGTATGAGGGATCTGGCGAGCATGTCGTCAAGATCTTTTCGCTGCATTACCTGAATCAAGAATTCCTCACCGATCTGATCGGCGAGGAGCCTGGCTGGCTGCTCAGGAAGGAGTGGGATAGTTATCCGGAACTGAGACCAGTGTCCTCTTTCCCACCTATTGAGCCGGTTAAGGGAGTCCAGTACCTCGGCGCGCTGGAGCCATGGGTCTCGACGTGAGTGCTTGGACGAGTTCAATTGCTGACAGGTCTAGGATGGAGACTCAGACACTGAGCGCGAGAGAAGCGGTCGCACGAGTCGTGCAGGATTGGTGGGGTCTGGGCTACGGCGAATGTAGAGGCGGTGCCGACGCTTGGGACTGGTCTTGTGAAGAGTAGGTGTGTCGAGTGCGGCGAGGAGTAGTGTTAGACATCATCGTTGTATCTCTGCGGATAGTCACCGCCAGCTCGTGTTTGTATATGAATGCATTTGCAGATTTACCATAATGGCTCGTACTACATACCCAGACAAAGAAGAGGAAGTTGAAAGAAAAGAATGTCCGTGCCAGCACGCCAATCTGAGGGTCTATGGAAGGTTTTACAAGGTCGATTTCGATCGCTATGACTAGGAGATACACTGTTCAAATTCTACTCGAGGAGCTGCAAACGGGTTGTCGACGAGCGATGACCTATGAGCTCGACCCGAGGTAGTAGTTGAAGTTGTATTTCTGTGGCGTAGTGGTGTAGTCAAACCCAGACGAAGAGTAGCTCGCGACGGGTTGACCGTTTCTGACGATTTCACCGCCGATCGCTCCTGGTGCCATTGGAATCTTGAGCTTGGTCAATCCTTTGCCGACGTTGAAGGTCTGCGAAGTGGATCCGGACCGTAGTGTGACCATGGACGGCTGAGTGGACAGAATGATGGCGTAAAGGTTGTCTTCGGTCCTGTCCCAACCGGTGGGCTGGCCGGCGTCGTCGTTGGACGCTCGAGCATCTCGACTGTGAGGTCTAGCCCACATGATCACCTGGTCCTTCTCGATCGCGGGATAAGAACCCGTCTTGAAAGCCGTGGCGTAGTACTTGGTCAAAGTGTTGATCGCCTCGTGGTCGTATCCATAGACCCATTCGCCGGAGTTGGCGGGCAAAGCACCGTGAATAGGACCAATGTAAGAGGATTCTCCGTAGTCGTTCCAAGTGAGAATCTCCATCATCTTGACCTTTTCTCTCATGCTGATGATCTGCTCCCATCGGGTGGCGTACAACCAATCGTCACCGCGGTACAGCCAGTTCTTGTTCCACGAGTTGGCGCCAAAGTGGGTGTAGAAGAATGGCGAGATGGCGGGCATGTACTCCTTGCTGCCAAGAGCGTTCATGTACGAGTTGTCACCGGCCGTCGTCAATGGGTCTTTGCCCATTGGCCACGCAGAGTTCCAGTTGAGCTCGCCGTCCATCCATGTGTTGGAGGAAAAGGTCGAAATGTCCGAGAAGAGCGAGGGGACAAAGAAGATGTTGACGCCCTGTGCCTTGAGCACGTCGACAAAGGCGACCTGCCAGCCGTTGTTGGAACCAGTGCCGAAAGTGCAGTATTCACCGGCAAAGGTGGACACGAGCACTTTACCGTTGTGCATGGCCTGGTTCGGGTGGGTGGCGTAGGTCCTAACGAGGCTGACGAGTTGAGCGGCGTCGTTCCAGCTGCTGCAGGACATGGCGGTCATGTCGAGCGAGAGGAACATCTTGAATCCTTGGCCGAGATCTTTGGCGGCCTGGTAACCGTCAGCAGCTCGGGCGAGCTGCCAGGATTCGCTACCCAAGTTCAAAGCGAAACCGTCGATACCGTAGCTCTGGGCTTTGCTAATGTCGGTGTTCCAGTCGGCAATCTGGTAAGGGTAGGTGTTGCCGACCATGTAGTGGGCCCAGACGACGTGATCGTTGGAGCTGGAGGGGGGTACGGAAGAAGGTTGGGCGGCCACCTGGGAGATGGAGGCGGAAGGAGAGGGTTTGACGGAAGGAGAGGCGGAAGAGGAGATTGTCACGACAGAGGCCGCGGTGGTAGCCACAGTCTTGGCGGTGGTTGGGATCAAAGTGGAAGAGACTCGACCGGTCGTTGTTGGTTTAACGGCCGTGGGGGTAACCACGACCGACGACTCAAAAAAAGAACCGGTCGAAGAGGATCCGCCGGTTGCGATCAAACCACCAGTGGTGAGCGTATTCGTTGTACCGTCTTCTTCGCATTGCGACGCGTCGACCAGTTCGAATAGCTCCAGACCCCATCCTCCACCGCAGATCTCGGACGAATCACCTGTACATTGCTTGTCGCACTGGTTCTCGTTGTAGGTGATTTGCGTGGGGATCGAGTTTCCACAGTAGCATTCCTCGCCGAATTCGACACCACCGAAAGTGAAGCCCTTGTCCTCGCACATAGACAAACAGCTGTCGATGGTTAAGGTTCGGATGTTCTTCTCAGAGTAGCCGGTGAGGATGTAGTTGTTCGTGTCGACGGCACATCCGAGCGAGTACCAGAGCGACTCGCCTTCGGGCACAGTGACCGAGGTCGTCGATGGCGAGGCGGCAGACGCAGAGGCGGAAGAAGAGGCAGAGGCGGAGACGGCAACGCTGGATGCCGAGGCAGAGGCAGAGGCGGAAACCGAGGCCGAGGCCGAGGTGCTAGGGACTGGGACTGGGATCGTGGTGCTTGGGTCACACGAGGGCAGTCCAGTAGCGTTGAAGGTGTACAGAGAGAGCAACCAAGCTTGGCCACAGGTCTCCGACGAGTCACCCTGGCATGGAGAGTTACAGGCAGAGTCGTCGCTGACGGCTCCACCGGTACCGACGTAATCGTTGCCACAGTAGCACTGCGAGACGTCAGAGATGATTCCAAAGCAAGAAAGGGGGATGCTCACCTCGTCTCCGTACTCGGTTCCGGCGTACTTGAAGCCCTGCTTGGCACACTGGGTGATACAGAGCAATGGGGTGAGACTGGCCGAGGAGAAGGCAAAGCCCTGGAGGAGTCGCTCGTTCCACGACTCGGCAACACATCCCTGGTACGACCATCCGGCGGGAAGAGTTGTGTCTCGCTTGGATGGCAGAGCAGGGGGTTTGCTCTGGAATCAAGTGGTCAACGACGGTATAATCCTCGAGGCACTGTCACTCACCAAACCATGCTCGTAGCCGTAGTACCTAGCGACGAGGGAGTGTAGGCTTCGCTTCGAGGTCGAGAGGATGCTGGCGAGCTTTGGCGAAGCGTGTCTACCTGGGCTGAGGAGTGGTTTGGCATCGACGACATTGGCCAATTGAGCCGTTGCCGCGAGCAAGGCGACAAAAGTAGTGGCGACCGGCGCCATTGTGATTGTCGAGTTGAAAGTAGTGTAGTGTGTGGTGATTATAGAGCAAGCTGGAACCTGATGTCCAAGGTACTATCTATCCGTTCCTAGATGAGATGGGCCTTTTCCGAGCAGGTGACAAACGAGAGTGAAGCCGTCGAGGCTGTGTGTCCGAATGAGTTGATGAGATACCTACGAGCGCCTGGCTCTGGGTCAGAAGGAAACGAAAACGAGAAGGAAGGAGTCTTGGGTATGAGACGAAGTTGAGAGTCGAGGTGGAAGAGGATAGGAGCAATGCTTTTATTATTGCATTCTGCATTGGCCAGGGGGAGTCGGATCGTGTGGGCGTGGTCGCGCCGAGATCACGTCCGATCGTTTCTGGTAGAATTGCTTCTTCCAACGACCCCTGTATCCTTGGATACGACCAGCATGACGCGTGAGGCGTGCCGCCCGAAGCCAGACCATACTCGCGTAGCTCAATGTCCATTAGCACTAAGCTCTCGGCTCGTACCTGCTCTACGGACGATTCACTCGCGGAATTAAGCTCGCTCGTCGCGACCAGCCTCTCCGTGCGCGCCCTACGCAACGGGTATGGCTTTCTTTACGCGCCCATCTTTTGGCACGGTGGCGCCGGCATACCCCTCCTCTCGCGACGCGGCGGAGCGCGGCGGACGCGCCGATTCCGTTAGTAATGTTCTCGGCTGGGACCTAGGGATGGCATGTCAGTAGGGACATGTCAACTGGAATGGCTGTCCCAAAGGTTAATTCGAGTTATCGCACACAAAGCGAGGTCGCCCAAAAAGCAAAAGATGGCGCGTCGACGCGTCGAAAAAGGTAAAAAAGACAAAAAGGGCAACGGGCGAGAACGCGGCGGCCTGCGGCGGCCTACCGGAAGGCTCAGGGTTCGGACATCAAGCTAAACGCGGCATCTGCGCCATTCTTCTCGCTGGATCCGGAAGGCTTCGACATGTCGATCATCACCTCCAAGAGACCAAGGAGGATGGCTTGTCGAGCCATCTCTGCGTGCTCGTCATGATGCCGCAGCTGGCAGTAATTCGCAGTAGTAGCTCGGCCAGGAGGAAAGCAGTATGAGGATTGAGAACCCGTGTTTGACGTCAAGCGGCACTTCTTATGGTGTGGCTCCGGCCGGCTGAGGCGCCAAGGACGATCTGGCGTCGGTGTTCTTGAGCATCAGGCTGGTTCTGGACTCGTCCAGAGATTCCATGTGATCTGCAGCCTGTGGACCTTGGGTTGACAGCTCAGCTGCCGGTTGCTGCAGCCATGCCACAGTGCTCCACAGTGTCACACATTTTCATTTGACCCAGGCTCACCCAGCGAGACCCAGCGGCAGCGAGGAGCAAGATAGCCGTGGCCTGGCGCCTGGCAGCGCCGAGTACGCGTGAGAAAGTGATGTTCGAGCGACCCACGTGGCGAGAAATGCCCAGCGGACCGGCCGACGGCTCGGCGCACCGGACGGCGAGTGTGCCGCCCACTTAAGCTTACTCTTGGCTACGTCAGAACTCAGATCGACATGAACATGAACAGCTTTGGACTCGTATCAAACTCGTATTCTAACTTCATCTCCAACTACTCGAAGACACACACCGCACCTTCACCTCAATCTTTTCCAGTATGATGTCTGCGTACGACAAGAAAGGCGATCTTCCTGGAAAGAACGACTCGCCATTCCAGGACCAACAAGCTTACGGCGGACCTGGTCCATCTGGAGCGCCCCCTCCTCCGATCCAACATCAGCCGCCACCTGGTCCACCTCCGGCATACATCAAAGATGTCAGTATGCAAGACACTGCCAACTACAACAACGATGCACAACTGCTCGCCGCATGTCGTGCCAAGGGGATCTCGCCGTACTTTGCGACTCAGATAACCCGACTTCGAGAATACTCCTCGATCCGGCTGGTCCTGGACGACTCTGGATCGATGAAGGCCATGCTTCACGTCTACGGCCAGGCACCCTCAAGTCGATGGGTATTGCTTCAGACGATGGTCAAGCAGATTTTTGATCTGATGGCGATTGCTCGAGGAACGGAGCCTGTCGACGTTCACTTTCTCAACATGTTGCCACAGGGCATGAAGGCCGGATCGGTGGATATACTCTTGCCATTCTTCCAGAGGGTTCCCAATGGAACAACACCCACGCTCGAGGTCATGCGAGATATCATGACGCCAGAACACATGATTCACGAGGAAGGTGTCCTCACTCTACTCATCACCGATGGAGCTCCCAATTGCGGCCATCAGGCGTTCCGGAATTTCCTACTCGACGCTCAACGGCGGTACCCCGCTAGTTACATCACCGTCGGATTATGTACAGACGACCCGGCTACTATCGACGAGTACGAATCCTCCCTCGATAACGGAGTCCCCCATCTGGACGTCATGTCCGCCTACGAGGATGAGAGGAGGGAGATTAGGAGGATACAGGGTCGGAGCTTTGGATTTACCTATGCGGACTGGACAGTCAAATTCCTTTTGGGATCGCGGGTCACCGAGTGGGATAGTTTGGACGAGAGGAAGTTGTCAAAGCAGCAGAGGGCGATGATTCAGAACTTTGGAAACTCGTATATGGGAATAGGCGGAGGTGCAGGACCGGCGCCCAAGCAGAAGAAGGACTGCGTGATCATGTAAACGGTTGCGCGGATGGAGGATGTGGATTTTAGCTTGTATCTGATAGGTGTTCCGGTGGATAAGATAGCTTTTATAAACCGTTGATGAAACAGTGATATAGCCAGGCTGTGGTCAGATCGGTCAGGCAGGAGTGAGAGCGCTGGCGGCACCCTCGCTCTACCGAGTAGATTCAGAGCAATACACCGTGGTCCGTCCCCGCGGAACTCTCAGGTTCTCGCTCCAGATCAGATCGACATGGCGAAGGGCTCGTTCGAGACTATTCGATACCTGTGTTTTAGCAGGCTTGGATACCGTCAACGCAGCCTATACGAGTCGTATCATAGAGAGCTGGAGATGGAGAACAGAGGTCGGGTGGGTGACGTCAGGCTCAACTCCCTCGGATCCTCGGTCCGACAGGGTCCGACATCGTCGCCGCTTCATTTCTCCGGTCTCGTTGGTAACTTAGACCGAATTTCAACCGCTCCTGCTTCTCGGAGGTCTGTCTGCGGGAGGACAGCGCGAGGAGTCATGGGAGCATAGTCTTGGACCGGCATGATTCCGAACAGCTCCCTCACGATCCCTCAGCAGCCTACGGCTCAGCCCAGCCATTATTGCCTCCGTAAGCGCGGGAACAGGCGGGAACATCGCTGCTCAGCGCTCAACGAGGCTCAACGACCTCCGCAGAGAAGGAAAAAACAATTTTCCGAAGCGACATCGCTAGACAGCGCTAGACTCGAGTTGTCTTGTCGTCCGAAGGAATAACTGCCCGATCGCAGGGTCTTACCGGTGTTATGGGCTTGAGACTGATTGAACGAGATTGAAGGCGGCAGGAAAGGACGGGCGCTGCGGCAGAGGACCCTGCTTGGCCAGCATGAGAACTGCTCGCCCGAACCGAAGCCGGCGGCAGGACAGCGCCGACGCCAAAGCCGCTCGCGTCATCACTTCAAGCTACTGCCCTTGGAACTCTTTCGACTCCGCCTCTACGACAGTTCTACGACCGCACTTCTCCGGAGGTCCGCACTGCATTCACCCGAACGGCGGACATAGTGTGAGGGGTTTACTGGGATTTGTTGTGCTCGCCTGTGCTCGCTCATGAACCTGTCTCAAGCTCAGGAATTGCTAAGTAAGGGTCGGAAGCGTCCTCAGAGGTGTTGACGACTCGGGGCCTCGGGGCGCATTAGACCCGAGGAGAGCTGCGGCCGCTGAAGACTGATCAAATGGCCGACCGGCAAAACTGTCCTCATCCTCGCATGCCTTGTACTCTGCGTGTTGACGGCCTGATGCCCCGCTTGGCTTGGACTGACGGCTAGGCGAGGAGAGCTGAGGAGATATAAGAGGCCACAGTGCGGGGAGTGGGAACCCACAAACCCCCCACCGCCTCTCAACATGTCGCCCCAAGCCCCACAAGATCAGACTCAAGCGATAACCGCCATCGAGAAGGATGATGGGAAAGTCTTTGACGAGCAGTTGGAGAAGAAGGACACCGAGGAGGGTCATCTAGAGACGAGATATGCCCGTGAGTCTAGCAAGCCAGAGGAGGTTTGGGGGCTATAGCTGAATCCTTGTAGACCTGACCAAGGGTCAAGTGTTCCGAGTATTCTGGCGATGTATGATCTTTGTGATGATCGCCAACTGGGCAGCATTGAACGATGGAGTGAGTTTTCAGTGGATGAGGTTGGCGTTCGTCCAGCTGATATGTCCCAGTTCCAACAACAAATGCCGGGAAACGTCCTACCAATGCAGCCGTTCATCGACACGATGCACGACACTGTCATCAACGGGGTACCCACCATCAGCTCCCAAGTCGTTTCCTTCTGGCAGGGTTTCGGTGAAATGGCCAAGATGGCCGGTCAGGCTTCCGGCGTTCTCTTCTCAGACCGCATCGGTCGAAAGTGAGTCACATTCAGTGTTCAAACTCAAGTCCACTGACCATGGTTCTAGGTGGACTCTGGTGGTGGTTTGCGCATTCCTCATCGGAGGTGCTATTGGTGAATACCTTGCGAATGACTGGAAGGCCTTCCTCGCCGGATCCATGGTTGTCAAGTATGGTGTGGGTATCGCGACCGCCACGTTGGTCACCTACGTCTCAGAAATCGCACCATTCCAGATCAGAGGTACTTGCATCGCCGCATACCAGCTCTTTTTGGGAATGGGTCAACTACTCAGTGCCATCGCCGCCAAGATCATCACCGAGACCAACCCGACCGAGTGGAGACCACTTATCGCTTCCGAGTTTTGTTTCACCGGAGGTGAGTTTGGCTGGGACCCAATCTTACCTGTACGAGCTGACCTCACCTCGCGTAGTCCTCTGCATCCTCCTCTTCTGGCTACCAGAGTCTCACCTCTTCTACGCGCGAAAGGGCAAGCATGAGCAGGCCAAGAAGGTCATGCTGAGGATCTACGGCACAGCACCCAATTATGATCTTGTAAGTCCTCCCCTCGGTCCTCCGCGACTTGAATTTTCGCTGATTGACTGTTAGGAACACGAATACGCCGTCATCCAAAATGGTCTCGAAGCCGAGAAAGCCTTCAGCGAGCATAAGGGCTCCTTCTTCGAGATCTTCCGCGGTATCAACCTGAGACGAACACTCGCTGGTACTATTGGTATCTGCACACAGTCTGTCTCGGGAGGAGTCATCTTCTGGGGTTACTCGACGGTGAGTCTCAACTCCTTCGATGAAATTCGCTCAGACATCGCCCATCGTCGACTCTGGGAGTACCGATAGCTGACTTTATGCCCAGTACTTCTTTACCCTAGCTGGTATGGATGACCCCTTCCTGGTCACGGCAAGTCTGATGACCACACACAATGCCGACTTGTAGCTGACATCTCTTCTTAGGTTATAACGTGAGTTCTAGACACGACACGACCCGATTCCCCGCTTTCTCTTTGGCTTCACACGGAGACTGTTCGCCTGTATCGGACTGTATCGCTGATCCTTTTTCAGCTTCCTCTTGCTCATCGTGACTGTTGGCATGGGAATGCAAGTGGTGGAATATGTCGGACGACGACCTATGCTCCTTGGGTGAGTGCCATTGCAAATTGATACCGCTCGTTCCCCGGACACAGCTGACTCTGGTGTTTAGGGGTTGTTTCGCCATGCTGCTTTTCAACACCGGACTTGCTACCACAGGCTTCTTCGACACCCGAGCCGCTAGTCAGACAGCCTTGGGCATGCTCCTCCTCTGGGTCATGGCATACGGTATCTCCACCGCTGGTCTCGGTTATGTCGCAGCGGCAGAGACGTCGACTCCCAGACTTCGAGCTTTGACCACTTCGTTTAACATGGCCTGCTATGGAACCCTTTAGTGAGTATAGTTGCTCACCGAAGATCACCCTGCGGACACATGCTGACTCGCTTGTCAGTACCGTGTTTCAATGGGCTGTCCCATACATCATCAACGAGGATGCAGCGAATCTCGGCGTCAAGGGATGCTACATCTTTGCAGGAATCCTGGTACCCACAATCGTCCTCATCTACTTCCTGTACCCAGAGGTGAGCCCCATATCTACGCGCAAGATCGAGTACAGGCTGACGGTGATTAGACTACCGGTCGAACGTATATCGAGCTGGACGAGCTCTACGAGCGAAGGATCCCAGCTTGGAAGTTCAAGTCGACCAAGACGGCTTCGGATCTCAGTGGCTCAAAGACAAAAACTGGAGGGCCAGTGGAGCCAACCACGATCACCGAGTCGGCTTAGTCGTGGCGCTTACACTAGCCTATTGGTCTGCGGGCAGGAGGAGCGTGATACTCGTGTAGCGTTTAGAAGATATACATTGTTCTCATACATAGAAACTAGATGTATAGAGTTTGTCTCACACCAGGAGTACCATCGGTTGGCAGTCTCGCTGCAGATCATCCAGTGCCCGTATGTGCAGCTGAAACATGAGGCTATGGCCAGCTATCCGGCTTGCTCGAGAAAGGACATCTTTGATCGGCCAAATCGCCGAGCGAATACTTCGCGAAGTCGAACGACAACAGACCTCCACAGGCCACCTTGCTTATGGCCTTCTCGTCGCCTCGACTAACACTAAGTAGTCAGGTCGTCGTACGATGCGGCAAGTGACGGCTTCAATCATACGCGCTAGCTTCTGTCTTCGAGAACCCTCCCAGGGCGGAAAAAGCGGATCGATCTCATCGCCCTCACGAATTGGCAATGTGACACCCAGCGATCTGCGCTCTGTCCCTCTGGCTCTCTAGGCCCCGACCCCGGTGTGCCCTACACAATTCACCAGTGCTCGGACTACAGTATTGACTGACTCCTCGTACCATGACAACGTGTAGCTAATAGGCTTCTAGCTCGAGTCCACTCCAGCCAGCTCCAGCCTCGAGGTGGACTCACTAGTTCACTCTTCGAATTCTCCGAACTAGGCACGGTGAGATGGGAATCAACGTGTTGTGATGATGCTAGCGGCACACGCCTCGTGTATGTGACGAGACCAGGCTCATCACCCCTAAGATGGGGAAGAGGACCTCTTTTGTCTGGACTGCTTCACGGCGGATCTATCGACACCCCTCGGTGTCACTATCGACTAGTCCACCTGACCATGCGGAACCCGGTGACTAGCGGTGATGATCTGGCGGGTATGGATTGCGTGGACAGTACGATGCCGACGGGAGTGAGTTCTTGAAGGACGTACCCTCTTGTGCTCCGTGTGTGGGATCAGCTCCAAATCCTCCGAGCCCCATCGCACCGTTGCAGCGTTGCATCACGCCTGATCAATCTCATCGTTGTTCCCTTCCTCTCATATAACTTGGACTCTGCGGCATGTTTCGCATATACTCCACAAGTCATTCTATCCCCCTGTTCTCAAGCAAGTGTCTGATGTGACCGCGTCACCAATCACCCAGCTCATATACGTCCTTCCGACAGACCGACAGACTCCGCCGTAAGTGATCCTACCTTTCATCTCGAGCCCCGTCAACATCACACCCATGCCCGATTGAAGTAGCAATTTGAAACGCCAGAGACGCATCGCACCCCGCTCCATCATCTCAGACTTCCAGCGGCGACGAATAAGAGACGAGAGAGAGAGGAAGATCGTACTGACTCTGGTAAAAGTACTCGAAATCCTAGTTGTTGATACCATCATCGCTTCCTTCGACTTATAAAATACATACTTCAGAGTCTCAGACCGTCAATCTAGGTAACAAGACAGGGCAGTCTACAAGGAAGCACCAGACTATCCCACAGTACGTGTATACCCTTCCTTCTCTCTTTGCCCGACTGAAGATCTCGTTTCGCAGGAAGGAAAATCGAAACTGCGATATAGACACCATGGCTCGTATCCGAACCATCGCTTTGACCTCTCAAAGAGCCAACACACCCCTCTCAACCAAAAACGGCTCTCTTCGCTCACCCACTAAAACGTCCAAAGGGGCAAGGAAGTCCACAAATCGAACCAGACCTCCTCCCGCTCCAGGTCGATGTGCAAACTGCAAATGCGACGAGGTGAGTCTACTTCGCTCCGACATCTCACACGCGTAATCAGAGCTGACTCGCTATAGGAATCAGCTAAGATGTGGCGATTCAACGGGAATCAGAACAGAAGGCTCTGTTCGAAATGCGGGATCTACGTGAGTCCAGCATCTCCTCCACTTACTTGGCTGTCCTATTCATAGCCAGCAAAGCTGATAGCGTGACTCGTAGGAACGAGATCACGGGGGTACACCGCGTCCCCTGACCCTGGACCACCCACCACCGTGGACGAGTCCGTCCATATCCTCCAGTGTGTCCAGTGATGACGATGAGGATGTGCGAGCCGCAGCTTCGGCGCTTCTAGGCCTCGGCGCTTTTGGAGCTAAGAACACAGTGAGTCAGCGTATCAGGGGCTTCTCCCTCGCTTGTATCGCACTTTGAAGGCAGCTGACAGTACCAGACCAGGAAGACAGCTCCGACCAATAGACCGAAAGACAGAATATCATTGCCCGCCAGTCTTCCCGCCTTCATGTGTTCGCCAACAATCCCATCGATCGTACCGCCTCCGGGAATGTACCGCCTCGAACACTCTCCAGTCCGTACCCCAGTCGTCGTTGAAAGTCGCAAGAGGCCTCCACCCATCACCATCCCTTCGAGAAGTCGATCTCGTTCGGCCAGCTCAAGCTTGTTGCAAACCCCACCGACAGCAGTGAGCTGCGCAGCCCCGAGGAGCAGGACGATTAAGACGGAGGGCGTGATGACCCCGGATGGGGCACCTTTTGAAGCTTGACATCCACGACGACGGGCGGACGTCAAACGGAGCAACAGATTGGTGTAGGGCTTGAGCTTGAACAACGAGCTTCGGGCTGGTCCCTGATTTGAGACCAGGCTGTCGATCAGCAAGGTAACGCAACGTGTATATCAGCAATATAGAGCATCGGGATCTGTCGGGCATCATAGAGTTGTGGGGTGATTGTAGGCTAGGTGGAGGAAGACAGGGCAAAGGTGTGAAAAGGGAGTGAGATGGAACAGTCAAATCAGCTTCTCTTGCATATACTGTCAGCGTCATGTCACCGTCTCGACTGCGTGCCCATAGAGTCTGTGTTCATCCGATCATATCTCGCTTTCTACCCCTAAACCGAACTGCGACAAGTCAGCACAAATCGCTTGTGAAGGGGACAACTTCGCACCTTCTTTCAGTTTGAGCTGTATTGGCTTCCACTTCTTCTCCCCCAGGGTTTTTGAGTACGCCTCCAGCACCCCAGCGTAGAGGTTCTCCGATTGAGGATGCGTCGAGATGAACGCGCGTTCTAGGACGTAGAGGTCGACAGCAAAGTTCTCCGCGTACTGAGCAGTGCTGCACAATCCGAAGTCGATCAAAACCTGATTATCAGCATAGACTCCTTGTGAAGGACCCACGATTTCGAATGGCTCATTGGCCTCAGGCGTTAGACGGACCATCATGTTGCTGGTGGTGAGGTCGCCGTGGATTGTATTTGTGGCGTGAAGCTTGGCCAGTGCGGTACCGATTGCGCTCATCAGGCGTTCTACGAGGTGTCAGTTGGGTTATAGTCGCTGCAATCGAGGTGGCCGACATCGATTGCGGGTTGCAAAAACCCCGACCAATGAGCAAGTCAAGGGGCGCCGTCTCGAGCTCACCCTTGGTCACACCCAACTTCTCCAAAGCTTCCATACCTTCACTGGGCTCCAAGTCTTCTTCCACCTGAACCTCCCCACTTTGCTCTACTTCGCCAGCCTCAACCTCGACCTCTTCATCGACTTCGACCTCCAACTCGCCCTCTGCCCCTCCACCAAGAACCTCCCTTATCGACCACCCTTCGACCTTTTCCATACCCAGCACTCCTGACGTCTCATCCACCCATATTATCTTGGGCACCGTGATCCCCGCTTTTGAACACCTCGCCAGCGCACGAGCCTCGAACGATAGTCGCGACTTGGTTAGCGATTGGTCCAGTGTCGGATGTCGGTATTGCTTGGAAAAGCGGTGTTTCAAAATGACATCGAGACTTCCATGAGGGGTAGATGGACCAGGCTGGGAGTCAGAGGATGGTGGCCAGTACACTGCGGGAGGGGGAAAGAATGTGGATGTAGAGTAGACTTTCTGAAGATGTCAGTAAGGTCACAGAACAAATGGACTCACGGCTTCGGCTCCCTGTTTGATCAGGGTGGCTCCGTCGAGAAGAATCTTGGAGCTCGATGCCACAGGACTGGCCATGATGAATTGTATCTAACACGATGCTGTGTACGAGTGTGACTGAACTTTACAACATCCTCAGAAGTCGAATCCAGCGGACCAACAGCGGACCGACAGAGCAGCGAGAGATCGAGGACTGCTAATCTTGAGCGGCGTCCGCCGCACAGCGTACCTGCTAGCTAGCTATACCTATGGCTGGGCTGGGCTCCGCCTCGTAGTAGCATAGATGCAGTGGCCTATGGCTATGAACGTGCCCGCGGGAAGACGTACTTAGACAGCCCTACTTCATACCTCTCAACAAGATCTGCAAATCGCTAAATCGCTATATATACGATCCCATGTCCTGGCTCACTATCGCCGGCACTCCATCGCGGCAGGAGAACGTTGCGATGACATGTAGACCTCACCTAGATGTTGGTGCAGCGCTTTGTCGTATCCACAGGCTCCCTTGCAGCCATCTCGCTCAACCTCTCCCTTCCGCCCTTGTTCCAATCCTCCACAGTCATACTGCTCAACCAGAGATCCTGGCTCTGATTCTGTTTCTCCCACGGCTTCTTCTTATGCTCTGGCACAACCCCGCCCAGATTCCTGCAAATCCCTTCGGGCTTGAAGCCAAACCTCAGAGCGACGCCCTGCGAGACTTTGTGCCAGGTTAATGCGTCGTATTGCACTCTGAGCATGTGCGCCTCGTCGAACAGGAACGAGAGGATGAGGTGCATTGCGTGGGAGTTGACGTGCGTGCGGTGGTACTTGGGATGTATGTTGATGAGTCCGAACAACACGTGCTAGAGAGCGTCCAGTTATCAGTATCATGCAACGTGGATCAGTGCCAGTACTCACCTTGTCATCGTTGAGATCGACAAGGCCGTACACCCCGGCGAAACAGTCCAACCCGGCGGCTTCACGCTGCTTGTCGATCACCGCGAGCAAGAGGCAATTTGGATCAGCACGGAAGTACTCGATGTCCTCTAAGGCCGATGATCGAGTATCATACGGTCCCAAGTCTCCAAGCACGTCCCATGATTCCCTTGGAAGTGACATGAAGCCGTCGAGGTGATGTAGTGGCTATTCATTGGCTATCAGCGTGTGCGATCACCCCATAAAGTAGAGCCTGACTCACGACCAGTGGTTCCAGCCTCACGGCGATGGTCTGGAGGACATGAAACGGGAGCTTGGAGTTGATGTCATACAGCTCCAAAGGGGTAGCGCTGTTCAGAGTGTCAGGAGCGGCCGGCGGCAGCCAGAGATTCAGTACCGATCCCGGTGTGGAGGGTATCGTCTTGGGTGTCGACTGTCCGGTCTTCTCGCCGGTGAGGCCGAAGTAATCGGGGGTTGGGTCGAGTTTGGACAGGACGAGCCCGTTGACGTCTTTCTTGCTCCCCACGTGGAGGAGATTGACTGTATCTCTTGGCAACATCGGTGTAGGTCAATGTACGGTCAGTCCGAGGCGGAAATTGGGTCTTATTGGTGACGACTTGGGCAGGGGAGGAGTCTTTAGTCAGACCACCCCTTATGACCAAGACAGCTATACTACACCTCCTTCCATTCCCTTCCACATGGAAAACTGACACTCATTCTCCTTTGGCGATCTGTTGAAACGTTTCAACCCCTTCACCATTTGGACGCGAAGGCTATAGGGGGTAAGTAGTGTCAGAGTAGGGGGGAGCGGCGAGTGTGATACATGGTAGTTTGGATGCAGGGTATAGTGTATGCTACAGATTGATGATGTTGGCAGTTGACAAGAGTTGTTGTTGATGTCGAGCGGCGCGTAGATTCTTGCAGTAACTATGAGTTGGACCACCGCATGACGCCTTCCCAGACGGCGAGAGCAGCTGCGTTGGTGGGGAAAGCTCTCAATACAACGGGGACGAAGCCCTGTAGAAGTCAGCCAAGAAACTGCAGTGAGATAACTCACCCTGTAAAAGTTCTTGACCCGGGCTATCGAGTTCCAAGACCAATTCTTCTTCGGATCATACATCTCCCACCAGGTCTTCTTGTATGCGTCCACGACGCCGTGATACCGGGGCTTCTTGAGGTCATCCACGAGAATCCGGTTCTTCACATTATCAAGCGCTATTCAAATGAGCATTTTGACTACTGCTTCTCACTCACGAAGCGCAGTGAACCAATACATGTTTGAGGCGATACCTCCTGCGAGAAAGTTGGCAGCCGGTGTGGACATTTGCCAACTCGTCCCATCCCAGCTCTTGAACAATCGATTGAAGATCTCGAAGCCTATCGTCAGTCCTATCTCGATAACATTTGGACTCACCTCCGAACATTGCAGCAAAACATGATCTATAGATAAAACTCGCGCCAACTCCCTTCCACATCCCTGTGACACCTTGCTCTGCAACCGTTTTCCTTATCACGTCGATTGGGCCAGCGAATTGCTTTGGAACATGGTCGGGCTGGATCATCTGCATTTGCAGCTTGCACTTGATGAGCTCTGTCGGGTGGGCTATGAGACAACTGATCGGTCAGCGGAGTACTCAAGATGCTGACTCACTTTGTCCAACCGGCCATTGCTCCAGCAACTGTATGGCCCATGAGAGACAACCTGGGCGTCTCAGACGTCCGCTCTGAGAATCCATTGGCGGCGAGGAAGGCACGATAGTTATGCAGACTACCGTAAGCGATTGTCCCGCTTCTCTCACCCACCTGCCCATCAAGATCGAATCCGTTATACCCCACGATATGGCCGGTATTGAAGCGCCCTTGTACAATGCCCGCGGTCCCTGGACATTAGCCGATGCCAGCCTTTTGGACTCACCTCCTTGCTGACTGTTGACTTGAAGCAAGTCCATGCTCCAGCGAACGTGCCCGGCGGAGAGCATTGTACTTCCATCAGCCTAGCCCCTCGTATCTCACTTACATCGAGTCTGACAAGGGTCAGCATGATGTCGCACAATGGACTGTGCAACTCACTTTGATCGTATCAAATGGATGACCGACAACCAGCTTTGTCCACCTGCCCATCAGCAACTGCTTACAAGGTGGAGACGTACCCAGATGCGATACCAGCCGCGAAACCGATAAACGCCTTGTGTTGTTTCGGCGGCTCCGGTGATATCTCCGGTATCTCTGGCTCGTCCGATAACATCCCTACTTCCGTATACGCCGTCTTGTCCGGCGGACGGGTAGGCATCGAGAGCAGGTTCAGATAGGTACAAAGTACAGTGATTGTGTATAAGATGCAAGACTACGAGGACGATGACCGAGATGACCTTGTTAATTTTGGAAATCGATGCGAATGCGATATGCTTCAGATCCAGGCACGGCCCGACCGAGATGACGAAACAGAACACCCGATCGGATAAAAGACTTCTGCGCACGATCTGTTCTACTCAGTGCTCTACATTTCCATGCTGTTCTAATCGAAAGGCTGTGACAGTCAGACATACACTGTGCAAGTCCATAATAGCACGCAACATATCGACCAGGAGGATCTCCTTGTATACCAAGCCATGCTCCCGTCTTCTCAACAAGATCCCTTCATCGGCTCCGAGTTCTGACTATACGGACTGTCGAGGCGGGAGATTGTGTTGAGAAATAGGGGAGGAGTGGGTTTTATGGCCTTGAGGGGTACGACCCGTAGGATACGATGATGTATGAGTTATTGATCCCGGTGAATCGAGTGTGATCATGCAGCGACGATGTTTGGGCACGCGGACGATATGGGCTTTCGGAGGGGGTCTTCGCTTGCGCCTGATCGGGCTAGAGTCCTGTGATTCGGAGTCTGCGGATAGCTCAGTGATGACTTGTTCTCCGCGGGGTGTATGAGTGATGCGGTCGACGGGACGGTTGACGATCCTGGCGAGATAGTTGTTTGTGGGTAGGCGCAGCTGGGAGAGAGCGCTCCCGCTGGACTCGGATGCGCTGGATAGTGGTGTAAGAGGGGAGTCCTCGTCGGAATACCCGCAGACAGTGTCACCGTCGGAGTCGACCTCTTTCTCATGCTTTGGGGGTACCCTGATTGTGACCACTAGTGAGGATTGAGTTCTCTTTGGAAATGGTCGTCTCGACCTCGGAATCTCCTTCTCTCCTTGCTCGGGCCTGCTGGAGTGCTTGCCTTCGATGCGTATCTCCTCTCCGGTCTCCATCGCCGAGTGTCTCCCATTATTCGATCCCTCCTCGGCCGATGCACCCTTCCAGCCTTTCTCCTCTTTCCGTCTGACTACTTCGTCCACCGTGACTTCCGCCGAGACGATCTCTGCCTCACCTACCGGTCCCGTCACCTCGGCTTGGTATCGGCGGATCCCTGTGTCTTCCCGCTCCATCCAAGATGCTACCGGCATTCTGGGTCTATGTTGGGCCTTCAAAGCACAAGATTTAGGTCAATAGCTGCATCGGATTTCGAGGGCGGCGACAGAGAGCTGTGAAATGACCTCTATACAACCACCAGATGACTACGGAGAGGCTGGGTCAGATGGAGGAGCGATCATGTGCGACTATCACTGATCAGCAGTCACAAAGGAGGCATACCTTTCAAGTCTGCGATTTTAGTCTGTCGTCGTTCAGTGTGTTCCAGAACCAAAACACACTGCATGTGTTATACTAGGCTACAGGGCACCATTATTTCGCTTGACCTTCTTCGGGGTTGGGAACCGCCGGAGTTGGCGATAAGCGGCCACCATGTTGAACGTTACGTTCCATCCCAATCGGTTGGGGAAAGTTGGGCTCTCCACGACTGAACGTGGGAAATTCTCCTTGCCTTTACCTTTGGGGAAAAAGCGACAATCGGGTTAACTCTGAACGGGGCGGGATCCGAAGCCGGAATCGCGTCGTTGAGGTCAAAGACATTTCTCGCGTCGAACACTTGCCCGGATGGCCTACACATCGTCAGCACATGTACAGACATTATCACTGCATGCTATTGCTCACAGTTTCTCTCCCGGCTCATCTGCCTTGAGGCTCGCCGATTCGCCCGCGTCTGCGGTAGCCGTGAAAGAGATATCAGGGAAGAGGCTCTTTCTACACAGAGTCAGCACAAATCCGCGCTTTAGATACAGATGACTTACGGACAGATGCTCCTGTTGAACCCGTCGACTTGGTTGACTTGCTCTTCGATATGCTTTAATAAGTTCAAGGCCTTTTCGGCCTCCATTCCGATGGGATGCCCAGATGTGGTGAACGTATTGTACTTGGAGTCTTCAGAAACCGAGAGAAAGTCGGTCACCAACTTGAGGGGGATAGCCAGTTGCTAAGATGATAATTGTCAGTACAGTCCTCCTAGCCGATGACGGTACTCACCAAGGGCTCGAGCTCTTCGGCCCCGTCCGGGTCCTCAGACACCTCGGAGGCGTCAAGGATGAATCCTTCACCTCCCGCCTCTCCACGTCGCTCAGACTTGCACTTTGTCGCGTCGAAGTTCCCGGCCCACAACTTGCTTTGTTCCAGGACCTTGATCATTCTGTTCAATCAGCAAGACCCAAAGCCATTCACTCACTCGACCACGTCTTGCATGTCCTGGGTTAAATCCAAGTTGTCGAAGTCTTCCTGGAATGACTTGGGGACGACCCTCTTCTTTGGTGTAGTTTTCCGACAAGCCATGGCCTGTAAAGACTTGGGGACAACCCTCTTCTTTGGTGTAGTGTTCTGACAAGCCACGGCCTGGAAAGGCTTGGGGACAACCCTCTTCTTTGGTCTAGTGTTCTGACAAGCCATGGCCAACAGCCGGTATCTCCATCGCTGCTCCAACTTTGTTGTAACAGGCCGCGATGTATCTTTGTACCTTGGGCGCGGAATCGTCGGCCCGAATGTCGTACTTTAACTTCTTTGACATGCTGGATGAGGCCGTATGACAGATCGGATGCTAACCCAGTCTTGGTCATGTACTTTGTCATGTAATGGACCATGGCGAGGACGCCAAAACCGGTAAACAAGAGTCGGATGTCCGAGTTGCCTCCGTTCAGGGTTGTAATGTCGGGATTGTGACCATTGACGTTGGCGTCGCGTCGACGGATATTGGTCTGTCCAAATTCAGTGTCGATGTTGGTGTCCCAGACGAGGGGAGGAGGACAGTCGTATCGACAACCTGTTCCCTTCTTCGTCAATGACTTCGTGTGACCATGACGTTGGGTCTCCTCGCCGATCTACTTCGTCAGCTCGGTCACAGTAAGGCACGTACGAGTTTTCGGCGAATCTCATTGCTTTCCTCAAGCTCCTCAGACGTTTCATCGAGCTTCGCTGGCTCTCTCAGGGCTGGATGGGATTGAAGTGATTGAAGCTGCATCTTGAGTTTGATTTTCGATCCCAGCCTCCACTGTGTGCTAAAGCCACAGGCAGGAGTGTAACTGGGAGTTTGAGGAAGGATGGGGTGGTGCAAGAGTGTTGAAAACAGGAGGACCAGATGTTAACCAGATGCGAACCAATGAGAAGAACCTCTTAAGAACCTGGGAACCCATATAGGCGAGATGCCCCCGGGCCTGCGCTGCGTTGCTAGGCGGGGATTCTTCAATCTCCGCTGTTGAGATCGGCGCCGCCTCCACTTTCGATCTCCGTGCTCCGATGGCAACAGCTTCTGACTTTTTGCTCCATGTCCAATCTCCATATCTCCCCTAAACCAGCAGCACGCCCAGATCGACACATATGAGATGGCAGCAGGCTCGTAATGCGGCCAGACACGCAAAGAGGGAGCTCGGCGCGCAAGTATTGAAGGAAGAATTGAGGGCACAAGACCCATGGCAGCGAATATCGTTCTTGCCCCACCTGGTCAACTTTCGAACCGCACTGTCTCACTTCGTCAGTGATCCCTTAGGATATCTGACTTGTGCTGATATCTTTTCTAGGGCCGACTGGTGCAGCCTGACCGGACGGACCCGACGCCACAATTGATACCCTTCTGGACGATCATCGCATTGTGTCATGTCAAACGAGGTCGCAAGCATGCCGAGCTGGGGTGGGCGGAGGGCGCAGCACCCAGGGTCAGTTATATGGACATAGGTTGTTCGATCGCCGCAGTCCCAAGTCAGCATTGGGCAAGTGGCTTATTGCTCGACGATGACCTTCGCTCCATGAGCAAATTGAGGAATGTGGATGTGGAGATGGACCTGCCGTCTCGGATATCGGACGCCCCGGCATTCGCATATTCGTTTCCCCAACTGGACGACGAGGAGAAGAAAGTGATCTCCACCATACCCGAGAGTAGGGACGGCGAATGGATAAATACATGGCAGATGATGAAGAGTCCTCATATCTACGCCGTGCCGACGTATCGTGAGTGTGTCAGGGCGAACAGGAGCTGATCAATAGGTGTTGCATATAAGATTCAACTAGAAGGAGGACGGATAGGCTATGTAGATGGATGCTACGACCGGCCGTCCCATCGAGTCGTGCTCCAGCGGCGTAGGGGAACATACCTCTCAAACTACGCTTGGAATGCAGTGAGCTCAATGCACGACCAATAAGTGGGGATCAAGCTGACGCTTTTCACAGTACCAAAGTCTCCATTTCTACGCTCGAAAGCTATTTGGAATGTTTCACACTACCGACGTCTCGCGAGAACCACTATTACCCGCAGGCAAGTCGGGCTATATCGCCGAGATGCTGCTCGAGGTCATGCAGCGGTGTCCTATCAACTGGAACCACTCGTCCATCATCCCGTTCACAGGCTCCGGTCGGAGTGGGAAAGATCTAGTGTAAGTCCTGGTATATCGACATTTCGCTTACATTTTCAGGCAGCAAGCGGATCTTCGTATCCTAGGTAGATCGAGGGCTGTCCAATTGTTTTCGCCCAATACGCCTACTAGAGACTTACCCAAGGGAAACGCCCCTAAGCCCACACCTCGACCGCCACCGTCACCCCCGCCGAAGAGCAAACCTCGTCCGATCCCCGAACCGATCTTAGCACCCGCCCCTGTGAAGATACGCGATCATAGAGGTTACTATTCCCTCTTGGGTATTACACCCACATTGGACCTCCTCGACCCCCGCAAGTCGGACGAGATGGCCATCATGCTGCGAGATCGACGAAGAGACCTCGCAAGAGTCCATCACTCAGATGTCGGAGGTCGAGATAGGATCATGTCGCAGATCAACATTGCCTACGACCACCTCAGAACACGTGAGTGGTGATGGTGGTGTGCTCAGCTGATCTCGTTAGTCGAGCTGCGAAAGATATACAGCGAGTAACCCAGACGAGCGCTGCTGCCTGCGGCTGCCGTACCCCATTTCGTCAATAATCAAACGATACGGACTTACAGCATTTCACATCTGTCACGATCCTGTATGTACGCATATACTGTAGTCATAGCATCTCCCGGCTATCCTGTACCCCATATAGATTCTATGTACCCTACCCTAAAGGTCAGAGATTGGCTAGAGTCCGGCGACTAGTCCAGATAAACGTGAAGCAGCAGGTCGAGGAATCTGAAACGCCGGAATCAAAAAAGTCGACATTGCGAGCACCGAGCATCTACAAATTCAGACAACATCGCTATTGTCCTGGTCGCTGTCGTTGCCTTGACACTGTCTTGCCCATCTCAAACTCCCCATCCATCCCCAGGCCACACGCAATGCCATGCTATCTGCTATCCAGAAGCGCACCTTCCTGTCATGGTTGAGAGCGCCCAAAGTACGGGATGGATTCCCCACCGACCTCAGCTTGCAGGACAGGTTCGGTGGAATCCTCGCTGTACTGCCCTCGGACAGCTCGGCGGATAGCACAATGAGGCGGGAAATCTCGAGACGTTTCGTGAGTGGTCCATTTGGGAGTTGAAGTAATCGATGCTCGACTAGCCATCAGCGACTGTCACTCGATGCCTTTTGCCCTTTTGGTTCGTCATCTATCGCTTCGACTTTCAATGGCTACCGCCATCGATCATCAAGC
The DNA here is from genome assembly GCA_001600095.1 of Bullera alba. NCBI lineage: Eukaryota > Fungi > Basidiomycota > Tremellomycetes > Tremellales > Bulleraceae > Bullera > Bullera alba. The sequence continues at coordinate 779,096 of BCIX01000007.1, forward strand.
GGACACCAGCGAGCAACAGCTGCGCCATGAACGTCTTGGTGGCTGCCGTGCCTAAAGATCACTGGGCGAGGTGAGCTCCCATTTAGTCAGCATGTAGGCTGAATATATAGTGGCATCGCCTTCACCGACATGGTACTCTCTCGCTATGTGCTGCTCAACCTAAGGACGGTACCGCCATCAACGATCGCTGAAGAATTCATCCGCGCTGCCCCATCGGAAGATATTCCCCTCTTCGCCTACAACTACCCCGCGCTTTTGTCCAAGGGGGGCAGTGAGGGACTGGCGGCGAGGTTCGCGAAGTTGACAAAACATGCTCAGTTGGAGTATTGGATCAAAACGCCTTTTGTGAGTATCTCTTCGCGGCCAGTGCTAATGGCAGCAAAAACTCGCACATCCAATATATTGTAGGTCCTAGTCGGTTCATCACTAACGTCCCAGACCCTTGCTACAAGATCGAGGACGGTTACGGCGGCATCATATTCTGGGACGCTCTCACGAACTTTGCGCTGGAGCCTCCCATGACGGAGAACAAGGCGGATGTGGACACACGCCGGTATTTCCCCGTCGAACGAGCGGAAAACGGAATCGTCACCTCTGCAACAATGCGGCAACTGAACCCCTCCATGGTGCGTCGACACCAAGGGACATTGCTGACGGGGCAGAGAATGAACATAGTGGTATTGGAGCCGGGCAACAATAATTACCAGACCGATGACACCTCCGACGCTGTCAGATACGACCTCTGTTCTGACATGTGGCAACGCCCAATCCTCCCCGAGCACTGGGCCGATGGGTTGATTAGTACTTACGATCTCTACAACCGCCATCAGTGAGTAAAGCCATCTGCCTGTGCTTCTGCGGCGCTGATCGTGTGCAGCATCGACGGGAGGTTCCACGCAAACGGCGTGAAACCCGGACTGGTACTGCCGAACGATCCGAGGCGACTCGCAGCAATGCAATCACACGGAGACCCGGCAGTCGATGCCGCGAATAGGGAAAAACGAGCGCAAGAAGCGCAACTAGCCAAAGCAGCGAGAGAGGAGCAAAAGGAAGAAGACATGTGGCGGGCCCGGCTTGAGGTCGAGGAGGGGATCAAAGCGGCAGAGGCGGCACGGATCCAAGCGATACAAGAGGAGCAGGAAAGGATCCTAAGGACAGAGCAGGCGGCGGCGTTCAAGGCTGAGCATGACCGTCGGATGGCAGAGGATCCAGAGTACGCCAAAGGAGTACGCCAGGCCGAGATCAAAGAGGAGAAAGAGCGAAGACAGAAAGAAGCACTGCGAGAGGCGCGACTAGCAGACGAAAAGAAGCAAGCGGAGCTCAGAAAGACGCCAGAGCGACGAAGAGCCGAGGCGAACGCAGCCGCGAAGGAGTGGCAGGCCAAGCAAGACGCCGAGCAAGAAAAGCTGGCAAAGGCCAAGTTGGCAGAACGAGCTGAAAAAGCCGCGCAACGGCAACGTGAGCAAGCAGAGGAAGCAGCTCGACGAGAGAAGCTAGTCAAAGAGAGAAATGACGAGATCAAGAAGCGTCTCATCGAGGCAGCACAGGAGAGGCTAAGAAAGAAGCAAAGAACACTCTACAACAACACGCAGGAGAGACCTCGGCCGGAACCGCAAACGAGGCCCCAATCGGAGCAAGAGGCTAGACTGGAGCGCGAGCGGCTTCGAAGTGAGCAGGAGCGGGAGAATCAACTTCGAAGACAGGCCGCAACCGCGCCTCAGCCCATTACGGTAATCGATCCGAAGGGCTACTACAGGATTCTCGGTATTCAAGCGCACATCAGTTATCTGGAGTCATCTGCAATGGACAAGACCATCAACGACCAATACTTGACCATGGCCAAGCGTCTACATCCGGACACCTCCACGGGGGATGCTTCCCAGTTTGTCTTTTTGCAAGAAGCGAAAAAGCAGCTCTATACATGTGAGTGATGGTCGACCTGCTGCGCTGACGCCATGTAGTACAAGGCCGAAAAGAATACCAGCGAAGAGGCTGGTAGTGGCCTAGACGCCCCAAGACTCCTCCAAAAAGCTGACAAAGCCAGCTGTGACCTGCTCCTCGCTCCACCTCCCCGCCGCTAGTCCGCCCGACGACTGCGCCTTGGTCTGGACCGATTCGAACTGTCGCTTGAGCCTCTGCATCTCCGGAAGGGTGACTCTCCGCATGGGGAGGTGCAAGACGAGCGGGGTGTTTGCTGGGGGAGAAGGGATGGGATATGTGGTGGACGTAGGAGCAGCATTTAGATGAGCCAATAGAGACGTGGTGATCAGTGATGTTGTAGCACTTAAAGTCTGTAATGAGCCCGGCGGCGGTCTGGGTCTCTATCAATGCATCAGTCGACATCTAACCCCGGTGCACTCACGGTAGCTACTGCTGCCGTTGGCGGCTTTTTTGAGCCTTTGATGATGACCTCCCATATCTCGTCAAAGGGCGGATCTTCGTCCCAGGGTATTGTTATCAGAGGCGAATCCCATCTGACCATTGAAGACGGTTCCTCGAATCGCATGATCAAGTTGTCGAACCTGGCCTTTAGCAGGTGTTTCTATGGGCAACTCACGTCTCGGGCTTGTAGGAGCTTTCGCCTCGGTCTTCATGCCATTCCTCACACTTGCTCCGTGGAGTAGCTACGTGGATCTGAAGCTCAGCAGGCGCCCAGGTGGGGTGGACTTACTGTACATGTACGTATCTGAGCCTCACGGGCGGCACAGTACATCTGATATCTGAATCCTTTGATGTAATTCGGACTGTCGCATATCGTGATGGCGTCTGGGGACATTGACCGCGTTACGTTGGTGAAGAGATTGCCTCTGCCAGACTTCTCCGAAATGCTGTCTGACCGTTCAACGCTTGCCCTCTGGTCGACCACCCACCGTCGTAGACCGTCCGAGGAACATGGCTGTTGTCGTCGCTGACTATGACGGCTTTGTACAGCGTTCCGCCGTGGGGTAACCGCCGTTCAAAGTCTTCCAGAAGAGCGGCCGCGAGTCGACTCTTGCCGGAGCATGGGTATCCCACTATCGTCACGAGAGCCATGGCGAGTGACAAGCCCAGAGAAAATGGTAAAGCAACATACAGCAAGACTTTGCAACCGTATCGTAGCGAAATCTCAAAAGCGATCTCTTGATCGACCGGATAAACTATTGCATCTAGAGAACTCCAGCTTCCTTCATCTTGGCCACCAACTCGTCGACGCTCTCCACCTTTCCACCTCCGGTCCTCACTGGAGGCTCGGTCACAGAAATAGTCTCCTGTCTCGGAGCCTATACGTCAGCCAAGGTCCTTACATGTACAACTCACAAAGTCCAGGCCTAGGTCTTCTGGCTTGAACGTCTCGACCTTCTTCTTCTTGGCTTTCATGATGTTTGGCAACGAAGCGTATCGAGGTTCTGCGGTTAGCTGTATCCATGGCAATCTCACTCACCATTCAGTCGAAGATCCGTGGTGACGACCAAGGGGAGCTTGGCCTCCATATTCTCCAATCCACCATCGATCTCCCGCGTCAACGTTGCCTTTCCGCCCTCGACCTTGAGCTTGCTAATGAAACTGCCCTGACTCCAGCCGAGCTTTCCGGCGAGCATGCCACCGGTACTGCCCGAATCGTCGTCAATGGCCTGTTTGCCCATGATGATCAAGTCATAGCTGCCCTTGTCGACGATGGCCTTGATGGCATTCGCGACTGAGATTGGCTCGATAATCTCCTTTTCTCCAGTAACAATGTGGATTCCAGAGTCGGCTCCCATGGCCAAAGCGGTTCGGATCGTGTCTACCGATTTAGCAGGACCGATCGAGATGGCCGTTATCGAGTCTACCTTTTCCGAGCCCTTTTCTCGGAGTCGAATCGCCTCTTCCACAGCTGAATGTTAGTGATGCACTACGCGTAGGAAACTAACCAATCTCGTCAAAGGGGTTCTACGACGGTCAGCCACGCTTCTTTGTGTGTCACTCACCATCGAGTGCTTGACGTTCGTGTCGACACCCTTGCCATCGCTCGCGACTCGGATCTTGCTATTCGGTTCAGCGACGCCCCTCGGCCTTGACTTACACGGCATAGTCGATCGATCTCTTTACCGGGACCAAGATGTTGAGCAGGCGGGGTACTGAGGGCCTCATCTTTGCTATCTATGCGTGTTGGGTATGTGAACTGTGAAGCGCTGTTACAAGAGGAGACGGACCATGGCAGCTTCGACCGAAAAGCCCGGCCGGTAACGAGTTACCAGGAGCCGGTGCGGATACATTTGATCCCGCTCACGTCCCATCACACGTGTCAACCCCCGCCTCTCCACTATCAGTCGCGACCTCGTCATCAACGATAGCGACGACGACAACAACAACGTCGACAAGCACCTTCATCGCGACATACAGAATGACGAGGACATCGCATACAGCCCACGCTACGCCCGCGTTCCCTGTCTACTGCGTGGATTGGGCGGATGACGATGTGGTTGTGTTAGGAGGTGGAGGAGGTGCAAGTAGGAGCGGCATCGAGAACAAGATTGTGAGATTGCAAGTCTTGCATCGCTGACGAGTAGAAACTCTGCAAAGTAGCGAAAGATGGTCGGAAGATCAAATACCTAGCCGAGACGAAGTTGAGCAATGAGGAGGACGCGCCAATGACCATTGCCGTGGATAGAAAGGTGGGCACAGGGATCAACTCGGATTAGACTGACTTCTAGACGAAAAGCATCTATACTGGAGTCAACGCGTCTTCGTCTTCGATACAAAGCGGAAAGAACGACCATTGCAGGGTGTACTCGTACTCGGACGACAAGTAGGTGTTGCCATACAGAGATTCAGGACTGATATATAGAGTCGAGTATCAGAAAGGCCAAAGCACGATAACAGCTACATGGTCCGATGACTATCCTTATCAAGTGAGTTTGTGCATTTTGAATTGGGCTAATTCCTTAGAAACTTACATCTGTATCACCTAACGGAAAACTCCTCGCACTGGGTACCACCGACGATGTCGTCAACATCCTTCACCTACCAACTCTCGAGTCCGCCGGGCCGAGCATCTCCCTCGATGCGGAACTGGTAGACCTAGATTGGGGAGGTGAAGGAGAGTGGCTCTCTGTCGCGACTACCAACGCACTCCAACTGTACAAAATTGAGCACGGGGAGAAGCTGGCTGTAAACCTCAAGCAAACGCTGTATCCACCAAGCCTGGACATTGCCGCAGTATCATATCGAGCTGCTCGGTGAGTCGCAAGCCCATCGGACTTAGCTGACTTGTAGCTTCTCGCCGAAATCGGAATCTACCACGCCAATGCTGCACGCCGTGCTCAACGCGACCAAAGTGCCTAAACGGGGAGCCCCGAGAAAGTCCTTCGTGGTCACTTTTGGCGTCGTCGCAGGCCCTAGCAAGACCCAGGTCACTCCAGCTGAGAGCCAATCGGAGAAGGGAAAGCAAAAGGCCCAGGATACCGACCTCGGCGACGAGCTCGGCAGGTGGGACGTGATCGTAAGAAGGGAAGTCGCCGGAAAGCCAGTCACCGTGTTCGACGTCAGGTGGGTTTGTCACACAAACTTCCCAGCTGATCTAGTAGCTCTGATGGCAAGCTGCTGTCGTATGGATGTGCGGATCTGAGTATAGGAATCCTCGATGCAAAAACATTAGCCGTGAGTATCTCCGGCTGTGATCGTCGACTGATCATGTCGTAGCCATTGCTCAAAATCCTACATGCGCATTCGTTCCCTCCAACAGCGCTAAAATTCAACCCATCGGCAACACTGCTTGTATCTGCCTCGGCGGACAACACGATCCGAGCGATCGTCGTGCCGGCGTCTTTCGAAGGCTGTGAGTGGGAGCGGAAAGACATCGCTGACGGTCCAGTATCTGCGTCTATGATAGCTGTGTTTGTTGCCATCCTTGTTATCCTCCTTGCTGTACTTCTACGACGATGAGCTTGGATTTCCGTCCCAAGCATTGTCATGCGTGTATCAACCAAGAGAAGGCGGTGGCGCCTCAGGCCTCAGGAGCATCGGGCCTGTATCTGTACGGTGTCATCGGTGAATAGAGTAGACGATGCGATCGACGGCCGCGCCTTATTCTCGCTTCAGAAGGCTTCGGCTCGCTTGAGCCGCTTAGACCTCGCTCTTGCTCTCGTTACTCTAGGCCTCTCTAGGCTTCTCTCGCTGCATCAGTCACCAGCTCACCAGCTCATTTGTTGTTGTCGTGCCTGAGTCGGGATCGTCTGACAGATCACGTAAACTAACGCCAGCGACGCCGGATTAGTCAATTGCACGTCGATCAATGGCGGCAGCGAGGTGCAGCAACTCTCTCGATCTTCTCTCCTCTGCATGAGCGGTATCCAACTCGTTTGACCATCTTCAAGTTAGCGTGTCATTCGCCATGGACCATCATCACCCATCCATGGACCCGAATATGCCCATGGACGGCGGGCACGACATGCCCATGTCCATGTGTTCCGTGAGCCGCTTCGGCCGCATAGCGCAACGACCGCTGACGATTCTAGATGAACATGCTGTGGAATCACGACGTGAAGGATGTCTGCGTCGTCTTCGAATCATGGCACATCCGAGGACCTGGGACCATGGCCCTGTCCTGGTGAGTTGTCAGCTGCCGCAGCTTTCTGCAACTCAATGCTCAAGTTCGGCATAGCCTGGCCATTGCGGTCATCTCGATATTCTACGCTTCACTCCTGCATTACATCAAGTCATACGACCTTCGGGTCGCTTATGCCCTGTACAACGACTCGAAGTCTTCCAATCCTGCTGGCAGGAGGGAATCACTGGCACCGGCAATGTCGGGCGCGGATGCAAGGAGGCAGAGTCTGATACCACCCAATCCGAACGGATATGGGGTTATCGAAACGGGCACAGGGCGTATCGGCATGTAAGTGCCCATCTCCTCATTGGTTCACAAGGCAGTGACTGATGTCTAAACTTAGTACAAAGCTCAGTCTGCAAACGCGAGTCATTAGAGCAGGTCTCTATGCGGCTGCAGTTGCATTGTCATTCTGGGTATGACCAGCTTGAGAGAAATATGGAAGGATCCAGTAGCTGATCGGAAATCAATAGCTCATGCTGGTTGCCATGACGTACAATACCTACCTCTTCGCCTCGATAGTCGTTGGAGCATTCTTGGGACATGTCCTGTATGAAGCAGAGCTCGATGTCGGGTGAGTTTTCACCCCTCTTCACGCCGCGAACGCATCGTGTCGCATCGCTAACACAGCTTCAGATCTTTGATAGGTCCTTCAGCATCGAAAGGCCTGGCGTGTCATTGAGCCACGCTAGGTCACCTTTCAGCTTTTGGATCTCTTCAGTATCAGTACTCCGCATGTTGCATATCATAGAATTCACCCCGCCAGAACTCTCGCGAACCCGATAGAGGGAGTCCACCGATGGTCTGACACATGATCCCCACTCTGACCTCCTTTGTCCAGTCTCAAGCCTGATGTTCAAACTCGTTTTACTCGCCGTATCAGCCTTGACACGTCTTCACACTAACGTATCTGTCTTGCGTCTCATGTTGTCGGATCTCGAAATGTCGTCTTCGGCTCATGGAAGGCCAGTGGGAAGGCGTATAAGAAGGCGAGACGGGCTATCCGAGATGTCACCTGTTCTCCATCTCCCCTTCCACATCTCACAACCCGAGCCCTCACCTCAACCTACACACACCTTACCTACACATTGTCCTCCCCTCCCTAGGCTTAGAGACCTATTACCTCGCAACAACCTCCGCCTGCGATGGCCGACAAGAAACCCTGGATCGGGAAGGAGACCCTCCCCACGGTCTGGGTCTGGATCTGCGTGCTGTTCAACATCGTCGGCATACTAGCTCTGCTAATGCTCATCATTGCCGAGTTGGTGATCATCGTAAATGACTTTTCGAATTACAAGGATCAGTACGGCCAGAGCTATCGTGAGTGATCCCTAGGTCATCGGCCAGCTCAAGTGCTGACTCGGGACAGCCGCCAGAGGGTATGTCGGAGAGGTGGGCTGCGGCTATGTTGCATGGACGAATGCGCCAAAGGTGAGTTGGCGTCCGACGCGTACGATGTAACGATGGTAGACGACTGACATGGATCCAGCATACTGGCTCGGCAGTATGGATGATCTTGTACCAGGTAATTGTCACGCCATCAGCCTCCTGACGTCAAGTCAAGGCATGTGCTGACCCCCTATTCCCAGATCTCCATCATCATCTTCGCGACCATCGTCATCGCTTCGGATCTCGCCTGGCGAAGTGCCTCTTGCAATCAATGGGGCGGGCACTATGTCGAGAGTGAGTCGTAACTTAGCTCCACTTCGAGCCTTCGAAGAGCACAAAGCTAACTCAGGTGTGGTAGTGTTCTACGCTGGAGGCGTGATGGCTGGAGAACACAACAAGGGGTTGTTCTACTACGTCGTCGCGAATGGCTTCTTGAAGATGTTTATCGTGGTGCTGTACATGTCTCAAAGCTTTTACGGCCTCTCGGGCGGGTCCCATCATCCTGGGTGAGCTCAACACCTATCTCACCTCTGCTCCTGTTTCTGCCAACCAGTGACGACGAATCAGGGGCATGGTGCTGATATCGTCCTAGGGATTTGAGCAGAGTCACCGGATTCGCCACTGTGGCATCACCCGCCACTACCATCACCACTCTCAGACCCACGACGACCATAGTAGTGTTCGGCGCCGCTGCACAGACCGGAACGATAATTACGGGCCAGAATGGCGGCACACTTCAAGTCCGAGCGGTGGACGCTTTGACCGAGTTGGTGAAACGAGTGGGCCCGGATCCCAATGATCCGGCGGCAGCTTATGGCACGAGCTGTGGGCACAATGGGCCGGCTGGATATTGTTGGGCAGTATCATCCCAAGTATCATAGCCTTCATGGTGAGTCTGCTCGGAACGTCGTGAGAACGATAGGGAATGTGCTGATGACCGCTGCAGTTCCTCGTGCCATGGGCGGCGAAGAAGAATGAGGAGAGTAAATCGGCAGATGCGGAGAAGGGCAAGTCATGAGCTGAGCGCACTGCTGCAATTCGTATATAGAGCTTGCTTGCATATCGGAGTCGAGGACGTTGTACTGCAAGTAAATGCAAAGATCCAAATGATCGAGGTTGCGAAGGCTGAAGCGATACTGCATCTACTGTATTCTAGGTCATTAACGCAGGCAGCACTGTACTAGTAGTCACTGTTCAGCTTGCTAGGGACCGCCGCGTCAGTACACCCTCCTCTCTTGCTTCAAACATCCGCCATCCCGAGCTTGAGTCGCCCTTATCTCCTGGCTGTTTAACCGAAGAAGGTCTTGACTCGGTCCTCGAGCGGCAGGAACTCCTTGGGGTGGGCACCGTTCCCTGGTGGTCCGGCGGGGACACCGAATGGCATCATACCGGTGGACTAAGGAGCATGTTCATCAGCATGTATGTCCTGCTTGGTCACGAATCATCTCCCGGTGTCACTCACCCTCCACGAAGCCGGAACATGGAAGAGCTTCTGAACCTCCTCCTGCGTTTCAGCAGAGTATTGGCCAAAGTGCTAATAATTCGGCATCAGCTTTGGGTCAGGAAGCAGATCTGCAAGCTGACTCACTTGGAGACTAGCTCCCAGACCCTCTTTGGCCAAAGCCGTCCAGACAATGTATTGCAGGATACCCGCCGCGTTGTCCGACCACACGGTGAATGCCTATCCAGACGGTCAGCACCGTCCAATTGACGTACAGAGCGGTACCCACCGAGGCCAAGGGTGGCATCTTCTCCTGCCAGCCTTTGACGACGGCATCATCCTCAAAGAAAAGGACGGTTCCGTAGCCTGGTCGATAGGCGCTGTCGATCTTGTTCTTCCAGAACGCCTCTTGGTCGGCTACATCTTAGTCAGCCGGCGGCTAGGGGTTACAGACAATGAGGAGGAGATTGACTCACCATCACCACCCAGAGTCTTCTTGTACGTCTCGGTGACCACGTCCCAAAGCTTCTGGTGATGCTCGCCCGTCACGACAATGGCCCTGGACTCCTGCATGTTGAACGAGTTGGGCGCATGCTTGACAGATCGCTCGACGAGGGCTTTGAGCTGATCATCCGAGATCGTCGACTTGTTGCTGAGTTGGTAGTAACTTCGTCGGGTCTACATCGAGTCAGTCGGCCGAAACGACTTGGGTGGTCATAGCACCGTCGTGCTTACCTCGACAGCCTCAAAGAAGGCTTCTGAGCTGGCTGGGGCGGACATAGTGTAGAGATGGAGTTGTGTATGAGTATAGACGTCGGTTTATTTGTTGGAGGGAGGTGCTGGTGTCCAACGTCAAGGATCCTCCTTGCCCTTCTTATACGGCCCGATCCAGGCTAAACACCTTACCTCATCAGATAAGATCTTGGGTCCGAAACATCAATTTCTGGGAAGGATTTGTCAGTCCGCAGATCAAAATTACCGCTTTTGGCAAGAGTTGATAAGCATTCTCAGCCACTCTTCCGACGGAAGGAGGGAGTAGTTGCATCTGAATGCTGCTCGGTGTATGAACGGTCTCATCTATGAGTAAGGCAGTCGAAGGGACTGCGACGTAGTAGAGCGCAGGCCCACGCTGCCAATTCCCGATGATGTGGACGGATTGGAAGTTGAATGTGTTCTTGTTCGGTAACCATTTATTCATCCTTCGCCTCAGCTTTTGCTTTCTTGCCCCTCTTCTTCTTAGGCTCTTCGACTAGGGTCGCGCTTGACGAGCGTTTCGTCGTCGCAGTAGGCGAGCTCGATTGACTTGCAGGTGTTTGACTGGCGATCGGGGAGATGGAACTTGGCTTGATAGTCTTGCGAACGGGTGCTGCTTGCTTCGTGGCTGGTCTTCGCATTGGTGCTGGCTTGCAGAATTCGCCTTGCTCCACTTCGAGAGCCTCTTCATCATCGAGGTTGATGCCTTGATCGTCTTGAAATGACTTGGGGTCGGCGATAGACCCTCCCTCCCCGAGTTGCCCGAAGAGCCTGGGTGAAGATAGTCAGTCTCACATTTCGGATTGGATCCACCACTCACTCTTTATAGATCTTTCGCCTATCCACCCAATGCTTGCGCCAGAATGCGAACTCGTCGTCGATCTTTTTCATCTCCTCATCCGTCATGGGCGCCATTTTCTCCTGCCCATCATCCTCGCCTCGGAGTGCCGACAAGGTTTGATTCGCAAGAGCGTTCTAGAAGATTCAGCAAGAGTTGCTGTAGACCACGCGGTTCTCACCTCTTTCTTAATACGAGCGATCTCTCCAGCTAGGTCCGTCGTCTTTGGCGCATTGGCCTGAGCAGTGAGCGCTGACGCTGGTCAGCACAGACTTAGAGCATGTGAATCTTTACTCACCAGCTTGTGCATTCCTCAACTCCTTCCTCTTCTCTTCGAGATCCGACTGGACCTGCTTGAGGCTCTGATCCAGACCTGCAAGTTCGTCCGCTGATGCGACATTGAGCAGGCTCTGTGGAATCGTTAGGCTGACGGCGACCATGAGACAGCCTCACCTGATTGTAGACGAAGATGGTCTGCTTGGAGTAGTTCTTCACCGTCAGACTGCCTTTTGCTATAAGTAAATCAGTGAGGGAAGCAGGCAAGTGACTCCTCTCGAACTTACCGGCGAGGTCGGTGAGGATTTTCTGCGCTTGCGTCTTGGTGACTTTGTTTTTGAGATTCGCCGAGACATCAGCTGGGAATTAATCAGCTAACTACTGAACCAAGCAGCTGGATTGACCTACTACTGGCATAGGGTCGATTGACCTGGCCTAAAGTCAGCACCGGAAGGGGAGAAGGGCTTACTGTCTGCTCACCGATTTCAGGTATTGCAGGACCAGCTAAAGAATCGTCAGTCTACGTCATTTCGAAAACGGCTTGGTATTCCCACATCGTCAGCTGTCAGGTATCAGCTCTTTCATCCGACGATGCTAAGCAGCTGGAAGAATCGCCTACCCTCGTCCCCCTTGAGAGCCTTCTCTTTCGGTACTGCTTTCGGAGGCATGCTGAACGAAAGGTGAGTGTTTGATGAGAGGAGTGAGTCAGATGAAGCTTGGGTTTACTGGAGCGGATGTGTGTATTCTGAGTACGGTGGTGATGCCTAACACTGTGCAGATGAGCAGTATGATAGCGAGATGGGAGGAGGAAGCAACGAGGAAGGGAGGAAGGAGGGAGGAAGTGATGGCCATGGGAAAGAGAGAGGTGGTCGAAGAAGGTGGAGGTCTGACTCACCTCAGAGCGTGCCTGATACAAGCCGGGCAGCCGTACAGCCAGCCTGATACACTATTTCGCCCAAGTCAATGTTTCAAGCTGCCGTCCTCGACTGCTCCATCGACCATCTGCTCCGCCACACAAGACATCGCGCGATCACTGACCGCCTCATCGTACTTGCCCAGCTCCTGCAAGGATCGCCTCTTACTCGCATCGGCCGCGTACACAGGTCGCCCAAGCAAGCGCAAAACGCACCCCTATAGATCCTCTCAAACCCAGCAGTAAAGACCGCCCACCATGCCGCCCAAAGGGAAAGGTGCCGCCAAGGACGACAAGGTAGGTCAGGTCAGGATGAGCGGAGCGGGGCATCGCGTTAATGAGAATGGTAGACCTTTGGTATGAAGAATAAGAACAAGTCGGCAAAAGTGCAGAAATTCATCGCTACCGTTCAGCAGCAACAAGCTCAAGCGGGAAAGAACAAGGAAACGGTGAGTCGAGGCAGGAGATGCTAAGATGGGTTAGGGGTCATGGGACGTAAGAGGGCTGATGAGTGTGATAGCTTGCAAAGGAGAAAGAGAAGGAGGCCAAGCTGGCTCAGAAGAAATTAGATGAGCAGAGGAAGAAGCTAGACGCGGAGCTGTATGGACCAGTTCAAGTGCAGAAAGTGCCTTTTGGAACGGGTGAGTAGGGTGTGCTTTCCTGACGGACAATGCTGACTCGATGCCCAGATCCAAAGACTGTAGGATTATTCGCGCGACAAGGTGGCGTTGTCTAACGAGCTTCTAGGTACTCTGCGTGTACTTTAAAGCCGGCCATTGCGAGAAGGGTGAGAGAATTGGTAGAGTATCGGCGTGTGACTGACCGACGACAGGTAACAAATGTAAATTCTCGCATGATAGGAATGTGGAGCGAAAGGTTGAGAAGTTGAACATCTACGAGGATGCTCGATCAAAGGAGAACGACAAGAAGACAGGTGAGTGGAGGTCGGGTGTCAAGTTTGAACGAGCTGGAGCTGATCCAAACCTAGATTTGATGGAGGACTGGGACGAGGAGAAGCTGCGGAATGTCGTCAACCAGAATCAGCAAAAGCAGAAGAACGCCACGGATGTGAGTGAGAGAGGAAGAATGTAAGATGGAGCTAACGCGTCCGCAGATCGTGTGCAAGTACTTTGTCCAGGCGATCGAGGAGAAGAAGTATGGGTGGTTGTGAGTAAAAAGCCAGACACAGTTGATCGCAGCTGACGTCTTGTATAGCTGGGAATGCGTAGGTCTAGTCATCTGGAATCATCCGCCTGTACTGACCATCATAGCCCAATGGAGGAGACAAGTGCATGTACCGACATGCTCTACCCCCCGGTTTCGTGCTCAAGGCGGACAAGAAAGCAGCAGAGGAAGCGGCGAAGAAGGAGCAGATATCGTTAGAAGAGTTCCTGGAAGTCGAGGTGAGTCAGCTGAATAGTTCTCCTGTACTAAGCTGATGTTATTTCAGCGACACAAGTTGAAACCCCCTCTTACGCCTGTCACCGAGGAGTCCTTTGCGATCTGGAAGAAGACGAGAATAGAGAAGAAGCACGCCGAGCAGGAAGCACTGGAGAAGGCAAAGGCTCAGCAGAGAGCGGCCGGCAAGATGACGGGAATGACTGGAAAGGATATGTTCGAGTTTGGTGGCGAGCTGTACGCGAACGACGACGAGGGCGAGGAGGACTGGGATATCAGCAGGCTCTTGGCGAGATATGTGAGTGGGCCGGGACATGATTGTGCTGCAGGATCACTGACTATTTAACAGCGGGAGGAGGATGAAAAGGCGGACCAGGCTCTACAGAAAGCTGCTCAGGACGTCAAGGACGCTGCAGACGGTGTCGGTCAGATGGTCGTCAGTTGAAGCGCTTGGTGTCTCTCGGCGTCCCTTGCATATTCCCCTACACGAACAACCGCGCATTGTCATAGGATTGGCTTGGAAGCGCTCCTCCCATTCTTGTATCTCTCGTACATATAGCATAGCTGCGATGTAGGTGTACTCGTATCACGGCGGGATGTCGAGGTGTCGAAACAATCTCGAGACTGATTTGAGACTGATTAATGTGATCTCGGGAAGGTCTGCCACCCAAACAACGCGGAGCTGAAATGACCTCACCACCGCCAGAATGGATCTACCGGTGGCTGCATGCTGCATCGAGTTGTTGATCTTCGACTACGCTCACTATCTCACGAGTTGCGCAATCTCATCAGGACATCTAGCTCGGTATGAACGGCATCCAGAACATCTCCGTCATCTCGACACAAACGGTGCCCACACCAAAACCTCACACTACGTATACCGTCCAAAGTGAGCACCACGTCCGTTCTTTGTTGGCGATGACAATTGACCCCAAACAGTCTCGACACCTACGCGCACTTGGACCGTGGAGAGGCGATACAATGACTTTGTCGCGCTCAACACCGAGCTCACCAGCTCAGTTGGCAAAGCTCCGCCAGCGGCGCTACCCCCCAAACACCCGTGGTCACTGACTCGCGCCGCGTACGATGACAAGGTGGGTTCAGTCAGGCGGTGGTTCATCGGTGCTGACACTCCCAGATCATACGCGAGCGGAGAGTACTACTAGAAGCGTACCTACGAGCGATCCTCACCCACCGGGATGCTCGCTGGCGCGACTCGTACACCTATTCCGACTTTCTCGACGTGTCTAGCCACTCTGCCTCGTCATCGCGACCCAATGCCCAAACAGCAACATCCTCTTCGAATGTTCCTATACATTGGACATCGGCAAATTGGCTCAACGAACATTCCAACGTACAAGCTCTTCTTCGGCAAACCCGCTCAGAGCTATTGAAGCGAGATGCCCTTGCCTCCATGGGGGATTCAACCGGGTCGAGGGGATCGAGCGTAAACGCCAAGAAGATCCTCCGAGATATCATGGACAGGCTGGACGGGCTAGATCGGGGCTTAAAGGAGATTGGTTCGGTTCTGGGTGATGGAGAGAGGAAGCGGAGAGAGGAAATGGTGGAATCGCTTAGGAATGAACGAGCGAATCTGCAGCGTATGGTGGAAGCTGGAGTTCGAACCCAATTTTCAAGAGGAGAAGCGCCTTTGGCACCATCGACAAATGGTCAGATGCCCGGTGGACTAAGCGGGGACAGTCCATGGGGAGGAGGAGCGAAAGTGGCTTCTGGCAGGGTGTTTGGGAAGAAAGCAGAGGAAACGGACGAAACGCGCCCGCTGGACGATGGGGGTTTGTTGCAACTGCAGCAAGCCAAGATGGACAACCAAGATGGTCAGCTGGAACAATTGAGCCAGATCTTGAGAAGGCAGAGGGGAATGGGAGAGGAGATTCACAGGGAGATTGGAGAACAGACGGAGATGTTGGAGGATATCGATAATGAAGTAGGAAAGGTTGGCTCGAAGATGGCTCGAGCGAAGAGGCAGATGAACAAGCTCAACTAGGGCGACTAAGGGGGAAATCGAACAATTACACTAGCTATCTTGACACGAACATAACGATACATAACGAGCTGATACGGGAAGGTATATACAGTTGTACCTCGAGGAGGATGGATATGATATCTTGAACATCGCAGCGGAGGAAAGTCGGAAGCTTGTGATTTGACTTGGCTTGAGAAAGGACGCACATCATGGTCGCTTGGGTCTGCCCACGAGATCTGTTACTCTCGCTGAGGCATCATCAGATCAAGCAAATCCCAGGCTTGCCGCACTCACAGCCAGACCTAGTCTCTTTGCCGCCTCCCATCCAGAAACGTCCTTGGCGACCGTTCGGTCCGCTCTCACGGCTTCGCCCATGTCGATTCCATCCATTGTACACTTCGACCTCCACAACACCCCTACTTCAGTGAACAACTTGTCCACCTCCCACCTGATCTCCCTCTCCTGAGATTTGCCCCACATCTGGACCAGCAACGCCATTCCCCTTGCCATCTGGTCGATCTTGCCCAACTCGTCTCTGTCCATGATGATCACGTTTCCATCGTAGTCGTGCTCCACAGCTCGTAGATGCTGATCGTGCTCTCGCTTCATGTGAGTATGGAAGAAATCGAGTAGGGGATCGTACATCTCCCTCAACCATCTGTCGAGTATTGGAAGTGCGATGCCGATTCGATCTTGAGGTTTGTGGGAGAAGTAAATGGCGGCAATGTATGCTTCCATGAGAGCGGCTCTGATGTCCGTCTCAATTTGTAGAGAGGGGAGCATGCTTGCTGGAGCGCACAGTTTCTCGGGGAGTCCATACAACCCGGATAGGTGGGATAAAGTCGAGTTTGAGACCAAATGAGCTTTGAGTTTCTGTATGTTTGGACCAAGCCAGTCAGCTGTGAGCGCGCAGAGCTGTGTATGCAGTTCACGGTAGCTGTTCCGCAGGTCAGGATTGGCAACTCCTCTTGAAGCCAGGTAGTGACCAGCATTCCAAGGATACTGTCACCTACATGTTCGAGCTTTTCGTAATGTCGATCAGGGCTGAACTCGCTTTCTTCGAACTTGTGATGAGATCGATCATACAGGCTGATGTGTCGAAAGACATCCTTTGCCAGCTCGGGATTGTCGATGGTGGGTAATGGAGGAAGTGGGTATACTGGTAACTGTTCGACGGGTAGTAAGAGCGCTTTGCATGTCAGTCGTTTCTTGGCCCGCTTGGAGGGAATGACAGCCGGGATGATGCTGTATGAAGGTGGCTGGAAGGCATTTGAAGTGGTCATCGCGGACTCCAAGTAAATGCGGGAAAAGTGAGAGTTAGATCGCGAGTAGCGTGAGTAACAGGTCGCTATGTCGTTGAAGAGTTTGTTGCGAAGGCACTTGACTTCGCACAGTGTATGCTGCTACGAAACCGTCCTTGCAGTAGAGATGTAGGACGACGATGATGATAATGGAAGAGGGGGAGCAATTATGGAAAGAACAGAGGTTGGGATTGCGGCGACGTACAGGCATGCATCAGCTGGCGCCCTTGGCGGGACTGTCGGGACTCGGGGAAGCAACCGGGTTGTTTGTCTTTCCGACGGCGTCGGCGTTAACGATTTGATTCCGCTGAACCACGCTCAGACCCCCTCCGTTTTTTCTTAAATCCGATGGACAGGCCAGGGTGGAGCGGAATCAAATTGATTCGCTGCTCGCTGGATGCTCTGGTGCTGGCTGCTGCCGCCTGCGCTCTTCGTCGTCTCCGCCTGATCAAAGCTTTTGCTTGAACATCAAAAACTTCGACAACTTCGACAACACCGCCATGTCTCACAGGAAGTTCGAAGAACCACGATCCGGATCGTTGGCTTTCCTGCCCAAAAAGCGAGCCTCCTCGCTCAAGGGTAAGGTCAAGGCCTTCCCCAAGGTCAGTCGAGCTCGTCCATTGCGAAAACTTCAACAGGCTCGAGGGGATGAGGGATAGCACGGGAAAAGCTCTATATGAAGGACGTGGGAATGGTCGACCGAGGGACCAATCTGTCGCAGGAGGCATGGTGGAGCGGTGGAAGTGGAGCCCTGTTGAAGTTTTCGAGGAAATTTGCGATTCTGCAGGATGTCATACTGACATTCCTTGCAGGATGACCCAAAGAAGCCAGTCCACCTTACCGCCTTCTTGGGTTACAAGGCTGGATCTTCGCACGTTGTCCGAGACCTTGACCGACCAGGATCCAGTGAGTGGCCTTTCTGAAACCGACTGTTCATGACCGGATCACTGACCTTACATTTCTGTTTAGAGATGCACAAGCGAGAGGTGAGAATAAGCTGGGACTGTTCAGGAGGGATGGAGTCTGATCTTTCGTTCAGGTCGTCGAGGAGGTCCAGATTGTCGAGACCCCAGAGATGATCGTCGCCGGTGTCGTTGGTTACGTCGAGACCCCACGAGGTCTGCGTTCGTTGACCACCGTCTGGGCTCAACACCTTTCGGACGAGGTCAAGAGGAGGTTCTACAAGTGAGGCCGATCCCCAGTCAAGGCGTTATACCCAGCTGACATTGGGCAGGAACTGGTACCGATCGAAGAAGAAGGCTTTCACCCGATACGCTAAGAAGCACTCTGAGAACAGCGGACAGTCGATCACCCGAGAGCTCGAGCGAATCAAGAAGTACTGTACCGTCGTCCGAGTCCTCGCCCACTCGCAGCTGTCCAAGACCGGTCTGCAGCAGAAGAAGGCCCATCTCATCGAGATCCAGGTCAACGGTGGTTCCGTCGCTGAGAAGGTCGACTGGTGCAAGGACAACTTCGAGAAGCCACTCTCGGTCGGCTCTGTCTTCGAGAAGGACGAGTGCATTGACATCTGTGGTGTGTCAAAGGGTCACGGTGTTGAGGGTGTGATCAAGCGATGGGGTGTTACCAGTGAGTGCCTCCTCCTCACAGACAGGACAGAAGTACCTTGTCCCAAAGCACCTGCCTCCCGAAAATTTGTCACCCACCCAAAATCATTTGACCTCCACTTCATTTTTGCCACCTACGCACAACAACCTCCTCCTTCATGCTACTTCGTCTCCTCACTCTTCTGGACGTTCTGACGATGTTCTCAGAGCTCCCAAGGAAGACACACAGAGGTCTACGAAAGGTCGCCTGTATTGGAGCTTGGCACCCTAGTGAGGTCATGTTCTCTGTTGCGAGAGCTGGTCAGCGAGGTCTCCACAGGAGAACGATGCAGAACTTGAAGTGAGTTGGCCGTTGAATCGGAGTCTGCATCGACGCTAACCCTCCTCTAGGATCTACCGAATTGCCAACGGTGCCGACGAGGACTCTGGATCGACGCCCTTCGACATCACGAAGAAGAGCATCACCCCCATCGGTGGCTTCCCCCACTACGGTATCGTCAAGAACGACTTTGTCATGCTCAAGGGATCCGTTGTCGGCCCCAAGAAGAGAAACGTCATCCTCCGAAAAGCGCTCCGAGTCCACACCTCGAGGACCCACCTCGAGAAGACCGAGCTCAAGCTCATCGACACTTCGTCCAAGTTCGGTCACGGAAAGTTCCAGACCAAGGAGGAGAAGGCCGCCTTCGAGGGTGTCAGGAAGATCAAGACTGCTGCTTAAGCGGTGGTTTGGTCGATCTTGGTCACTTTGGACGATGGGATGTAGGAGCGTGTACATATAGCCATGCAGATGATGCCTATCGACTGTGTCGTCTCGTCGAGTCTTGGAGAAGCCCGATCTGCACCTGTTCTCGACTTGTCTGTTGTTCAGTCACTCTGCTCTCGTGTTCCGTCTGCTAATCTCTATCCCTCTCGGCAAGCCAGACCGGCCTGATATGCGACTTAGCATCGCTGTGCACTCCGTGATGGTTGCTCTGAATATGGCTGATCGGACTGACCGCAGTTGTACTGACCCGAAGCGACACCAGTATTGAATGTTGAGGGCTACCGCCCGCGGAGAATCAACATACAGCGGATCGCCGTCCCACACCATACATACCTCTCTAAAGCTTGCCATTGCGGGTCCCTCCGGGAGCTTGAATCTGTGAGCGGAATGCGGCTTCCCTTATTCGTTCATACAGCAGTAGTGCGTCACAGAGGATTCTGCGAGTAACGAGGATCTTCCGCTCGCCTAAGCGGCAAGGGACTGGAACTTTCACCAGGACGAGTCGCCCCAGCTCTCGACGTCAAAGGCAAACCCATGAGTCTCTCCCCTAAGACTGTACTGCCATGATAACTGGAATCGGGTTATCCATACATGCAGGGTATATTCGAGAATGCGATACAAACCAAGTCCTTCCGAAATGCGACAGAGACGTTCCAGAGACGTTCTCTTCCTTGTCCACGTCCATTGTTCCTCTTCTCTTCAAGCCTTCTACCTGTTTCGCGAGGGTCTGAAAGATGATCAGCTAGTCATCAACGAACGCAGGGACAATAGCTGGCTTACTTGTATGTGAACCTCTTCCGGGTTGCAGAAAACTCGCCAAGCTTGTGACCGACCATCTCTTCCGTCACCCGGAGTGGAATGTACTCCTTTCCATTGTGAACATGGAACATTATACCGACGTGGTTGGGCAGGATTGTCGAAGCCCGGGCTTTGGTGTAGATGGGAACGTTGTTCGTGATGGCAGCTTGTAACGAAGGGAATGCGACGAAGAATGGTCCTAAGAGCGATTTGGGTCAGTACAGGTTTTCCAATGAAACCGAGGGGGATGAAGGAGCTCACCCTTCCAAGCGGATCGCTTCATTAGCGCCAGAGAAGGCCTCATGGTGGTCGTTGTCCTCGCGACGTTGGGTGTTCGAACGTAAGCTTATACTTGCCCAAAAGTCAGACAACTCTTGACTTGGAGAGGTCCAGGAAGATGCGAACGGGATCAAACTCCCCTTACGTGGCTTTTTTCGAAACACGCCCGAAGCCAGCTGGTTTCTACGCGGCGTGACATCCTTCCATGTCCATCTTCTCTACGTACGCGAACAACCTCGAAAGTCAAAAGTTGAACGACAAGCAGAACACCATTCAGCACCCGCGAAGATCACCACACAGGATCCCGATACTGTCGTAGCAGCTGGAACCTTTTAAACACCTAATCAGCAGCAAAACCGCCCGCCATGTCGCAAGGATTCCCAATGATGGTGATGAGTGAGCAACTTCTTGCAACTCAACTATACGGCACCAGCTGACATTCGCAGACACCGGGCCAGAGAGGCAGTCTGGTAGAAAGGCGCAGACGGCAAATATCGTTGCCGCCAAGGTCAGCTCATTCCTCTAGCACACCCTGCCAAGTTCTAGCTGACTTCCCGCTCAGACCGTGGCCGATGTGATCCGAACATGTCTAGGACCAAAAGCCATGCTGAAGATGATTCTCGACCCAATGGGCGGTATCTTACTCACGAACGACGGACACGCTATCTTGAGAGAAATCGACGTCGCTCACCCCGCCGCAAAGAGCATGATAGAATTATCGAGGACGCAGGACGAGGAGGTCGGAGATGGAACGACCAGTGTGATCATCCTGGGTACGTGAGAATCCTGTTCAGGAGGTACAGCTTACTTACATTGCGACAGCTGGTGAGATCTTGGCCTACTCTCTACCCCTGCTAGAA
This sequence comes from Bullera alba, assembly GCA_001600095.1. Lineage (NCBI taxonomy): Eukaryota > Fungi > Basidiomycota > Tremellomycetes > Tremellales > Bulleraceae > Bullera > Bullera alba. The sequence goes on from BCIX01000007.1 coordinate 800,222, forward strand.
CGCAATATCCACCCTGTTGTCATCATCAAAGCATTCAAGTCCGCCCTCAACGACGCTTTGGCCACGATCAACCGAATCTCCGTCCCCGTGGACATCTCGTCAGAGACCGAGATGTTGGCGCTGATCAAGACGTCGATCGGAACAAAGTTCTCATCGAGGTGGTCGGAACTCATGTGCTCGTTGGCCCTGCAAGCGGTCAGGACGGTCGCGGTGACTGCCGAAGCGGAGAACGGGTTAGTGGGCGCCGACAAGGGTTCGTCGGCACTCAACATCAAGACTGTGGACTTGAAGCGATATGCCCGAGTGGAGAAAGTGCCCGGTGGAGAGATTGAGGACTGCAGAGTTCTCAAGGGTGTCATGGTTAACAAGGACATTACGCATCCCAAGATGAGGAGGAGGATTGAGAAGCCAAGAATCGTCCTGCTGGATTGCCCACTGGAGTACAAGAAGGGAGAGTCGCAGACGAATATTGAGATCACCAAGGAGGAGGACTGGAACCGAGTGCTTCAGATCGAGGAGGAGCAGATCAAGTCAATGTGCGAGAAGATCATCGAGTACAAGCCGGATCTCGTGTTCACGGAGAAGGGTGTTTCTGGTAGGTCCCAATCCCGGACTTCTCTCGGGACGCTGATTGACCTTTGCGTAGACCTTGCGCAGCACTACCTGCTGAAAGCCGACATCACCGCTATCCGACGAGTGCGAAAGTCGGACAACAACAGAATAGCACGAGCTGTCGGCGCCACCATCGTCAACCGAGTCGAGGATCTGCGGGACAGCGATGTCGGTACAGAGTGTGGAGTATTCTACATCGAGAAGCTGGGAGACGAGTGAGTCCATCGACGTGCATTCATGCCGCGGTCGCTCACACACTTCCTTCAGGTACTTTACCTTCCTCGACGAGTGCACCTCCCCCAAAGCCTGTACCATCTTGCTCCGTGGTCCATCGAAGGACATTCTCAATGAGATTGACCGAAACTTGGCGGATGCCATGTCTGTCGCCCGAAACGTCGTGTTCAACCCCATTCTCGCACCAGGTGGCGGTGCTACCGAAATGGCAATCTCGGTCGCACTTGCCGAAAAGGCGAAGACGCTCCCTGGCGTTGCCGGCGCCCCATACAAGGCCATCGCCGACGCGCTCGAGGTCATCCCCAGGACACTGGTGCAGAACTGCGGTGGTAGTGCCATCAGGACGCTGACTGAGCTCAGAGTGGGTCTTTGCCATCTAGGTGCTTTGGAGGGCGAATGCTAACCAAAATCTGCGCAGGCGAAACACGCCGCTGGACAGCACTTGTTCGGTGTGGACGGAGATACGGGTAAAGTGACCGACATGAAGGAGTACGGATTGCTCGAGTCGGCTGCTGTCAAGATCCAAACATTAAAAACTGCCATCGAGGTGAGTGCTCGTTTTGCAACATCGTCATCTTCACGCAGAATAGCTGCAAGATTGCTCTCTGATATTGACGCTGATTGTGCTTCTTAGTCTGCAACCCTGCTATTGCGGGTAGACGACATTGTCTCCGCCAGAAGACCCGAAGAGGGAGGTGGCGGCGGAGTGCAGACGATGGGAGAGGGTGCCCCAGAGGGTGCGGAGATGTAAGAAGCGAGTCTAGAGGTCAAGGGATAGATGAACCTTGTAGGTAATAGACATCGCATTATGCACATCTGCATTGGTCATACCGGAAGACTCGTCTGTCGAGCCGAGAACAGAATGCGTAGCGTGATGAACTGGAACCGCGCAGTGTCCTGTGTTCCATATGCCAAAATGTACATGATCTATGTCGACTCGATGATGTGCTATGATCTCTCTCGCTCTTCCTCGAGCTCGTAATCGAATCTCGGATCTGACCCGCCGTAGCCTGAACTCGGCTGTCCCCTTGCCCGTCTATACAATCCGTTGAGCATGTTCATTGCCCTACTGCCCTTGATCACGACCCAGGCATATCCCTCCGTCAGGGCAATTTCCAATCCATGCCCTCTCTGATCCTCCTCGACCACCGCCCATGAATCGTTCCACGCGTTGATCGAGCCGTTCGAATGGTTCTGTCGATGTCGAGGTGTAATGGGTGTCGAAGCGGCACTGCGTTCCAGATGGTGTTGATGTGCTTCGTGCCGCAGGACATCCTTTACAGTGACCAACCCGACCAATTTGCCTTCTTGCGATACTAGAATCACTCTGGGTCTAAGAAGAGGACCTATCAGTCGGCTGACTCTATACGCCTGATAAGATTCGGTAGCCGACCCACCCCATACGCCGGAAGAGCTGCATCACAATCTCAAGCGGCATCTTCGGAGGGACGCTCAGTGGTGTCTCCAAAGTTAGCTAGGAAGCGGACACAGGATTGACTCACCTCATCCACGTATTGACCAAAGTCGACGTGATCGATTTGCGCATCGCTCCGTCGGCCCTCGTTGGGATTGGGCGACTTGAACTGGGATCCGGGGATCACAATATCGGGATTCTGCAACAACCCATTGGCTCGCGTTGCGTCGTCAGAGATATACTGGAATGTGCAAGTCGCATTCGGGGATAGTTGTCGATTCCGCGTCGCTCGGTCTGCGCAAGTCAGCGCTCCGGCCTATCTTGCAGTTACAACGACCCACCTAGAGCGTAGCGCAGCTCGGCTTTTCGCACAAAGCCCAGTATAGTCCTGTCCTCATCGCTCCGCACCAACGGGAATCCTTGGTAATTCGTACTTTGGACAATCTCGGCTGTCACGAAGGTTAGCAGTTGGCTCTCTGCTGAAAATCACACTTACCTATCCGCTGCATTGGCATTCCCGAGGCGGTCATAATGATGATGTCCTTCTTCATCACGTTGGCAACTTATACCTCAATCAGTCTCCTGTCGGTGTATGATAGCAGCCCACTCACTTGGCTCGATGAAAGCATGATCGTCTCCCTCCTTGTCCTCCTTCTCGAGGAAGGGGTACCCGTTGAACCGGATCATCTGGTCGGCAATACCACCACCGCCGAACCAGTCGCTCACGCCTTTCGTTACGAGCAGTACGATCTGTGGATCGGGAATCAGCATTGTCCGTGCAAACCAGCCTAATACTCACCATGACTGGAAGGACGTAGGTCAATGCTCCGGTGAGTTCGAACATGATGACAACAACGGTGACTGTCAGCCGAGTCACTCCTCTGCCAGTGAGTATCAGTATCAACCAACCATATGGAGAGGTCTAGGAAGACTCACCCAAGAGCAGCTGCGGCCCCCAGGAAGGCGTACGTTCCGGGCGTTATGCATGGAGCGTCAGGGGCACAACTCGCAAACCAGGCAGCTTCGGGGTATGTCCTGGAAATCATCAGCCGCCAGCCAGTTAGCCGAGAGCGATACTCACGTGTGCATTGCTTTGACAAGGATCCCGATCATTCGGCCAAAGTACGCCCCGACAGCCATGGACGGGACGAAGATTCCACACGGGACTTTGCAGCCGTACGAAATGACGATGAGGGCGGTTCTGACGATGGTGGCCAGAAGTAGCGAATTGACCATTCTCCACTGAGCCGACGACCTGACATCGAGTGAGCTGAATTCCCGACAAGTAAACATGGCTTTACAACTCACTGACACAGACCTTCCCGGTCTCCTCCGCCTTCACACTCCCTGAACAGGATCTCCATGCTTTCAGTCATGTCAATCCTGAGGAATCGGTTCAAGTATCCAATGAAAGCCGTGAGTGAAGCTAAAATGACGGCTTCGGCAACACCATGTGTGGCGAGATTCTTGCGCCTGAAGGCCGCCATTTGGAGGTTGAACTTGATGACAAAGGCACCGTACAGTCCCTAGTCACTCAGCAATGCGGCCTTGATCGAAGCGACAGTAAACTCACTCCGAAGAGGCCAATCAAGACATATGCCGGGATCTCAAAGTAGTGCCAATCACGATCATAAGTGACCTGGAACAAGACCAGCTTTCCGGTTCTATATGGGTCCATGGACTGTTGCTTATCAGCACAAGACGCTTGATTTACCGCAATACTCACGGCCAGGGTGAATGTCGCTACCAAGGCGCAGACGAAACTCAGCCACATTGTCCTCGTGGAGAACTTCTGGTTCATCTCCTACTTTGCGTCTTAGCTCCCGGTCTGTATAGATAGCCATATGAGCTACCCACCTCAATGGCAAATAGCACGCCGCCGATCGGTGAACCAAAGGCCACTGCCACTCCAGCAGCGCTCGATGCCGTGACGATTTCTCTCATCTTGACTGGCTTCTCATCAGTGACATATCACCGACGTTCTAGGTACTACTTACGATGACTCCGGTCGTACCGCTGAAATAGCCTCGCAGCGATGTTTCCAAAACTACATGCAACGTGAACCGACGGGCCTTCTTTTCCAACAGACAGTCCAGAGGCGATGGCAAGAGGCTGAGTTGTCAGCGGCGTTCAGCTGGTCTGTGCTCACCATTGTCAGTGTCTTGAGAGCGAACGTCTCAGCACTGAGGAATCCCTTGATTATGAACCCGTCGAGGATGCACTTGATCTCCGAGATTCCCGAGCCCGCAGCGTAAGGGGCAAAACATCGAACGAGGAATGAGGCAGAGAAGGAGAAAAGTGCCTGACGTCAAGCATGTCAGCTGGTTGCCCTGTGTAGGACGCAGGGTAGCTCACCGCGAAGAAGATATAGGCAAACCATCTAAACGGTTCAACCCCTCCCCAATTCCGCCATTCCTCACACCCCTCGCCTTCATCGGCCAGTTCCAGGCAGCAGAACTTCTGACTCAACCACCAACCAGTCTTGCAATAGCCCATCTTCATATCTGAGAGCCATACGGTGATGATGGACATCAAGGCGGCGCTCATACCGATGCCAATGCCTAAAGCGCCGTGAGATTCGTCTTCCCTCACCGTTCAAAACGGTCGACCCACCGACGAGTGTAATGACGACCCAGCTTTGACCTTCATCCAGGACACGACTCAGTGCTCTCCATAGATAACCGGGGATTCCGTCCAACTTGTTGAGCCTCGCCTGCATCCGGGAGGGATTGGGCGGACCCCGAGCTCGGATATTGCGTTCATGCAGCGAGTCTTGTATCCAATCTATGAGGTATCAGAGACGTTCCTAATGGTCTTCAAAGCGACTCACCGACTGTACTGAAGTCCTCATAGCGCCTGAGATAGGTGTCAGCTCGGCAGCGTCAACTCATACGGCAGCTGCATACCGGATCAGATCCATCTCCTCTTCCTCTGGCTTGTCCTCTGGACTTGATCCGCCGTTCATCAGCGGGCTGTCCGCTCCATCTGATGGTCCACCCCTGTCCTCATGATTTGGCGGGTACACCATGCTGCTGGGGACCTCTCCGCCAGTCTAGCCTGTCTATATTGAGCTTGTCTCGAGCTGTAGCGTGAGAGTATTGCTTGAGTGAGCTGCTACGCGGTTGATCGGGGTGGACTTCTCGCAACAACAACGCTTCCGCCGGAGTTGCCGGAATCGATTTTACGTAAAATCCCAGACGGGCTTCAACGCCACACACAGAAAAGCCGGTGATAACGCCGAACAGCCTAGCCTCCGCCTCCCAGCACCTCTCTCTTCCTCTCAAACAACCTCGCCTTGCCTCTGGTAAGCTCATCACTTAGGTCGGGTCGAGAATCGTCAGGTTCGACGCAGAAACGCATTGCTAGTGACAAGAGAACGTTCGCTCGCGCGTCTTGATCGCAGACGCAAGGTTGAAGCGTGATCTTGGGGCAAGAAGGGGGGTGAACAAACCCTTCCGTGAGGAAGGAACAGGAAGGAATCGGGTTTCCCATAGAGCCCAGTTCCTGTCTGCGTGACCACCTTTTCGGATCGCTTCTGTCCTGTAGTGTAGTTGCCCGAAAGACATCAGTAGACGATCGCGTCGAGGATCCGTCATTCAGAGGGGAGTGATCCCACGTAGCTCGATCGGAGATATGGACCTTTGGGCGAATCTTGAAGCCAATGCGTACGCGAAAGACCTTCCCCCTATGCCGTGTGTACCTGAACTGACGGAACGTTGTCCTTTGTGCACGCCCTCGATACCACATACTCGCCGTCCATCTTCCTCGCCCCGCCCCTCGCCCGCTCCGACCTGCCCGACGCACGGACCGCCAATGCGAAAACAGCACCCCGAGCCAAAAAGCCGTGCTCGCAGTGCAGAAGCAGCGGAATCCACCGTTACCTGGTCAAACACCACAGCAATGGCTCTTGCAACACTATGGGATCCGCACGCAGGCAACATCGACCGGTCATGCACAAGGAGGAGTGGGAGTCAGTCAGCCGGGGATGCAGAGCACGAGTCAAGCGGGAGCAGGAGGGCATCAACGTAGTGGTTTCGGCACAATAGGTGAGCAGTATTCCGTTCTCACCGACCGGTACCATCGCCAATGTCGTCTCGAATCGACTCAATCTGTTGCACGATCTATCTGCACTGGTAGACGTTGCGATGTACATGCAGTATACTCCATGCTACATGTCAAAGAGCAAGCATCATCCAGAATTAGCACCACACTCGGAGAAGGACATCACCCGCACCCACCTCAGCCAGGTCACGTGACTTGACCACTTTGCTGATCATCTACTCCTTAGATCCCAGCGCTCTATCCAGCAGTCCGAGCTACATACCAGCTCACGCCCATGCTCCACAAGCTCCCCCCAACTCGTTCGTGTCGATGCACCAGGTCGCGCCGCAAACGAATCACGCCTACAATTCGACCAATGGCCAAATAGCTCAGGCACAACCACCCGTCTTTCAGCCCTTGTAAGTACTCAATCTTGGATTCCAGCTCACAGTCCACAGTCACCCTACCCTTGCTGTGTCTCCTTTACCGCAAGCTGTCAAAGCCCACCCTGAGCTTATCAGAATCGATTCGCCGCCGCCGTCGACGTTACCTTCGCAGCCGCAAACCTCGGGTCAGAAACCAATTGTCAAGGATCAAAAACCAATCGTCAAGCCAACTCATCAACCCGCTTCGACATCGAAACCAGGTAGTGATGCCAAGGATGCTATCCTCGTGATCTCATCACCCGAGGCCGAAGCGCCTCCGGCCGGGGCGACTAAACGTCCGAAGTCGCCCCCAATCACCGTCAAACCCGCCAAAGCTCCGAAGCTCAAGAAGGCTCCCGTGGCAATTGCCGCCGCAGGGCCTTCCAGACTGCCCTCAAGCGCATCGCCCGCTCCAGTTCCCGCGCCAAAACCGCCGGTGGTATACAGCATGGAGGATGTCCGAGCTGCTTTGAAGCCCGAGTTGCTCAAAGACAAACCGGCCAACCTGTTCAAATACCTCCGAACGAGAACTGTAAAAGACGAACCCGCTCCTCCTTGGGTCACCCCAAACCCAACGGAATTGCTCGAGATTCTGTCGGCTATACAAACCCATGCGTCGGATCGATATTTAGTCGACATGGCCCAAGACGATCGATACGTCATGGCTTTGCGGAAATGGCTATTACGATGCTCGAAAGAGCCCAAGGTATGGGAAGGGGTAGCAGCGCTTCTGCTCCAGGTAAGTGTCCTAATCACTGACTTGACGTCCGACTCACGCCCCTGGCAGATCCTGGCTAGGACAGACATGCCGGTGGACTATGTCATTGATCACAAATTGATCAAAGTGGCCAAGGCAGCGGTGGACAAGGCCAAATCGGAGGGTAAGCGATCCAACGATCTTTCACGCAGTCAGCAGCATCGCCGGCATCTAGTAGATAGACGTCGCGATCGATGTATAATGCTGCATTGTGAATTGCGAACCAAGACTGACCGCCTGGCTCCGTTTAGATCTCGCAAGCAAGGACGAGGTGATCGCCGCGTACGACAAGTACGAGAAGTACGTGCGGGAGGTGCTCCTACCCGGTGGCAAGCTTTCCGAGCCCGCCGAAGCGGAAGGTGAGTGCGGTCTGGTCATAGCTTTATGAAGATCAAGCTGACTCGTTGCTAGTGCCAAAGAAGAGGAAGATGGACGACGGATCGGCGAAAGAGGTTACCAAAGCTCAAGCTGGTAAACTCCACCCTTCATCAACGAAACCGCTCCCATCGTCGAGCAAGACTCAATCATCAGCGACGAAGGCATCTTCGATACCGAGCAAAGCTCAGTCGGCGTCAGCCAAACCCGCCGCTCCGCCCAAGGCGACCACGACGGACATGTCGTTCTTTGGCACAGCCCCTATCAGTGTATCGGCGCCAAAGCCAAAGCCAAAGTTGCCGGAATTCAAGAAACGCAACTCGACCTCGAACGTCAATACCACCACAACTTCTGCTCCGGCAAGGTCTCCCGTAATCGCAGCCTCAACTGGCCTTCTCGCACAGACGCTGTCCAAATTGAGGCAGTCGGAATCCCGACAAAACCCCGGTCTGGCAAAGGACGACAATAGCGCCGCGGCCGATCTGAAACCCGTGGCCAAGAAGCCGAATCGGAAAGGCCATACGGTCAAGTTCAGCGATTCCGTGCCGAACGGACGACCACTAGAGGAGATCAAGATATTCGAGTCGTATCGCGGTCCAGAAGGGGAATCAGAAGAGTCCGACTCGACATCAGGTGGACATGACATGGCATATGCGCATACTATGGAGATTGGCGAAGGTCGGGCATTGCACCTCCACGACGAGCTGGAAGAGGAGATCGAGTGGTATGAGCCAGCAGGTAAGTCTCAGCAGAAAGTACAGGTGCATAGTGCTGATTTGTGCAGAGTATACCGGCGTAGGGGAGATCACACCGCCCACGCCCGAAGTGGCCGCGCAGGAGGAAAGGGAGTTGGGCATACTGGCCGTGACATACCCCGAGCAAGGCGTACCGCCCGATGCGGACGAGACAGATGTCAAGATTGTCACTCAGGATCAAGACACTGGCACTTGGTATACGCCAGACGCGCTCCGACCCGCTCAGATCACCGCACCTCCCACCCCTGCCCAGACCAGCGTTAGCGCTTTGTTGGGCTCACTCCAGCCGACCCTCTTCGCCGGGCTGGTCCCGCAGGTCCCAGTTCAGAATCACGATTATACCGGATACGCCCAGCAGGCTCAGTATCAGCCTCCTCACGATCCATACGCTTATAACAACCCTCAAGCGCAGTATGCGGCTCAAGGGTGGGGACAGGCGACTCCTACTCCCGATCAGTACGGAGCGCCCGCAGCGCCCGCCTGGGGCGGGCAGAACAACTATGCCGGGACATATGGCGGGACGTATAACAATAATGGCGGGTACGAGCAAGGAGGATTTGGCGGTAGAGGTGGCGCCGGGGGAAGAGGTAGAGGCAAGAGAAGGAAGTGATCGGGTTATTGCATGTGGACGGGTCGAAGCAATGTGCCCTGTCCTTGTTGTACCAGTAGCACAAGCATAACATGACTGGCAGACTCTTCATATGTGACCTGCATGAGCGCATTGCATTAGACATCCGTCAATCAAGTACGATCCCATCATGTCTTGACATCACCTATGACGTGTAGCAAGCTTGGGCCGATTCTTCGTTCTAGATACAGTGCCAACATTATTGCATCGAGTATGTATGCTTCCAAAGCCCATTCACATCTTTTCACTATATCGCCTCGCATCGCATTACACCAATCTGCCCTCTGCGACTCGCTCCTCGGCCCTCTTAGCATGCACCCATTCGTAGCTACCGCCGGTGTACGTCTCCCTCCTTAGATCTCCTCCTACGACAGCCAATCCCGCAGAATTGTAGTCTCCGTGTCGAGCTCCTTCCACTCGTTGCTCAATCTGCTCGCCGGCCCGTTGTACCTGGTTGCCGAGGGATCGGACATTGTTCTCAATCTGACCGACCTTCTCGCCAACTTGATCTCTGAGCTCGTGTAGCCGTTCGCCGAGGCCAGTGGTCTGAGTCGAGGAGTCCACCTTGTTGGCAGTCGCTCGAGCGTCCTCTCGGAGGTTGCCGAACCATCCTCGAGCAGAGTCCTCAGCTTTCGCCGCCTCGTGTCGAACGTCTTGACCTGCCCTCGAAGCATCGTCCCGCAAGCTCGCCAGGCCAGACTGTACTTTGCTCTCAGCTTTCTCTGCTCCAGCCTCGACCTGATCTTTGACACCTCCGAACCAGGATCGAGTGTTTTCCGAGACTCGTCGAGCTTCACTGGCCATTCCTCGACCTTCACTCTCGAGGTCCTTCTTCAAACTCCTAGCCTTGTCTTCGGCAGCTTGGGCATTGTCGCTGGCCTCTCTGCTGAGACCGCTGAACCAGGACTTGGTCTGCTCCTTAGCTTGCCTAGCCTTCTCCTCGGCGATCTGGGCGTCGTCGCTGGCTTTCTGGCCGAGACCGCTGAACCAGGATTTCGTCTGCTCCTTGGCTTCTTTAGCTTGAGACTCGACATCTCGTCCGAGACTCTGGGCGTCCCTCTTCAGGTCATCCACTCCCGCTTTTGCTTTCTCCTCTGCGGCCTGGGCGTTGGATTGAGCTCGACCGAATAGACTGCTGAACCAGGATTGTGCCTCCTCTCCAACCTTTTCCGCATCTCGCTGTGTCCTCTGCGCCTCTGTCTTGAGCTTCTCGGCGCCGGAGCGGACGTCGTTCTCGACCTTTTCGGCACCAGCTTGGGCGTCTTCGCGCAAGTTGCCAAAGAACGACTTTGCCTCTTGACCCACTCGATGAGCTTCCTGCTCCATGCCTCTGAACTCTTTCTTGAGGCTGTCGGCAGTAGACTCGGCAGTGGATTTGGCGGAAGCCTCGGCTCGATCGGCTTTCGCTTCGGCATCGCTCTTCAAGCCACCGAACCAGGATCGAGTGTGTTCCTGTACTCGATGAGCCTCTTGCTCCATGCCGCGGAACTCCTTCTTGAGGCTGTCGGCGGTAGACTCGGCAGTGGATTTGGCCGAGGCCTCGGCTTGGTCGACTTTGGCTTCGGCGTCGTTCTTCAAACCACCAAACCATGATCGGGCTTGGGAACCGGCTTTGTTGGCTTCCGATTCGGCCTTGTTGACTCCAGCTTCGACGTCCTGCTTGGTCGAGCTGAACCAGGACTTGGTGTTCTCGGCCACTCGTTTGGCTTCAGACTCCATTCCTTGGAACTCCTTCTTGAGCTTGTCTTCTCCGGTCTGAACGGCCTCCTCAGCCTTTTTCGCTTCGGCCTCGGCATCGTCTCTGAGGGAACCGAACCATGACTTGGCTTGAGCTCCGGCCTTGTTCGCCTCTGCCTCGGCTTTGTTGATTCCAGCCTCTGCATCCTGCTTGGCGCTGCCGAACCACGATTTGGTGTGTTCCGCAACCCGTTTCGCCTCCGACTCCATGCCCTGGAACTCCTTCTTCAGCTTGTCCTCGCCAGTCTTGACGGCTTCTTCGGCCTTCTTGGCCTCGGCTTCCGCATCTTTCTGCAGACCGCCAAACCAGGATTTGGCCTGTGCTCCAACTTTCTTGGCCTCTGCTTCCGCCTTGTTGGCTTCGACCTCGGCATCCCGCTTCGCACTGCTAAACCACGACTTGGCCTGTTCTCCCGCTCGACGAGCTTCCGACTCCATGCCTCTGAACTCGTTTTTGAGCGTGTCGGCACCTGACTGCGCTGCTCTTTCCGCCTTCTTGGCCTCGGCTTCGGCATCCTGCCTCAGTCCGCTGAACCACGACTTGGCCTCCCTCTCCACCCGTTGGCCCTCTTGCTGCATTCCTCGTCCCTCCTTTTTCAAGCTGTTCCACCCCGATTGAGCCTTGTTCTCCAGCTTTTCGGCGTCCTTGCTTGCTTCGTCTCTGAGGCTGGCGATGCCCGACTCAACCTTGTGCTCCGCTTCCTCGGCACCTTCCCTTAGACTGGCGACGGCCGACTTGGCATCCCGCTTGACATCGGTGACATAGTCGTCCACGTGGTCTCGGAGGGTGACGGTATTGGCCCGTTTGTAAGCGTCTTTGGCATCTTGCTTGACGTCGTGGGCTTTCTGTCGAGCGGCATGGGACAGATCATGAGCGGCATCCTGGGCTTGACGGGATGCAGAGTGGGCGTAATCCGAGGCTTGATCTCTCAAGCTAGCAGCTTTATGTTGAGCTTGAGTGGCAGCGTCCTCTAGTTGGTGCTTGGCCTGTCCTGGGAGCGCTTGGGCTTTTTGCTGAGCAGTTTCCGAGAGGTCGTGGGCATACTGCTGAGCATCGTGTATTTTCGATTCAGCCTGCGATTTGACCTGTTGTGCCTGTTCCGTATTGCCCAACATGGACGCTACATCCTTGACCTGGTTGACTGCCATCAGACCCAATGACGACCACTCGGTTTCTCGAACACCATCGACGGACCGCTCAATCGCGAGGTTCCATCGCTGGCGTAGGATATCCGAGAATTTGGGCTGAAGGGGGTATTGAGGTCCAACAGCGGCGACCGGCGCAGGCGGGTTCTCGGGGTCGAACGACGAGTTGAGGATACCAGCAGAGTTGTGCAGTCTGTGATCCCCAATCAGCTTCACGCACTGGGGATGTTTTATGACTAGTGTGACTTACTCGGATCGAACTCTGGCAGTGGATTGATCCATGTTCGTCGACAAGGTGTAGTAGACCGCGGCGGCGGCAGCGACACCACCTCCCGTTCCAAGGATATAGCCTGGCATGGTGTCTATTATCGACAGTTCACAATGTCGGTCGAGTCGTTCGTGAAGAAGGAAAACGACGAGCAGCAATGAGGATCTGGGCGGTTGACGCTCTCGGAAAGTTCAGCAAAGTCAGGTCGTCCAATGACGTCGGACCTGTAGCCCGTTCACGTGGCAGACACGTGGGTGCTCTTCTTCGCAATGTGGCGGCGGTTACCGAGACTCGCCACCACTGCCAGTGTAGAGTTCCCACGGTTTCAACTCGAGCTTCTACGGCGGTACAGCCTGGTACAGCCTATGCCCGTGCCCTACGGCCTTCATGATGCGCAAGATGCCAGCTGTAGATGCATGATCATCGCTGAATCTACTGAATCTACTGCGAATCCGCAGCACAAGCACGACCACTTGAGCCGTTGCTCAATATTGCCGGTGTCAGCTCGAGGACCAGGAGTGGCAAGGAAAAGGCGATCACCCATCTTTCCTTCCCGGCTCGAGCCAACCTGTGGTCCGCCGGACTCCAGTCTTTCGTTCTGTATACCGGCAGTCCAGATCGGGTCTTCGTCACCACATACATGATCATTGATCTTCTTTTTCATATACAACACAGCTTGATACTATGGACAGATACGACGCGTAATGACAGTGGATGTGCGCTCAGATTCCGGCTGCTATCTGATCGAGGAGACACGGTTACATGGAGAGAAATCTCTGCCCCCCTCACGGTCGTTGATTGCCGATGCTATCGAGGAGATGTTATACTTGAAGAGTTAGCAGATGACCCAAATGTCCCTCGTGACCGCTGCTAGCTATCACTCACGACGGCCGAATACCTTTCGGATATCCCGGATGCACTGCATGTCTTCCACCCTGATGGTGGCGCTTCCTGCGTGCACAGCTGCTCGTTGCGTGTGGTTGAACTGTGAATCTTCGTCAGCTTGTCCCTCTGTGCCCCGAACATCACTCACCAATTCGACAAGGTACTCCTCGGCTGCCTGTTGTACCGCCGCCATGGCCAATTCTTCCCATCCGAGATCTTCCTTGCCCAAGTCCTCGGAGATCTCTTTGATCAGATTCACGAAGACCTTGCTCACGCAAAGCGCCTCGGATCTAAACTCAGTGAGGTCAGCATTCTGTCATGCCCAGCCTGGAAAGCGAGACCTTCCCCTGAGCTGCGGGAGCGACTGGTATCGCCTCTGACTCCGGCTGCTTCTTCGTCTTCACCGAGCCAGAGCCTTTCGGCACAGTCGGACGGCGGACTCCGACAACTCAGCTAGCAACATTTGCTGTCAGGATGGCCACTCACTCCTGTGGGATCGGCTGGGGGTGAAAAGCTTGCCAGTATGCTGCTTACGGGCCATTGTATCAGAGGACTGCTGGTGAAGGAAGAAGGTGAAGACGAGAAAGGATGGAGGGACAGATTTCTGAAATCGGTGCGGGTGACGGGGTGAGGCAAGCTGAAACGCGTCGGACTAATTACGTTACTGCGGGCCCTGATAAGATAAGGTGTGCCTGGGTTCACTAGCGGCGTCTTGATCTCAACTACTAGCTGCTAAGGTGGCTTACCGACGGAGAGAAGTGCCATTGACATTGAGGACCGGAGGACTCTCTTGCTCTATGTCATACTGGACTTGCGACTCATGGTTCTGCTCAATTACTTTCATGCCGTGTACAATAATGCTTTTGGTGTCTACTTGTCTACAAAACAATCGCTGCTGAATCACTAATTAAGTTCCATCTATACTATAGAAGCTCGTAACCATCCTCCTTGTCGTCCTTCTTCACCTCGGCCTTGGACTCCGGCTCACTCACTTCCACCTTGGTCTCAGAATCGACAATTTCCTTCACCTCCTCTTCACTCTTCTCTACCACCTGAGGAGCGGGCTCTGGAACCTCGAAGCCTTGGGGCTCATCGTGCGACTCGGTCGATTGGGGTTGGTCGGCGGCAGTGTCGATTGGCTTGACCTCGTCGACTACCTCGGCGTGCTCGATGTGCTCGTGTTCGGGTTCGTGGTCGTCGATGACTGAGGATCCACAGGATGAAGTTGAAGTCTCGTCGTCACTCTCCTCGCCTCGCTCCCTTCGCTCCTTGACCTCTTTCCAAATCTCATCTCGCTTTCGCTCCAAAGTCTCGATGGCTCCCTCGACATCCTTGACGATCGACTTTCGAAGCTTTCTCACATCGCGATCACCACCGGAGGAGACACCGTCGGCGGCGAGGAGAAGTTGAAGGAGTTTATGGGCTTGAGCGTGATATCCCGAGTTGGCCTTGTTGAAGAGCAGAGCCGGGGTAGTCTCCTCGGATGGGGTGGATGGCGAAGCGAAGGATAGGTTGGATGGGAACGAGAATGACTCGGTGGCCAGGTGGAGTTCGTGGGCAATGTCCTTGAGCTTGTCGATGGAATCGGTGGTGGAAGGGGTATCGTCGACTGGCTCAGAGGGAATGGTGGCGGGAGCTGGAGTCGGTGCTGGAACTGGAGTGGCAGCGACCTTCTTCTCGCCTGCAGCTACACCTTTGCCTTTACCCTCGACTGGCTTCTCCTCGACCTCAGACCTTTTGTTGCCCTCCTTGAAAGCCTGCTCGACGTTGGAGAGGATGTCTCGAACGAAGGGAGGGATGTCGGCGACGTTGTCGAGGTAGGAGGTGATGGGAGTAGAGTCGGTGGCCTGGCTCTGTCGAGCAGATGACTCAGCGGCGGGAGCTGGAGCAGCGGTGGAAGATGAAGAGGCGACTGGGGCGGACTCCTTGGACTCGACGGCGTCTGGCTCGAACTCAAGACCGAATTGGCCGAGGAACTTGTTGAGGTCCTCGGTGAACTCCTTGGGGTTAGATCCGGAGGCGGGCTTGTCATCTTCCTTGGCCGGCTCGACCTGAAGACCGAAGAACTGGGAGAGGAGGTTGTTGATCTCGTTGGGGAACTGCTGGCCGTCAGCATCTGGGGTAGATGTATTCTCGTTGATACTCACCTCCTTCTCCTGAGCTTCCTTCTTCTCCTCAACTGGGGCTGATGGAGTGACCGTCTTCTTCTCCTCGACTGGGGCGGATGGAGTTGGTGCCTCCGTCTTCTCCGTATCGTTGACAAGTTGGTCGAAGTTGAAGCCGAACATGGCGCTGAGGAGGTTGGCGATATCGTTCACCTCGGGCTTGTCATCCTCCTTTGGTGCCTTCTTGGCACAGCCACCGGCGCATCGTCTAGCGCAGGCATCCCTCTTGAGTTGTTGCTCGACCTGGGCTCGGTGGTGGGCGGCGGCGGCTTGTGCTTGTCGAGCTTGAACTTGAGCGTGGTACCTCTCGATCTCGGCTCGCTTGGCTTGTTGAGCATGTCGGATGGCGTTTAGTCGCTCGGCGTTGACCCTCTCGATCTCCTGTCGTCGTCGTTCGAGCTCGACTTGTTTGGCGATAGCTTGTCGAATGGCGAACTCTCTGGCTTGCTCACGCTCGATTGCCGCTCGGATCTCTGCTTCTCGTCTAGCCTGGATGGATGCTCGGATGGCGGCTTCTCTCTCGGCGGCGACTTGGGCGGCTTGTCGTCGTTGTTGGATAGCTCGAAGGTGGGCTAGGGCAGCTCGCTCTTCGGCTTCGTAGTCGTCAACTGGGGCATCGTAGTTTGGGTAAGCCGGTGGAGTGGGGTAGAAGTGGAAGTTTTGCTCGTGGTGGGGGTGAGCGGCGGGAGAGGTGTGATGAGCAGGTGGGAAGCCTTGAGCTCGTCGATGGAAGGGGTAGCCGTAGAAGGACATGGTGTGCTGGTTATGGTTTGGGCTTGGTGGGTGGTGTGATCTGGGTGAGTTGGATGAGGATAGGTGAGAATGTAGTATTCGATGAAGAATGATCAGTGGAAACGCCGCTCAGATGTCAGTCCTTTATACACATTCTCCCATGGATGCTTGCTCATCACCTCCACCTGGCAACACCTACGCGTCGTTCGAGGATGACTGTACATGGTCGATGCTGGAAGACGGTAGAAGACAAAGGGCGATGCTGGAAACACGTCGAATTCGCTCGAACACTGTCGAAGATGACGAAGCGCGGGTAGAAACCGCTGGAACTTTGCCACCCGGCCATCGGTCATGCAGCGGGCGCAGCCGAAGGCCGAGCTGAGTCGGCGGAAGTCCCCGCCAGCACTTTGCCTGATACACACCAAGTCGTGACTCCTGGTTCGATGTCAGGCTGACAGCGCGGCCCCGCACTCAATCTCTACATACTGCATTACGACGACGTGAGCGGTCATGCATCATGCTCCAAGCCTACAATGTGTTGCGCGGGATGGCGGCGACTTAGGCGTATGCTGCAAGTTACGTAAGGCCGAAATCACCCTTTTCTGCTGCGGGGGCCCACACGGAATCAAAATTACGATCGTCCGCTCTACCACCCTATAGCCGCCATATTCATCTTAGCCCAGGCCTCGGCGCGGGGCGCCTCGGTTCGGTCTAGTGTCACGTTGATCGAGCTGAACAGCAACAACCTCAGCTAGTGTCCTCTTTGACCAAAGACCAAGCCGGCGTGGCATGACCCTACGACTCAGGCAGGCCATCGCTGGTCGACCCAATCTATCGAATCAGGACTTGGGTGTACTGGAATTTGAAGGCTCGGGTTCCATTGTAAGCGCCACTTAGCAACGACTGCGCGAACTGTGCTCATTCAATTTCTAGGTCTACCCTTCCGCCTCAAATGTTGTCGTGCTCAACCATGAGTTAGAGCTTCGCGAAACGCTGCAATTCTGGAGCGCGTTGCCTCTTCGGATATCGTCGTCCTCAAATCAGCGACTGTCCGGTCTGATATGCGACGACGCTGCCAAACTCGTGAGCCTACCTCGAGGGTCAGGGAAACGAGGGCTGATCTGATACGAGATCATCGCTTGGTCTGATGTGCACATTGTATTATGGAGGTATACGAGTAAAGGACTGAATCATGAGTGGAGCGTGCACTCAACTCTGGTCGCTTCATCGGCCGTGCAATGCGCCGACTTTGTCAACGGTCAGCTAGCCCGAACTTGGCTGAGCGGGAACAGCTCAATAGCTGACCCAAATCTAGGTGTCCTCTGTCTTGGAACGAAAGAAGGAATAGAAGTCTGGAGCTGCGAAAATTCTGCTGCAGTGGTCGTTTGGGACAGGTTGTGGGAGAGGTCATACCCGACTCCTTCGCGAATCACCCTTTCACCTCTACTCGCCCATATCGCGTGGTTCGTGCAGGGACAGCCGTCGGTGCACGTGCTTCGCCTCGATCGGAAGAGGAGCCCAATTGGAATTCCCCAAGACTTGAGGCATCCTAGGGAGATTGAATCGATCACTTGGCGTAAACCAAAATCAGATGGGTAAGTCCTATCCCAACCAGCTATGACTATGACTGATGTATAGCAGCGGTGACGATCACCTGTACACGATAACCACGAATTCAGTCTTCCGCATATACGCACCCGTTATTGACGACCCTACGTGGTTTCAATTGCTGTCCTCCCTTGACGGACGAGCTTTCTCCACATCGGCGAGCGCAAAAGGCAAGGATCCCGCTTCCCTACATGGCACTCTCGTCCCCCTCGACGCTAGAGTCATCCAGAGTGCCTTACAGCGGGAACTTGTTCACCAGAAATCAGGCGGTCTCAAGATCTCCGCCCATGCACAGAAGCTCTTGACCGGTCTGCAGGGGGAAGAAGGAGATGTGATCGCGTGGTTCGGTCGAGACGGTACGGTTTCCTTCAGGTCCATAGTTGTGAGTACACCTGTCGACATGCGGAGATCTTTCCTGATCTTCACGGTGCATAGAATATCGATCGGAAACCGCCGACTCTTCTCAAAAGCCTACCCTTGGCACGTCTGACTTCGAAGGATCTGGGCTCGGTGAACTGGTCAACGAAAGCACAGACTATAAGCTGCGATGAAGGTCTGCTCATCGTACAACCGGCCACTTCGTCAGTATCGCAAGTCTCTGCGCATCGCATCGATCTAGCAGCCGTCTGCGAATCGAAATCGGATGCCATCGTACCTACGACTTTGGCGAAAAGCACGGAAGAGGTAGTCGCTATACAACTAGAGCAGAAGATCGACCGGTTCGTCCGCACGCCGAATGGACGCGGTCTACTGTCAATGGGAGAAAGTGGCGAGGTCGGGATCTGGTACAAAGATCACATTGGTAAAGTCGACAAGAATGGTCCTGCCATTCCTGCCCTTCTCGGAAAAGGTCATTGGGTCGAAGATGGACAGATCACACGCAGTGCGATATTCGCAAAAGGAAGGGCGATAGTCTTCTGTCGCCAAACAGACACTGGCAGTAGTATATCTCTCCAGCATCTCGACCCGGGATCAACAATCCCCAGCACGCCTGTTCCCATGCCAAACTTCGAGCTGGACGAAAACGACGCCATCGAGATGCTTCTAGCCGTTTCTGATATCGACGACGGCTATTCTGGTCAAGGGAGAAAGACGCAAAAAGCCATCATTATCGCCGCCAGTCGGCAAGGCGTAGCATGGGTCTGGAGGGCGGACACCAAGATCCAGCCAAGGCCAGAGTCTACGAGCATCGATCTGGGAAGCCCGCAGCTGGAGCTCAATCCTCAAGGAACCACTTCTCCCCCAGAGATAACGCTAGTTTCGAAGTATCGACTACCTGTGGAGGATGCCGAGCCAGCTTTAGTCCTACCCGTCGATCCGATGGGATGGCATCAATCTGTCATCGACTGGAAGTCCATGTCGACATTGCAGGACGTCATTGTGACGGTCTCCAAACGAGGCGTGCTGGAGTTCTGGTCCCCGGAGTTAGGACATCACTTCGGCATGGAAAGCAATCACAACGACCATGTTCACAGTAATGGGGACACCAACGGGCATCAGTCCGAGACGAAGCCTTGGTATCGCACGAGTGTGGTCCGGACAGGGCGAAACGGAGTCTCGAAAGCGAGATGCAGTTCGCGCAAAAAGACTGTCCTGGGTGAGTCGTCCTCTCCTCCACACATGCGACAACGGCTGATTCTCTTAGTCTGTGAGCGGCCAGATGGCAGTTCCGAAATCACCGTATGGGACTCGAAAGTCAGCGAATTCTCCACCGGTATCGAACTCACTCACGAGTTTCCGTAAGCTAATCGTTACTCTTTTTGTCGAGCCTCAGTTGACGGATGTATCAGACCGGGCGAGGCGATTCGAGACCTGGACTGGACGACGACTTCAGATCTCCAATCGGTCTTAGCGGTTGGATTCGCACACAAGGTCTTGCTGCTGTGTGAAAAGCGAATGAGCTATGTGGAGAAGACACCAGGCTGGGCGCCAATCTTGACTATAGACCTCGAAAAGTGAGCGAAAAAGCGCGAAGCCTCACTGACTCCAGGTACACCTCCATTGTCATCTCTGATTCCATCTGGCTGGCCGGTGGATCTCTCGCTGTAGGCGCTGGGAACCAGGTATACGTCTTTTCCCGATTTCTGGACCGCAACATCGATCCAGGCTCGCTGTCCGTTCCGGCTAGCACGAGGAGTAGTGTCAAGGACGCTTCGGCTAGCGATGAACCTGAGGATATATTCCAACTAGTGGCATGGGAGAATGGCCCATTGTGGGATTACCACCCAACCGTCCTCGCTCAATGTCTGGTCTGGAGTGAGCACTAGCGAGAAGGCCGATACAGGAGACTTACTGATGGCAAAGTAGACAAGGTCGACTTGGTTAAAAGCATCATTGTCGATCTAGTCGCTTCAATGAAGGATGACGAGGAAGAAGGCCGGAAATGGTCCACTTTCAAACGCATACAGCCGCATGACTTCCTCGTGCCCAAGCCGAAGAAGGTACTCTTGCAGACGTCGACCAAGAAGTACGAGGGGCTTTTCGACACTGCACCCCAGAGTGCAGATACAGACGAAAGCGACGCGTTCAGCCAAAGAACCGTGACGGACTTGGCGGCCCGACTTGACGGACCGGTGGCTGTAGCCTTGGCGAGAGCGGAAAAGGACATGTTGATCAACATTGCCCAAGCGACTCTTGAGGTAAGTTGCCCAATAGTTGTTAGAGGTATCAGCTAACCTCATTGTTGCATTAGGTTGAACGAGAACGGCGATCTCTGGACATCTGTGGACTGCGATATCTCCTCTCGATCCGCCTGTACACGAACCAGAGTCGGACGGCGAGTGGAACGAACACCCCTATCTCCACCTCGATCTTCGATACACCTCAACCAGTAGTAGCCGCCACCACACCCAAGACGCCCACAAAGTTGTCTTTCAGAAACTTTGTTTGGGCAATGCATAGCGAGAGTCAGGATATGCTCTTGACAGCGGCAAATGGATGTTGTCAAGATGGCAAAATGGACTGGAACGACGCTAAGCGGCTTGGAGTGTTTCTCTGGCTGAAGTCGAACGAGGTTGCAGTGAGTGCCGCCTCTCCATGTATGCCGCCAGCAATCACAGCGCTGATGCCGAGCGCGTGTAGAAAACTCAATTGGAGGTGGTGGCGCGGAACAAGTTTATGTCACAAGAGCAGCGAGACCCGACTTCCTGCTCACTCATGTTCTTCGCCCTGGGAAAGAAGAAGGTTGTACACGGTCTTTGGCGTCAAGCGCCCGGTCACAAGGAGCAGCAGTTGATGTTGAAGTTCCTGAACAACGACTTCGAACTCGACCGATGGAAGATGGCCGCCATCAAGAACGCGTACGCCCTCTTGAGCAAGCAGAGATATGAGTACGCCGCTGCGTTCTTCATGCTGGGTGGTGCACCAAAGGATGCGATCAACGTCTGCTTGAGACAGATGAACGATTGGCAGTTGGCCTTTACCCTCGCGCGAATCGTGGAGAATGGCTTAGATGGGGAATTGGTCAAATGGGTGGTGAGAGACACTGTGATACCTTTAGCCTTTGAAGGTGGACATCGCTGGCTGGCCAGTTGGGCATTCTGGATCCTAAACAGGAGGGATTTAAGTGTCAGAGTTCTCATCGTGAGTAAATTCAGCGAAGCGGGGAACCGGGCTGATAGCTGAGCAGTCTCCCATGACGGACATTGCGGTTGTATGGTCCGCATCAATTGCGAGCCAATTGGCTGTCGGAAACCCAGAGAATGACGACCCGAGTCTGCTCCTCCTGTTCCAGCATCTCAAGTCGAAATCACTACAGACTGCCAAGGGGACGAGCGAAATTGCAGAGAAGACCGAATTCGACTTTGTCCTCCACAACGCTAGGGTCTTCTTCCGAATGGGCTGCCACTCCTTAGGACTCGACCTGCTACACTCCTGGTCCTTCTCAAGACCATTCTTCCCATCTGCGACCAAAGCCAAGCCAGTCAAGAAACCAACAGATTCCACTCCACTGGGAAGTGCGCATGTCAGGAGACCGTCGTTTGGCAATACCCCTGGATCGCTATCCCGTACGCCATCAACAGGCGCTTCAGGCATCGCAACCTCCCCGACCTATGTGGTCCCAACGCCAAGAAGGCCTTCGTTCATGCTCACCGCCCACGGGAGGAGGGAGAGTATGGTCATGGACATGGATGTACTAAGGGAGGGCGGATCCGAATCGTCTACCAGAGCGCCCACGAGGGCGACCACGCCGAAGCTCGACAAGGATGTGTTCGAGGAGGAAGACGAGGATGCGGAGAAGGCGAAGACCTGGGGCGAGGTAGGCGAGGCAGCCAGCACGGAGAAGATCGATAGGACAGAGGGATCCGAGGAGGCGGACAAGGTCGAGGATGCCAGCCCAAAGGAGTCGGATGGGTCGGAGCAATCCCCTCCGCCAAAGAAAATGGGCAATTTGATGAAAGAGCTCAAGCAGGACGTTCAGCAAGGCGGCATGGAATTCGACATGGACTCGTTCTTCTGACGAGGGGAATATCTACAAAGCTTGGGATCATGTTGTACTTATATACCCTGCAAATGCATACCTCGTACGAATGCACTGTGCTCCTTATCATGGAACAAGAGGCCGCAGTAGGAGGAGCGAGGAGGTAGAGTGTCATCACCCTCAACCCTCCCGGATATGGCCGGTGGAGGTCGTGTTGATGACGCCGAGTTCTAGTTCGCAGTTCGCACAATACCTTCACTCGACCTTCGACCACTGATCAACTGCTGGTATTACAACCGTCTGCACATTAGCGTGCTTGAGATAACTTGGTCCAGCGGCCTCTTCTCCGACGCCGGTATCTCACTTGTCCGATTCGAAGCAAGAAGGCGGCAAGCAATATGGCGTACAGGGAGCAGGAAGATCAGGTGTTCGCGAGACCGTCGCCCGACGTGATACGGTGGGTTGGTGTTAAGAGTCTAGCCCTTGGCATCACTTGAGATCCTGTCTGGAAAGTGTACAGTGGATATGGATGCTCATCATGCGTCACAGGTCGACGTGGCGAGATATCTTCAGCGATCCGTTGGTCTCGGTGGATGGACTGAGAGCAGGCGCTCTGTCGAAGTATGGGATTGGAGAGAGTGATGCACCAGGGGGCGTCGTCTTGCGTTCCGTGTACTGGAGAGTGAGCCGGTTCGATGTCCGCTGTTGAAGCTAGCTCGATGCACGAGTCGTGCTGACGTTCTAGTAGTTCTTTCACGGTTTGTTACCCCCTCCTTCCGCCTTGGACCAATTCTCCTCAGCGTTATCTTCTCCACGATCATCGTATTCTGAGCTGCGGCGTCGATATCTGACCAGCCCGGATGGTCGATGGGCCGATGACTGCTCCTCCGATGATCATGTTCCGCCATACGCTTCGTCAAGTCGAACACAATCACCTCCATTCTCACCCTTCTCTCCGCCTCATTCGGCGAATTCGGCATCAAGTGGCTGGGACCCATTGAGCTTGGATGAGCAAAGCCCCTGGAAGACGTGGTACTCCCATCAAGAGCTCAGAAAGACAATACGGCAAGATGTGGAGAGGACGTTTCCCGACTTGGAGTACTTCACCCTCGATCGAGTGAAGAGGTCTTTGACGACAATACTATTCCTCTACTCTGTCCTCAACCCGGATGTCGGTTATAGGCAGGTGAGCAGACTCTTGTTCCAGCCGCTCGGCAGATATGCTGACTATTACCTGTGGTACAGGGGATGCACGAGCTACTGGCAGTCTGCCTCCTAGTCATCGACAGGGATTCCCTGGAATCGCAATCGAAGAAAGAGCTCAAATCGCCTTTACTCGGTACTCAGTCAAAGGAGAAGATCATGTCGGAAGCGATCGATGCCACGCTTGACCGTGCATTCGTCGAGCACGATGCGTGTGAGCTATTTGCAGCATTGATGAAGCACGCCAAGGCATTTTACGAATGGAGATCAGAGGAAGGTCCAGTGAGCGACTACTCGAAGGCGTAAAAGTGCAATGCTAAGAGATCTCAGCGCTCGAGAACAGCGAATGTACAAGCGCCTATCATCGTCAGATGTAACAACCTCCACTCATCGCTCATACGGCGGATAGACCCTCAGTTATGGGAGAGGCTTGAGACGGAGGGTGTTGAAGCGCAAATATGGGCAATGTAGGTCAAGTCGCCGCCGGGTCGGCCTTCTGAGACTGACCGCTCTTTAGTCGGTGGATAAGGCTCATCTTCACCCGAGAACTCCCATTCTCTTGCGCCCTACGGCTATGGGATGCAGTTTTCGCTGAGGACCCTGGATTGGGTATACTCGACTATATCTGCGTGGCCATGCTCTTGCTCATACGGAACGAATGTGAGTGGCCTAATCCTCCCTTGCGAGCCCTGCTGATAAGCTCAGTGCTCGATGCTGATCACGGAGGGCTTTTGACGAATCTACTACGATACCCCTCTCCGTCAACAACGTACCCCTTTGAACCATCACTCATCATGAGTCAAGCACTGCTACTACGGAGTAACGTGACGCCAGCGACCGGTGTCGAGGTGGTGATACAGAATCAAGAGCTCTTAGGGGTGAAAGCACAACCGCCAGAACCAGTTGAGCCTACACACCCGGCCAGGCGGAGAGGCGGAGGGGTAGGAGGTGGAGGGCAAAGTAGCCGTGGTCGTCCTCCGCCTCAAGCTCAAGTGCCTCGAGGCGTGCAAGGTCTAGCTGCCGGTCTGTTCGAGAGGGCACAAGCAGCAGGTAAGCGCAGTTTATTGTTGCTGAAGAAACGAGCTCACGGTTTTGACAGGTCTGGACAAGGCGATCCTCTCTACAGTGGCCGATCTGAGGGTGAGTTCTGAATCTCAGTGCTCGATGGAGACTTTGGACTGATCGCAATTGCTCCACAGAAAAACCTCCCAGACTCCGCAACAGCGTACTCATATCTCCCCAACCTACCGTTCAGCCCGACGCAAGCTCAGCGAGACCAATCTGGCCAGTGGTCGTCAATACCAAATTCCATATCCGCCCTTCCTCGACACTACACACCTCAGCAATACCCAATCCCACCTCCCGTGACGATGCCCCATACTATATCATCTGCTTCCATCAATTCCATAGCGTCCGTCAAGACGCTCAAGGATGCAGAGCGGGAGCTGGCAGAGATACGCTTGGCTATGATTGGCATGGGTAAAGCCATGACGGAATGGTTGGACCGATTGCCAATGGACACCACGCCCGAGGTGACGGAGGGCTTGGAGCGGGTGAAGGAGAGCCTGTTGGATGCAGGAAGCGGAGATACCGAGGCTCTTGTGAAGGAATGGGGCTGGAATGAGAGTTTGGAAAGTAGGACCAATAGCCGGTCAGCTACACCATCGGGAAGTACGGATCATCTGGGATCGCATGCTGGTCCATTGGTCACATCTGCTGGTGGGGAGGAAGAGACGCCAAAGGCACCAGAAGTCGAAATCCTCCTGCCACCTCCACAGCCGCCTTCGCTACCTGTGACACGAACGGCTGGACAGGTCAAACCGCCTTTATACCTGTCTTCTCGGCAGGACAGCCCTTCAGCGGGGTTGACCCGAAGTCCAGCTCCACCCTCTCGACCGAATGACAGCACGGGTGGCAGGCAGGACAAGGAGGTGTCGAGGGAGAATGAGAATAGGGCGGGGACGCAGCCTGATCCTCTAGCTGGCCTAGGGGTGGGTATACCCTCGCCGGGCTTCCAAGACGGCAGGCTGAAATCGAGACGAGATATCACGACGGATCCACTACGAGGACTGTAGATCACGACCTAGATTGCTTGACGTGCTTAACAATCTGTGCATGCAGCATTAACATGTACAGCTATATACCAGCGCAACCAGCCGTTGATTGGACCACTCCGGTGGATAGAGTAAAACAAGGATAGAGCACACGAGTCTGCGTGCAAATGAATGCACTCAGCGGCGTAGCTCAGCCGACTTTTGTCACATTATGCATCCACAGGTACGGCGATCATTGCAGACTGACAGTATGCAGTCGTCGCGCTCTGATCATCCTATCTGCACCACAAGCCTCGAGAAGGGTCCACCACTACTACCCTCGACTCCCTCTGCCAGTCGTGAGCAAAATCGACTTAGGCGGGACCTCTACCGTATACCCATATGTTAATGTCGACTGTCGGTATCACATTTCACCAGGCAAGGCCATAAGAGTGGTCGCTGTGTTGTATTTCGATTGGCGAACACCTGTCAATGTAGAAATGGGATGATAATGCGAGAGTTGATGATAGGCATACGTTGATCGAGAGTGATAGGTGAAGGCGGATGGCGAGCTTCGGTGATACGCACAGATGGTCTCGATGAAGGGACACCATTTGGCGAAATTGACCACGATCCTCTCAGGCGGGACCTCTCCCGAGCGCACATATTTCGATGTCGATTGTCGGTATCACCATTCACCAGTCAAGGCCATGAGAGTAGGTCGTCGAATACCTGTCTGAGTCCGATTTGCTGCTGATGAATGAATGAATGTAGGTACGAGAGTCACAATGCGAGAGTCGACTGTAGGTATTCGTTGATCGAGAGTGATAGGTTGATGTGGACAGCGAATTTTGGTGGTACGCACACATGGTCTCGTTGAAGGGACACCATCTGGCGAGAATGACCACAATCCGGGAAGGGTGGGATCGCCGGCGGGGGGGTTTGGCGTCTGGTCCCTCGGGGGCTGACCAGTGGCCGTACTCAACGTACACTTGGCCTGGTGACCTATTCCGAGTTGAACGGGAGCGGAACCGGCACACTGAAGGTATAAAATCAAAGAAGAAGCTGAACGGCTGAGAGGGTTGCGAACATAGGAGACAGTGGATATCGATCATGTCCTGTTCTCCACAATTCGGGGCGAGTGCGATATCCCGCTCGACAATCGAAACCCCCAACCAATAACCCGGTCTTGGACACGCTGGATATCGAAAACCGTTGATAGCGGGGTGAGCCATACTCTCGTCTACTCCCACCTGTTGTTTCGTATGATCCCGACCCCACTCTGATTTAGGAGTAGTCGAGGGTGACCGGTGATGAGGTGAGGGGCTGGTCCGCTATCCGCGTGACATTCAACTCGACCTTCCCAATCAAGGCGCAGGCACGCAACTGCTACAACCCGCGCCACCTGAATGATCCAAGAGGAATGATTGATGAGGGCCGGGGCAGGCGAGATGACTTCGACGAGGGGCGACCGATGAATGTGCTATCTCCACGTTGTCATAGGTACACCCCTTGTGTCTCGTTGTAGTTGTTGCAGACGTAGTGAGATAGAGATAGTACCATCCGTGGCTCCAGCAATTCGGCTGCGCCGTTGCGTGGGTGATTCTCGTTGTGGACAATGTACCAAATGCGTATCGCGTAGTCGTAGAGTCAATTGCACTCCCACAACATCATAGCCGGCAAGCCGACAAAGTGCTAGGACCTTGATCCAGAGCTCGTCGTTCCGTCGGGAGGGAATCGGATGAAAAACGCAGAGCGAGGAAACCGAAACAGGACCGAAGCTGAGACTGGAGGAGGAGTTCGAGTTGAAGATTGTGAACTGTGGGCTCCGCCGAGCTCACGAACTGTAAACGTTCGGATGTCCACCAAAGCTGGGTCCTAGGTCCCATAACCCTCCCAGAGGCGGTCCACCATAGGCTCCACGCTGTCTTGGACCTCAAGAATGAACCACTGACCTCTGTGAGCGAGGTATGCTCTCGCGTGGTCAGAGCAAGTCTCCTATCACAGGGTCTCGGAACCTCCAGTTTCCCAGGTCTCTTGCTGACCGACGTGATGTAATCCTTCGTTCGAAGGTAGCAGTCTCTCGCTGTATCGACGTGATTATAGACCAGTTTGATCGTATTGTCGGTAGACTCCAGACCGCCTGACTCGCCTCCTTCTGCTTGGAGCGAAAGTCCTCGTTGAGTCGCTCCACTAAGGTGACTTGCCGCCCATGAGAACGCCGAAGGTGGCCCTACGCATCCTATATCCAAAGGAAGCACCATCTGATCGTGGGGGACCAATAGGCTCATCGCGATGTCTTCCCGTTAGCACCATTGGTGTAGCACCATATCAAACCATGACTCGTTCGGCCTGCGAATCGCTGACTGGCAACTGTTCAGCCCGTTCTCTACCTGATGTCATCGAGCTTCCGATGTCGCATTTGCGCACAAAGTGTCAAGGGGGAGACATAGAGCGAGGCGCCGCAAGGGTTGAAAGGCGTAAAAGAGAGGTCTGATCTACATGGGAGCTTCGTTGGTTCGAGGATTGTGATCGACTCGAGCGGACCGTAGAGCCCATGACTGCCAAACGAGTGCAAAACCACCGTTGCCGATTCAATTGAGCACACTCCTGTCACAGCGAAAGGTATCGATCTGCTGCGGCTGCTTCCATACTGAGACAATACGGAACCTGTAAGATCAACATCGCATGGACCTCATGGTGGCATAGGCTTGTCCAGAATCGGAGCAGACGCGGTCCCCACCAAAGACAGTATCCCACCACGTGTTGGACATTGAAAACGGGAGCAAAGGACCGGAATGCCGGTTTGTCATCGGCGACATGATCTTGACCGTGACGTCCAGTTCCAAACGGTGGATGGTATCGTGAAAGGCTGCCTCCATGGCGGGTGTGAGAGAGGATGTGGGGAACGTGCGCGGCGATGTGAGCTCCCGACGTATCTTGGTCGAGCGGCGAGGTCCCTTCTTGGTGAGTCAGGAGGGAGGTGCCTTGTCATCGGGGACCAAAGGTCGCTGCTTGGTGAAACACCGAGGTAAACTGGCCGCAGATACCCGAGAACCATATTATTTCACCGAGAACCGTCCCGCTTCACCGAGAACCGTCCCGCTTCATCGAGAACCGTACCACTTCACCTAAGAATTTCGTGGTAGACGATCCAAGAGCCGTAGACGGGAAGATTGATGCCCGTTGTATCATGCCGTGCCAGTGAGGTCTCCAGGCTCAGGGACTTGCCGGAGGAATCCTTCAACCCTGGTCCAAGGGGCAATTCGATTGGGATGGGCGCTAGTGTCCGGCGGTAGTTATCGCATTTCGACATCACCAGTGGCGGTGTCGTTTAGTACCTGTGGTTCAACGGTGGAATGGTTTGGTTGTTCACCGCGGTTTCCAGAGACATCGTGTTGGGTTAGTTGTTGATTGGAAAGGCGCTGCTGTGGCTTTGATAGGGCTGCTATAGCTGCTATGTGCTGTCAATGCGGTCGGAGTAAAGATGGGCATGGCTGTTCGAAATGATGTCGAATCTTGGCGATCGCGGAATCAGGGGAGGTCCAGCGGGACATGCGAAGACCTTTGGAGCGAGTCAACCCGAAGGTGACGGCCCAGCGAGGGATAGGTAGATCAATGTCGTCTGAGGTAAGTGGCCGCAATACACCGTCCAGAGAGCGCAGGATCGGTCGGGTGGCAGAGCGAGAGTCTGGCTGTTCGAACTGATGTCGTATCCTGGCGATCGTAGTAAGGGGGGAGGTCCAGCGGAGCATGCGAAGACCTCTGTAGAGCGTCAACCCGGAGGTGAGGGGCCAGCCAATTGACGTAGACCAGTAATCTGGTTGGAGACAACTGGCTGCAGTTCACGTCCGGAGGACGCAGAGTGGGTCGTATAACACAGGTGTCGTAGTTTTTCGCCGAAGCGAAGGATTGGTGAGCCTCGGCTGTCGCAGTGATAGCGGGAGATCCGGGGGAGCGAGCTAAGAGTTCTGAGCCTCGCATGAGCGTCCGATCTTCTTTGACGGATCCCCTTGGTTGGACCCTGTCTGGCGAGGATTGATGGATCACTGTGATGGCCCACACCGGGAGGTGCTGTAAAGGCAGGTGAAGACGAATGGGACGATGACCTGGTGGATATTATGATAGCCGGACGAAAGGAGAGGAACCGTCGGATTCCCTCTAGGCGAAAAGATTGCTTACGTTCGCAGTCGAAGCTGAAGCCCGGATCGATATCAAGGACAGTGGTCCCGTAGCGTGATTCGGGATGATAGAGAGAGACCCAAGGTGTACGTTTAGGAATGTCGGTTTCCGAGATCGGACGAGATCGAGATCTCAGACGGCGGAAGTGGTGGTGTGGGTGGACAGAAGCGCCTGACAAGCGTGCGAGGCTGATTGAATTGCGAAGCGAATGCTGCACTGTCAAGCGTCGAAGGCTGGCACAGGGGCGAAGGCAGGTCCTGATGCCTAGATTGAGCCAGACTCCTGGCAATACGGCGGTCGACTTCTCGACCTGGCGACGGACAATTGCCAAAAACCAAAAGAGAGGCGCCGGGCTGGAAATACATGCAGCTGTGGATGCGTATCTTGAGGGAATGGCGGCGGTGAATGCTGATATGGAGGACTAAGATGCCATAAGACAAGCGACAGTGACAGCGTAGGTTTAGGGGGCCATGGGGGACGAGATCCAATGCGGTCTTTCCAAAATGAGGCGAGACAGGAGGGATGCCGGAACAGAGTCCGTGATCTATGAGTCGAAGACCGCCAAAGAGCCGTTTCGCAAGCGCCTCATTACTTCCTGAACCGGACACCTGGGAAGACGAAGTACTGGTCGACTCAGCCACTGCAATAGACCGGGGCGAGACAACTGCATTCTATAATTCGAGAGCGAGGCGATAACAGACGAGAATCGAGACTCTAGTAAGGTTGTTTTTGAGATTTTTGGGGTTTCTCGACATCTAAAGAGGGACCCGAAATGTCGACCAAGATCCAAGATCGAAGATGATGAGGTAAGGTGTCATCAAAAGCAGTTGGTCACGCTGATTATCCACGGGCGGCGGTAGCGGCGTCGTCCAGGTATCCGTACCTCGATCTGAGGTGCTCGACAAACAGGGCGTAGTTTGTGAGAAGCTCCGGTCTGTCATCACCCTTGATTTGGTCCACGAGGGGATAAATGTCGAGCAATGGCTGACCTTCGAGGCGTGAGATCATGTACTTGATCTTGTGCCAGTCAGAGGGGAATCGAGATGGTTGACCCATGAATTTCATCTGGCATCGAGTGATGAATTGTCCGAGTGTTCCTGGTTTGCCATTGTACTTATCGGGGTGAGGGATCCGTGGTCACCTTGGATATTCAGAGGATGAATCGCTTGAATCAGACATGGTGGATGGGATTGCTCAGCGTTTCTAGTCGGTTTCGAAGGGCTTTTGGCGGCTTTGTGTGTTGCTGTCCAGAGCTTGATCGCTGATTGACGAGTCGAGGGTGGCAGAGTGATCTGATCGCAGATATGTAATGTGACAAGTAGACAACTTGATACTTTGGTAGGAGTGAGGTGGTATGTATGTAGAACGACAGACCAGTTGTGCTCGACTGCGACCAACCCCTTAGGCCTTATCGTGCTGCCACTGCGTACGGCCCGGCCGATACCTAGAGCAAGTCTAATAGCTGCCGGCGCTGTCCGCTAATCGGTTGATGGTACCTCAGCTCAGAACCAAGCACGGCACGCATACGATCGACCTAGCGTTCATTAGGAATGAACCGTCTCCGGTAAATCCGGACTTCAAGCCTCAAGCTTCGTATTCGGCTTCTCAGAGCGAGGACGATGCTGAAGCAAGTCAGCTCAAATGAGATGCCAGCTGTTAGCTTGACGCCTCGTAGCAGACAAACATGGCTCACAGACCTGGGGTGGGTGAGGGTGGGTGCAGCCATGATCCTAGGCGTCCTCCCCTCATCTGAGTCGAGTCGCCCAGAGGTCAGAATGGACGATGGTCCTTTACAAGACCCCGCGGGCCTCCTTGACCGTCGGCTAATCGAGGTTGATTTTCATTCGGAATTCGAGATGTGCCGCGGCCGCTTGTGCAGCGATGTGCCGGCAACAGCTCTGTAGCTGGCTGGATGTTCGCGATTGTTCTATGAAGAAGGACCTCCATCTCATTGCTTGTTCACTCGTTGCACTATATCCCTTCAGCGCTCAAGCTCTATCATCCACTCCCCAAGTCCCAACCCCCTTCACAATGGCTGCCCTTGTTTTGCCCAACGAATACCCGCTGGTCGGGCTAGGGCTCTTGTCCACCCTGTTCCTCAACGTGAGTCCTGCACGATACGCATTGCAAGCGATCCACGCATGACGAGGAGCGCTGACGGATTGCGCGCGTCCTTCAGGTTTGGCAACAGCTCCGTGTGGGACGCGCCAGAAAGGAGTCTGGTGTTCATTACCCCACGCTCTACGTCACAGAGGCTGAGGCCGCTGCTGACAAGAAGAAGCAGGCGAGTTGCGCGTGACATCACTACAAAGACCTGTAAAGGGCCATGGCTGACTTGTGCTGAATATAGATCTACAACTGCGTGCAGCGATCTCATGCCAATACCCTCGAGAACACGCCGTTTGTCCTCGCCCTCACACTCTTCTTCGGTGTGTCTGCTCTCTGAACACAGCGTCGCGATCTTCCCAAGGCTGACCTGCCTGCGCGACATAGGCCTGTACCACCCTCGTCTGGCCACCGGTGCGAGCATGCTCTACTCGTTCGGCCGAATCTGGTACACTGTGAGTAATCCTCACAGAGCTCGAATTCCAGTTGCTGATCACGTTGTAGACGGGATACTCCACCGGAGACCCAGCAAAGAGGGTGAGTGGAATACTTCAGCACTAAAATCTCTTGACAAATGGGCTTACTGACGACTGTTTCAGACGGGAGGTTTGGCGAAAGTCCAGTACATCGGGCAGTTCGGTGAGTCTCCCTTCGTTAGGACACAATTGAACTCCGGCTGACCCGCTGAAGGTTTGCTCTTCGGTACTCTGTACATCGGGGCATCGAAGGCTATTTCTCTCTTGTAGTTGAATGCATCAGGGATATGTGACTTCAGTCCAAGTGTATGAACCATTGAAAGAGTAGAATCTGCATCGCAGCCCTTAGGCCTTATCTCGCAGCTCCATGTCAATTGTTGCTCGCCTGACATTCCCGAGAGTCCGAAATCTCGGAGCATCTCCGTCCGGTTGAGGTTCGCTGTCTGCGGTCCGCTTGCGTCAGTTGTGCTCTTTATCAGATAGCCATTGTCCTCTGGCCCGTATCTTACATACCAACGGCTGTTCCAATCGCATCACCATGGTCAGAGGCAAGGTCAAGGTCGCAGCCGTACAAAGTGCACCAGAGTCCTATAACCTGGAGGATACCCTCGAGTACGCCCAAGGGCTCGCTGGTGAAGCAAAAGACGCCGGTGCCAGATTGGTCGTCTTTCCCGAGGCCTTTATTTGTGGGTATCCTAGACACACTGGTTTCAACATCGGCAGTCGGAGCGACGAGGATCGAAAATGGTACAGTCTTTACGTCGAGGTATGCCTGGCGCAAGATACTCGCAAGTGAAAGCTGAATATCTATTCGAACACGATAGAGCTCGGTGAAGATCCCACCGGATGCATTTGACGAAGATTGGTTTGGACGAAATGCGGATGTGAAGGATTGTGGAGAGTACGAGGCTTTTAGACAATTGTGCTCTATTGCCAAGACCAAAGAAATCGTGGGTGTAGACCGAGATCATGTCTTGAGGAGCCACAACCTGACATCAGTCTGTCCAGTATTTGTCGATGGGGGTGGTCGAGCGAAGCTTGGTTGGACACACGTTATGGTGTACGAATCTCCTGTTCTCCCCAAAAGGCGTACTTCTATCGCGGCACCGGAAGCTGCAGCCCACTGCGGCCGAGAGGGTGGTATGGGGACAGGGAGAAGCTGTCAATCCTGGAGGCGATGACAATATGTCCGTGGTGGATACTGAATTCGGCAGGACTGGTGGCTTGATCTGCTGGGAGAGTGAGTCCAGTGCGGTGGTCTCTGTTTGCACGTTGCTGACGGCCTTGAAAGACTTCATGCCACTCAGCAGATACATACTGTACAAAAAAGGCGTAGAGATGTGAGCCACTTCAATCATCTTCGAGGCAGTTTGGACTTGACCGCGCCCCTCCACTCAGATACATTGCTCCGACGGCAGATGCCCGGCCGACTTGGCTGCCTTCCATGCAGCATATCGCCCAAGAGGGTAGATGTTTCGTGATCTCCGGTACGTTGTCTTCCTCCTTCATTGAGGTCGATCTCATAGTACTCGTACTGACCACCTCTCAGCAAACCAGTACCAAACTGCGACCGACTTCCCTGCAGACTACCCGCACAGAGTGAAGCGAGCCAAGTTGGATCCGGAAGGTGAACGTACGGAAGTATGGTCTCGCGGGGGATCGAGCATCATTGGTCCCTTGGGCGAAGTCCTCGCTGGACCATTGTGGGACGAAGCAGGCACCATCTACGCCGAGGTGAGTGTGAAGGACGGGTGAAGTTGCGGATGACAGACCGGGTTCTGATAGTGTTTTAGCTCGATTTGGATCAGTTGATAGGGGCTCGACTGGACTTTGATCCTGTTGGACATTATGCACGAGAAGAGCTGCTTCTTGGACTCATCAACAAGGCGTAGTGCGCGGTAGACAGTGTATGCATGCTGTATAGACTTCAGGTAGTACTAGCTAGTCTTGCATCCCCTTATGGGTTCAGCGGGTGCGCAGGCAGCGGTTACGTAAGTTGATTTTGCGGAGAACAACAAGCTTGTCAACGGTCCTTCGGGTGATCACATTCTTGTAAACACTATTCAGTCACTCTGCTTGTTGTCAAGGGGTTATTCCACGATATTTGTAGCCTGGACATCCAACTTGAGGCCGACAACCTCGTTGTCACTTCCCTACCACCCTGTACCACCATCCTGAATGTGTTTTGACGACTGTGCACGCGCCTGATTTTCTAGTGAGTTCGTCGGCGCAAATTGCGATCACCACCACGGACCAGCCCTGGCGTTCTGTGCCTACTACTGTACCTTTGATCTTATCACCTCTTCCACCACAAGCTACCGCAGGAGCACTTGGCTGATGGGTGTCTAGCGAAATGTCCAATATACCCCTCTCAACATCGTTACGACCCGACGGCCTCGCACCGCTGGATCCCTCACTCAAACATTCTCATCAGTCAACATCCTCCACCAACATCTCCGGTCTTGCTTCATTCGTTCGAACGAGGTCTATGACCCGGTTGAGCTTTGAGACGCATAACGAAAACGAGATCTACCGGGCCAATAGATCGACTACACCCTCGTCGAGCAGATTGGTCAAATCCTCAAAGTTGGCGAACATCGATCGGATCACTGGTAAAGACAGAGAGAACAAGGATACCAAGGATACCCTTCCGGTTTCGAGACAACCGCTCAAGTCGAAGATGATGAACTCGCAGTCTCAATCAGCACTCAACTCCCTCTCGAACAAAAATGCGAAGTTGGGTGGTCTGGTGAGAAGCGGCGATTTGGGAAAGAGTACCGTGGAGAAACAGAGAGA
The DNA here is from genome assembly GCA_001600095.1 of Bullera alba. NCBI lineage: Eukaryota > Fungi > Basidiomycota > Tremellomycetes > Tremellales > Bulleraceae > Bullera > Bullera alba. The sequence goes on from BCIX01000007.1 coordinate 835,220, forward strand.
TGGTCTCAAGCGACGACTGGAATACGGCGAAGCGAGACCAAGAAAGATGCTCAAAGTCCATGTGGACACGCCAGTGCAGTCAAGCTCCGGACCGTCTGTTCCAACTACCTCGACAACTACTGCACCCGCTCATTCCACATCGATTACTGCGGCTCAAGTCGCTCCTCCGCAGACCCCCCGTCGTACGGTTGCTCAGTCCCAAATTCCGGTCCTGCAGCCAACTCCAGCAAGACTCCTCCTCAGCTCGACGAAACTCGCCCATCAGTCACACGGTGACGACAGTGATGAGAGCTTTGATTCGGATACATTCGTTGCCAGGCCGCCTACGCCTCCGAGGCCGCACATGAACTCTGCACCGGAGCCAATTGTCTCGACAACGCCAAATTCCGTGAGGAAGATCATCGCCCGACCACCGACACCCCCTCGACCACATATCGATGAAAGAGTGCCGGAGAGGATGAATCAGCAGCCAGCCGATTCGACTCTCGACGCCAGGCTGAATGATGGATCAAGAAGCCTGCCAGCCAGCAAAGAGTCGACAGAGCGCAACACCGTGCCGGTCTCGTCGGTGCAGGATATCGAAATGAGGGACGACGTGCCAATACTGCCATCCTCTGCTCGAATTTCGTCCCTCCCGCAGGCTGCAGTCAGCACTTTCAGGCCATTGAGCAAGAGCACTTCAAAGCGGTCGGATCTCGGTCTTGGATCCATGCCACCACCCAGCCGAATCCCATCAGCAGTTCGCCAGCCTGTCCTCACTAGCGCCACACCCTCGGAGGGCGGACTGGTAACATCAAGAGGCGCCTCTCAACTTGCGAAAAACAACAGTCTGGCATCACTAGGTCGAGGTGTGCCCACCGCCGCGGACGGTACCCCTGGCGCCAATGCTGAGCCAGTGAGGCGCAAACCATCTTTCCCCTCGAGTCTCAGTAGTACCACCCTAGCCCGTCCCAGGGATCGCATGGTGTCTGGCCCAGTCCTCCATCGACGAGATCTGGCAGTAATGGCCGAAGACCCGGACAACCTCCCTCCCTCTCTATCGAAGAGTAGGGGAGATCTGGGCAAAGGAGACGGATTGGGCGGTAAGAAGTCCCCTAGAAGCGTTTCCGAGCCAGTCAGGCGGACCCTCCCTTCTCATACAAGCTCGTCTAGCCTGACTGCCTCGACATCAAGACGGGAGGGGTTATCTTTGGAAACCTCAAAATCCATCGCTGGTTTGTCGGACGCTTTGAACAAGCTCAAAGTCAAGCGACACGACACGTCCGCTTCTAGCAGCCTTGGCAGTGGCAGTATTCGCGCATCGGGTTCACTTCCCAACAGACCTTCAAGCAACTTGAGGGATGCTCACGCGGAGGTTCCAATGGCAAAGTCGACTTCAACGTCCGGGTTCAGTCGGATCCCAGTATCCTCCTCCTCTAGCAGACTGTCCAGTATCCACCAGCCCAGGCAGTCGATCTCTCGTCTCAGCACAGTCTCCGCGGATGGTGGGGATGTGTCGATGGAAGGAGATCATATTGCCGACACGTCGCTAGCCGCTCTGGTGTGCTCCAATGTCGGCGAGGGCTGTTTGAAAGGAGTGGTAGCGTTCGTGGACGTGAGGACAGAAGATGGCGACGAGGCAAATGCCATCTTTGTCGAAATGCTCAAGGGCCTAGGCGCTAGGGTGAGTACGAGGCTGTGACTTGAGGACGATCTGACATCGTTGTAGGTGATAAGCCGATTAACGGAAAATGTCACGCATATCATTTACAAGTCCGGCAAATCCACCACATTGCCTTGGTGGAGAAAGATGGACGAGGATGAACGGCCATTCATTGTCGGTATTGGCTGGATCACGAAATGTAAAGAGAGGGGGGAGAGGCAGGACGAGGAGCCATACAGGGTGGCAGTGGAGGAGGAGGATGTCTTCCAAAAAGTGAGTGGCTGTCGCTTTCCAGATCAATCTAGTCCGCTGATGTGATTGTGGTAGCGTCGAAAGTCGATGGAGCCGAAAGCGCTGTACAACGCCCTAAACGGTCCTTCCCGCCCCTCTGTCTGTGAGTACTTGTAGCATCGCTGCGGCGTGATAGTCATCCTACTGACCGGCTGGCAGTGCTTGATTCTTCACTGAATATCGCTCGGCGCAAGTCCCTGCTCTATGCCCGTGAGTGATAGACCTAAGGATGTGTTAGGGCGTGTGCTGATGTGGCCGACAGCCAAGGTCAGTTCTCCGCTGAAGAAGGCGTATCGCCGGGACTACTCGTTCGACGAGAGCGTTGAGGAGGATTGAGTGGTCGCGGAGACCGACGTTAGGCTCAGCTCCAATGGTTAAGTCCACTATCATTTGTATGGGTTGTAACGGCGATCTCAAAGTGACGATAATGATGAATGTTCGTGTATGCACTATCTTGGCTCTATATACAACGGGTATGAGGCCTGATGAGGGGTCAACTACCGATCTCGCTTTTCGTCCAGTCTGGAGAGAGTCACTCACGATCCAATCTAATAAGTATGCTAGCAGCAGTCCTCCACGAGTCTCCTTAATGCAAGTTCACGTGCTTTCCTACACTGATACTCCATCGCTTGCCTGGGTCTCGTCAGTGAACTGATCTTCCCCCGTGTTTGAGGGTTGTAGTCTAGGACATACCGAAGATGTTCAGGTAGATGAACTAGATATCAATTTAGCACATATGGTCCAAAACGGCAAATGGTCACGCTAACTCACGCCTGGGATGAGGGGAATTCGCTTGTGGTCTATACTCGATCAGCAAGATGACCCCTGTATAATCGCTCGTTGTGTAATTCCTGCTCGAACTCACAGGTGAGCGGCATCGTTGAAGATTGCGAAAGTGTGGTTTACGCTAAATGTGCTACTGGGGAACAGGTGAGTGTTGTGATTTGACTGCAAATGTCTGCGAGGTGTTGAGAGTTGATGGTAAGAAGAAGAGATACATCCAACATGCGGTGTTGATGTATATAGTGGGGAGGATGGCGGGAGAGAGCTGGAGAGAGGCATTTCCATCACTGCCAAATCACTGCAATGACATCGTTTTTGGGCAGTGCGAACAGAGTCAGGCACAGGCACAGGATTCGCCACCCGATCAACTTGGAACTCGGAACCAAATGCCACGTGGCCGAGCCTACAGGGTGCTCTGATCTGTGAGTGTGCAGGCGTCGCACTCTCTGGCGTACTTGTAGAGACAACGTAGAGATCAATTATCACTTGAGGAACAGCTTGAGGTTCCTGCTGAAGCGCTGGCAAACAGACTCACAGCTCGACTAGTCACCCGCTCCGACCAGGCATGAGCAAGTTCAGTATCGCCGTCGGCGGCTCCTCGGGGAGTACCTCCGCTCCTCCATCCGGCATGTCCAACATGGAGCGACTCCTCGCTCAAGCCAAGAACAAGCCTGCACCCGTCGCTGCGAAGAAGTCTGCCCCCGCTCGACCCAGTAACCCCTTTGGCGACGACGACGACGACGATGACGAGCCATCCAGACCTCCACCTTCCCTTGCTGGCCCATCTCGACCCAAACCTTCCACAATGCCCAAGATCAATCAGAAAGTCAGCATGTCCCGCGCGGAGAAGAAGGCTCAGGAGGAGGCGTTGAAGATGGACGCCTCGGTATTCGACTATGACGGCGTGTATGACGGTATGAAGGCCGCAGAGCAGAAGTTGGAACAGGCAAAGAAGGTGGAAAGCGAGGAACGAAAGCCGAAGTATATAGAGAGCTTTCTGGCCTCTGCACAGACTAGGCGATTGGACAGGCTGAGGGCAGAGGAGAAGATGCTTCAGATCGAGAGGGAGAAGGAAGGTGATCAATTTGTGGATAAGGAAAAGTTCGTTACGGAGGCTTATAAAAAGCAAATGGAGGAAGTTCGTAAGGCCGAGGAGGAAGAGAAGGAGAGAGAGGGTGAGTCGCATTCGAGGAAAGTTGATGAAGAAAGCTCATGCTTGTGTCTAGACGCCCTGCGGAAGAGCAAGAAAGGACCTGGTCTTACCTCCTTCTACAAAACAATGCTGGACGACGACGCAGAAAGACACGCTGCAGCAATGGCCGCAGCGAATGGCTCAGGACTATCGGCCTCGGGACCGAGCTTGGCAATTCGTCCTCCGATCAAGGAAGAGTACGAGCCCGAAGCAGAGTACGACCCGTTCCTAGCGCGACAAGCGGCCTCCTCATCGAAATCTACATCCGGGCCATCAGGCGACAGACCCACAGACGACGACGTCGACTCCAAGGGGGATAGCGGCAAGAACGTCGATATCAACGATGACGGCGAGGTTGTCGACAAGCGATCACTCCTGAGAGCGGGGTTGAATATCATGAACAAGCCAAAGGCCGAATTGCCCAACTCGCTCTTGACGTCTCAACAATCGGGTAACAAGCTAGACGGGCCTTATAAATCCCGGGCGGTGGGCACTGCGGCCACGTATCAGGAACGTATGGAGCGAGAAAGGCGGCGTCTGGCGGATCAAATGCGGGAGGAGGCAGAGCGGAAGAAGGCAGCGGAAGAAGCTAGGCTGAGGGAAGAGGAGGAAGCGGCGAGGAGAAGGAGGGAAGGAGACGACGGAGAAGCGCAGCGGAAGAGGGAAGAGGCAAAGGAGCGGTTCATGGCGAGAAAGCGGGCGAGGGAGGAGGCAGAGCAGGAAGCAAAGAAGAAGAAGAAAGAGGAGCAGTAGGTGGGAGCGACATGAGGATGCGACCATGATATTACGGAAGACGATCCAGATGGTGCTGCTCCCTCTGAAGCGGATCACTCGAGCTTCCTCGCGGTGACTGACACCTATCAAGTTGTCTTTCCTCATCCACTGACGGCTCTAATTATAAATGTCTGTAACGTCTCACCCCAACCCCGGTTTGCTGTTCGATCTCGATATCAGTACCAGCACGACTCATCACGCTACGTTTCATCAGCTAGGGCGACGATCTGACACCCGGACCCTCGAATCTGAGTGGTCCCACAACTCACTCTTCTAGATCGTTGCCATGGGCCCACGCGCTCAAGACGGCAATACTCGAATGGGTCGCTTTCGACCTCTTATCGTCCCCCGGCGCCGCGCTGAGGAGATCGTGGAAGAAGTGTAGCCTCTTCTTCGGGTCCCAGGACTTGACATCCTCGGAGGGGAAGGCTTTCAAGTCGCTCAGAAGTCTGGACTTCTTCTCGGCATCGAGCGGGAGTTGTGAGAGGGTGGAGTGGACGTATTGCGCGTAATCATCAAGCGTCCTTGCGGCGGACGGCGGTTTCGAGGATTTCAGTCCTCCTGATAACTGGTCACTCACGAAACCCAAAACTCGATTCGCCACGACCACAGTTGCGATCGTGGTCATGGCGTCTTCGATGAATGTCATGAGAGGTGACTGAGTTGGTCTGGCCAGTGAGCAGTGAGCAGCAGTGTAGATGGATGTGGGAGCGAGCCGTTGTGAGTATGGGCATTTCGGTTAATCAATCGACACACTGTTTATGTGTTTACGCCATACGGTGATACTTGCTTGACAGAAGCTGAACACACACGAGCCCGGGGTCGTTAGGGGTGTTGACTGTAAGAGTGATACCAGATCACGTTTGAGCAGGTCGGGTTCAAACGAGTTTCAGCGCACGGCTGATACACGCGTACTCATCTCTATCCTTTCAGCAAAACGACGCAAGAGCACAGTGACGTGAGCTCAAATATACGTAGTAGCTTCAGCATACTGACTATCCCAAAATATCATATTTTATGCTGCCAAGCGTGACCACCGCTCCACCCACCACGGCGGGTCTCGTCCACTTGCGGTCTGCCTTGGCGATATCCCCTCGAGCCCTTGGACTTTCGCTGAACGCTATATCAGCACAAAGCGGATTGTCGCTGTCAACGGCACTCACTACGGGGTCGAACGGTCAGATGACCAATGCTCCACGACAGTCAAGCACGACCTTGCAGCTCTGTCGGACGGTCTGATGCCCTTGATCGAGGATCTGATATCGTTGATCGTCTCGCTCCACTGAAGACGCTGCTCAGGGTCAGCCGTGGACCACTTGGTCCGAGCACTGAGTAGCTCATTCAGTCCGGTACGGACAGCCTCTCTAGCCTCGTCAGAGGCGTTGGACTTGATGTATCGCACGAAAGCATCACGTCTTGGGTGTCTTCGGGGAGGGACCTGTCGGTGACAATGCGGTGGAATGTATTGGACACAAGACGGGCCACAGAAGAGAAGACATCTGCAGCAACGTCGATTCCGGCGGAGAGGACTGAAGTGGACGGAGACTGGTTGGAGGATGCGGTAGACATCTTGAGTGTGAGTGTTGTTGTGAAGCCAGTATACTTCCTATTATGGAGGTGTGTGGACGAAAACGGGGTTGACCTCTGACATGAGACATGCCTATCTTTTATGCGAGTCTGCGAGTCTGCGGTGGGGCGCAGTGCTACACCAAGATTGACGACTGCCAACTCAAACGCGTAAGATCTGCTGAAAGGAACGTCACCGAGGGGCTCGATGGAAAGGAAGGTTAGCACAGCGAGTTCTGCTTCGGTTTCGCCCATCCTCACGACGGCATCCACGGAGCTACCCTGCATAATCATACCGCTGCCTATGTCAATTCTGTCTACTCTGGAACGACGGCGAGCGATGTTGCCTCAAGCGGGCTCAGTCACTCACCATCACAAGTATTGGCCGAACGTGCTGTAAGCGGTCGCCGCTGCCAGTGTACCCACGCCGCCCAGTACAGGCTTCGTCCACCATCGATCCGCCTTGGTGATGTCCTCTTTGGCGTTTGCTCGCTGACTGAAAGCCATGTTAGTTGCAAGCAAGTCGCCAAGTGTTGATAGCACTCACGAAGGGGTACTACTACCGTTGTAAAACCATCCTTGCACGACTGTCATAGACGATTTGACAGCTGCGTCAGACAAGTTGGTGCCCTCGAACGAAGACTCTATATCGCCGATCGTCTTGCCCCAGTTGAGACGTTGCTGAAGGTTAGCTCCAGGACTGTCACTCTCGTGGTCGGTCAAGGCCTGCAGCTCTCCGTGAGCTATCTCCATGAGCTTGTCAGAGGCGTTGGACTCGATGTATCGCACAAAAGGCGCCACATCATGGATATCACTGGGAAGGGAGCGATCGGTAATGTGACGGTGGTAGGTGTCGGGCACGAGGCGGGTGAGCTTGGACACTCCATCCGCGGCAAAGTTGATTGCGGTATTGAGTGCGGAGAGGATTGATGTGGATTGAGATTGGGTGGATAGTTGGGTGGACATGTTGAGTGACGATTGTCGAACGTTGAACAGTGACGGAATGATTGGCAGTCTGGAGATGTACGCAGTACGGACCAGCCGCATCTTGGGTGCTCTCGCCACAAGCTACTTAAACGAATAGCGAGCGCTGATCCAAGATGAAGCCCACAGCTTGAGACGCGTTAGATCAATTGAAAGGATCATCACAGAGGGTGTCGGCGGAAAGGAAGGGTACTACGACTGTACTCGTAGGGAAGTGAGAGGAAGGCTCGGTGCGTTGCGACGCGTAGCACGTTGAGCTTCGAAGTTCTTGACTTCTTGCGCTTGGACTATGGCTGTCATCGTGTCAGTGTCGTGTGTCACTGCGTCGCCAGAAGGCGCTCAGCGCCCATATGTCACAAGTCCAAACACCAGTCACTAGTCACAACTGACGCCGCCGCAACGCGGCCGCAGTATCGTTGTGCCCCGAAGGACCGAAGCGATTCGCGATTCCGCCGGATTGCGCGTTGTGTCCCCAGCTATGTCCCCTATTCGAATGTGCACAAGAGACGCCGCTGGCAAGCCTGCCGCCCAGAAAGTCGGGTGAAACGCAAGACCACGAGACTGCCTATTTTGGGGAAAGTTAGGCTTCCGTAAATCCGTTGCTGTGCCACACGCCGTCCACCTCAATGACCGACCGGATTCCGGAATGGTCGTCGTACTCGTCGATTGAATGCAAATTGAATGAATGAATCAATGAACCTCATCTGAGGTACTTGCAAGCTATGTCACGCTATCAAGTGCCAATGATATTCATGGCGCGCACACACTTGACGATACCGTACGGAGCGGAAGGACCGATTCCACTAGCGTCGATGAAAGTACTCATATACCGGTACACCGAGTGACAGGTCCGCCTCACTACCTCACTTCTCAGCCCCGAGACAGCGCAGCATGTGTGGCGAGGGATGCCGCTGTCGACAATACCAATGGTCTTGTCCACCAGCGATCCGCTTTGGCAATCTCCGCTCGCGCCTCCTCACTCTCGCTACAAGCATATCATTTGGGTGTCATTCCTTGTCCGTAGTGGTTGTTGGCCGGACTCACATAGGGGTGTGGTATCCCAAAGACCATCCCAGCACGGCTCTCAAGGACGACCTTGCAGCCTTGTCAAACGCCTCGGTACCCTCGATCGAGGTGGAGATGTCGTCGATCAGCTCGCTTTTCTTCCTGCGCTGCTCACGATCGGCCTTGTGCCAATCATACGACCCGCTCGTCAGCTCGTCCACTTCCTCACATAGATTGTCTTTCGATTGACCGGAGAGGTAGGACTTGAGGTATCGCACAGAAGGCATGGCGTCCTTGTCGCGCTGGGAACGGGCGGCATCGGTGGTAAGGCGGTGGTAGGTGTTGGGTATGAAGCGGGTCAGCCTGGAGACGCAATCAGCCACGATGTCGACGCCGGTGTTGAGGCAGGATAGGATCGAGGTCGCTTGAGACTGAGTAGAGGTCGGTGTTGACATTTTTCGAATCTGAGTACTGGGTGTTGAGAGTTAATGTAGAAAGCTGAAGACGTCAATGGGAAGAACAACATCGACATGCGCCTGAGACTCTGATCTCGAGCCTGATGACCCAGTGTGGTGCAGTGTCCTTCAGAAAGAAGCTTGAACCATGCGTTATCAATGACACGCGTATGACGTGCTTAAAGGAAGCCTGAGAAGCGGTTTGGAGAAGGGAGCGGTGTCTTGTGGAGCTAGTGCCACATGTCTTGGAGCTCTCGAGGCGTGAGTTCAGATATTGTACGATTCAATCAGAGGTATCATGTGCATAAGATTGAAAAACTCAGGTGGTATGAACATCAGTGATCAGCGATCGCACTTTACAGTTAGCGTTCAGTAGTAGCATCATAGCGAGATCGGCCTTCAACCATGGCTCCTCACGGCGGACCAATCAGTCCCGCGACGGAGGATGTGGCCGATGCAGAGGCCCCAATTCGGGACAGTACGTTGACCCCAACGCGGCTCAGCACCGAGTTGCCCGCCCAGAAGAGCGCTCCGGCAGTCACGGCTGTCGCTGCCTTATCCACCCAGTATCTCCGTGGAGAGGCCGAGGATTCATAGTCCGAGATGTTCTTTCGGACTTGCTTCGCGAGATCAGGAGTGCTGTCGGGAAGTTAGCTGGCTCTCCTATCAATCCTGCTCCGGGAAGGGCTCTCACCGATCCTTCTCGTACTCCAATTCCGACTCCAAGAGGGCAGCTACACTAGTCGCTAGCTCTGAATCGCTCGTGCGAGTTGCCCACTTCAGATCGTTCACCAACTTGCTTCGAGCGACTTGCTCGCCTATACTCAGATGATTCCAATGAGGCGCCAGCCACCGATCTGTCGAACCGCTCGTGGTGCCCCATAAGTCATCTGTCAATCGTCCATGACGGCTCAGATAGGCCAGATCCCTCTGAATACTCTCCTTGGGATTCGACACGTGGTTCTCGACGATCTTGCTGGTGAGGCCCGCAATAGACATGATCTTGTCTTCTTGGAAACTGTAGCTCGGATTCTGAGAGGCGAACGGGTACGTTATGCCCATGAGGCTAGCGCTGACGCCAGACCGGATGGTGCTGAAGACGGATCCTGGAGAGACCATTTTGACGGGTGATGAAGCGTAGATGTTAGTGATCTACGTTGTGGGGTGAGCGGGGAGAAGAGAGGAGAGTTGACAAAGTATCTGACATCAGTGGCGAAGCCTACATGGGCTGCCAGCTATATCAACATGATACGTCGAGTTTACACACCGTCAGTCTCCCGTCGGTCTCCCGGTGAAAGGACGGGCGCATGCAACTTGTTTCAACTGGGTGAGCGAGAGTATGCCACGTCACGTTCTCTTATCACTCTCTGTCACGCCATTCCCATGTTTGATTCCGTTTACGAACGCGCTCAGGGTCAGGGAAAAAAGTCTGAGAGAGAGCCGTCCTATCGTGGCACGATTCCGAGCAGCATCCTCCTCCCGATTCTTTCAACTTCTACCCATCTCTTCCTTCTTCAACACCCCTCCCCCTCACCATAAAACACAGTAAACACCTATTCAAAATGGTTCAGTCTGCTGTCCTCGGATACCCCCGTATCGGTACCAACCGATCCATGAAGAAGGTCAGTCCACGATCCGACGGTGTCGTGGGGGAAATCCCCCACGATCTTGTTCAATCAGAGTCTGGTCGTAGCTGATCGATCGCTCTAGGCCATCGAGTCTTACTGGGCCGGAAACTCTTCGGCTGAGCAGCTCGCCGAGACCTCCAAGAACGTCCGAAAGGAGCGATGGACCACCATCAAGGACGCCGGTGTTGACATCATCCCAAGGTGCGTTCCTCGCACGTGCTACCTGCCTCTCGAGGATCTAGAGCTGATTGACTTTGCAGTGGTGAATTCACCCTCTACGACCAGCTCCTCGACCACTCGTACAACTTCGGTGTCATCCCAGAGCGATATGCCCAGCAGAACCTCTCCCCCCTCGACACCTACTTCGCCATGGGCCGAGGCCGACAGGACAAGTCCAAGGGCGTCGATGTCGTCGCCTGCGAGATGGGCAAGTTGTGAGTCAAACCTCGATACACCTTGGAGGACGCAGCTAACGCCGCCTCAGCTTCGACTCCAACTACCACATTGTCAAAGTCCCCCACGCCCCATCCACCGAGTTCAAGCTCAACCGAAACCAGCAGCTCGAGGAGTACGAGGAGGCCAAGGCCCTCGGTATCACCACCCGACCCGTTCTCTTCGGTCCCATCACCTACCTCGCCCTCGTCGCCAAGGCCCGAGAGCACCAGGACTTTGAGCCACTCTCGCTCCTCGACAAGCTGATTCCAGTCTACACCGAGCTCCTCAAGCAGCTCAAGGAGGCTGGCGTTGAGAACGTTCAGATTGACGAGCCAATCCTCGTCACCGACCGAGCCGAGGCTTGGGGTGCCGAGTACAAGAAGGTCTACGAGGCCCTTGCCCCAGTTGCCCCCAAGATCACCCTCACCACCGCCTACGGACGAGTTGGTAAATCTATCGAGTTCCTCAAGGACCTCCCCATCTCCGCCCTCCACCTAGACCTGAACCGAGAGCCAGAGCAGCTCGACGCCGTCCTTGCCGCCATCAAGGACACCAAGATCAACCTCGAGCTTGGTATCGTCTCCGGCCGAAACATCTGGAAGACCGACCTCAAGGCCGCCAAGGCTTTGACCGAGAAGGCCATCTCTGCCCTCGGTGAGGAGCGAGTCGTCGTTTCGACCTCGTCTTCCCTGCTCCACACCCCAATCTCGATCAAGGTCGAGAAGAAGCTCACCTCTGAGCAAATCTCGTGGTTGTCCTTTGCCGAGGAGAAGTGCGAGGAGGTTGCCGCCCTTGCCGGTGCCCTCTCTGGCAAGGAGTCTGCCCTGTTCGAGCAGAACACCAAGGACATTGCCGCCCGACGAGAGTTCGAGCGAACCTCTGACTCTGCTGTCCGAGACCGAGTTGCTGCCATCACCGAGGAGCAGCTCAAGCGAAAGTCGCCATTCGCCGAGCGACGAGAGGCCCAGAAGAAGCACCTCAACCTCCCCAAGTTCCCAACCACCACCATTGGTTCGTTCCCCCAGACCAAGGAGATCCGATTGGCCCGATCCAAGTTCGGCAAGGGTGAGCTCACTCAGGAGCAGTACGAAAAGGCCATGGAGTCTGAGATCCAGTACGCCGTCGACTTCCAGGAGAAGGTCGGCCTCGACCTGTTCGTGCACGGTGAACCCGAGCGAAACGACATGGTTCAGTACTTTGGTGAACAGCTCACCGGATTCATCTTCACCCAGCTTGGTTGGGTTCAGTCTTACGGATCCCGATACGTCCGACCCCCCATTGTCGTCTCCGACGTCTCGCGACCAACCCCAATGACTGTCCGATGGTCCTCGTACGCCCAGTCGCTCACGAGCAAGCCCATGAAGGGTATGTTGACTGGCCCAGTCACCATCCTCAACTGGTCTTTCCCCCGAGCCGACGTCTCCAAGGAGATCCAGTCCAAGCAGCTCGCTCTTGCTCTCCGAGACGAGGTTGTCGACCTCGCCAAGGGCGGCATCAAGGCCATCCAGGTCGACGAGCCAGCTATCCGAGAGGGTCTGCCCCTCCGAAAGGCTGACTGGGACAACTACTTGACCTGGGCCGTCGACTCTTTCCGACTCTCGACGTCTGGCGTCGAGAACGACATCCAGGTCCATTCGCACTTCTGCTACTCTGACTTTGGAGACATCTTCCCCTCGATCCAGCGACTGGACGCCGACGTCATCTCGATCGAGGCTTCCAAGGCCGACCTCAAGCTGCTCGACGTCTTCAAGTCGCACGGCTACTCTAACGAGATCGGCCCAGGTGTTTACGACATCCACTCGCCCCGAGTTCCAGGAGAGCAGGAAATCAAGGACCGAATCGCCGCCATGGCCAAGGTCCTCCCCGCCGACTTGCTCATCGTCAACCCAGACTGCGGTCTCAAGACCCGAGGATGGAAGGAGACCGAGGAGTCGCTCCGAAACCTCGTCGCCGCCGCCCGATGGGCCAGAGAGACCTACGCCTAAGCGCGGAGTTCTGTAGGTTCGGTCGTCTTGGTCTTCCATCGCAGCTTCAACAGGCTCGTTTGATTGGATACCACTTTTCCTTCCCCCCAAAGTCATCAGTTTTAGTTGGTCAACATATCCCTCATGTCATATATACCCCCCAATCATCATTTTGTTCCCCTTTCATCACGTTGTCAATACCGGGTCCGTGCCCGTTCCGAGAAGAATCGCCCGCCACCGAGGAGGAAAGGTGGGGGCTTGAGTCACGCAGTATCAGTGGGTTGAAGTAGGTGCATACCGAAGGAGGAGCGAGAGAGGAGGATAGAAATAGTAAAAAACAAGTAAGGTAGCTAGGATAGTACCATAAAAAGAAGAAAATGCAGTCTGTTCAACCGGCACTAGAGTATCGAGCGGTGGCACAAGACGTGGTGCTCGACGTGTTACTCATGCCTCGATATATTTGAGGTGGAAGCAAACATCAAGAAGAGCTAGGAGGTGCCAGTGACGAAGTGACGCAGTTTAATTAGTGGCCTCCACCGCGCAACAGACGCGTCGACATTGACTTTACTTTTCGCCCATTAATCCTCTGTCTTCCTCAATCAGGCTTCTTACCGCATTTCATCAATCCAACTAGTATAACGCTTCGATGGCCCGTCGGTGATCAAGCCGAGGCTCAAGCTGCCGTGTGCAGAGTCCGAGCCGCCGCCAGGAGACCACCATGCCTGAGCTGTGTAGACCGAAACTCGTCCATCAATGTCATTCGCGTCATTCCCTCTCGACTCGATCGGTCTGGGTCCCAAGCACGTGAGCGCATGCAGTAAAGGTGGGTCTACAGCTGCATATGATTTTTGTATCGGAGCGATCACAAGCTGACACTTACATAGCCGGGCTGTACACTGCTGCAGATGTCATGACTGCCTCTCCGGCCGATTTGGCCTGGAAACTCAAGTTGAACCAGATCCCCTTGGCCAACGAGTTGATCAGGGAGGTTAGCAGGTGTATCCTTCCAGCGTCACACACCGTCGCCGAACTCCTCGATGCCTCACAGCCGGGGAAGGGGGGCGAAAAGAGCGGTAATGGCTCAGGACAGCTGTTCGGGCTGGAGGATGAGGAAGAATCGGTAGTAGAACAGAAGGAAGAGGGACTGACGGCGGGATGGATCAGAACAGGGGATACATTGTTGGATAACGCATTAGGAGGGGGGTTGAGGATAGGTGCCATAACGGAGTTCTCAGGGGAAAGGCAAGTAGTTCGATGGAGGAGGGAATGGGGTTGAGCTGACTCTGATCGTAGTGCCTCTGGCAAGTCCCATTTCTGCCTTGCATTGGCTCTAGCGGCACAATTTCCCTCGTTGACCCTTGAGCCCGGAGCGACGATGATCCTCACCTCGGAGAGGGAGATTGCAACGGCGCGAATGGTCGAGCTGGCTCAGCAATACCTCTCAGCGCATGATCCCCAAGGCGAAGTTACAAGGAAATCGCTATTGGACAACGTACTCTCCAGCTTGTTTCAAGACATCACGGCTTTGGATCACGCATTGTCTTATCAAATCCCACTGCTCCTAGAATCTCGTCGTTCGAGAACCACTTCACACTCACCCCTCTTGGGTCACTTGGTCCCAAAGACGTCCGAACCTGCAGTAGCGGAAGCCGCTGGATCAGACAGCACTGCGATGCCGATACGCCTCCTCATCGTCGACTCGATTGCCGCTTTGATCAGAGGCGCAGACCACGCATACGGGAATACGAACAGAGCCGGTCTGGCCGCTCGATCGAAATACCTCTGTTCCGTCTCGGACAAGCTCAAGGCCCTTGCTCTGGAGTTCAACCTTGCGGTGGTGGTGGTGAATCAAGTATCAGACGTGATCGAGCGTACCGTCCCATCCACCAATTACCGGCCGATCCGACCCGCTGCCGGCGGAGTGACTGCCACTCCTATCCTTCGACATGGATATAGCGCCTCTCAGCACTCTTCCCAGGCTCCACCCTCGACACCGATGTTATCGCAGTTTTACACGGACGGTGCGGCTCCACCAATGCTGTATGCCACGCAGTCGAGGTGGTTCTCCGGCCAGACAGAGACTTTGGTCAAGGAAGCTAGTTTGGGCATCGTATGGGCCAACGCGATCAATGTGAGGGTGATGCTCTCTAGGACCGGGAGAAGGAGGTTGTTGAATCAGAGGGATTTATCAAGACCAAAGCCAAAGGCGCCATACCACGACAAGTCTCAGAACGGATCCACCGCCCCGACCAATGGGAACAAAGGAATGGATGGTGATGATGCGGATG
Organism: Bullera alba; assembly: GCA_001600095.1. NCBI lineage: Eukaryota > Fungi > Basidiomycota > Tremellomycetes > Tremellales > Bulleraceae > Bullera > Bullera alba. The sequence continues at coordinate 850,227 of BCIX01000007.1, forward strand.
GGCGGCCTGTGGTGGATGACTTTCGACCTACTTTGATAAGGCGTTTACATGTGGTCTTTTCCCCATTTGCCCCGCCTTCAACAACAGATTATGTGATCACAACATCGGGGATCCACTCTGTGCCCGATTCATACCGCCTCCTGGATCACGCAGAGGCTAGGAAGAAGAGCGACCTATTGGCCAGATTGGCCGCCGAGGCAGCGGTGATCAATGGGGAGGACCCCGTTGACTCGAGCAGAGAGGACGAGGACGATGAGGATGATGAGGATGATCATGCGAGGGAGGCTCGGCGGAAGGGACAGACAGATCTCGAGATCGACAAGCAGATGAGGTTGAACAGGCAACTGGACGGTTTCCGCCCTGTGCACACAAACGAAGATGACGACGCAGATGCAGAAGGGGCAGTGACGAGAAGAGAAGGGAGTGATGGAGAGGAGGACTTTGGAGGAGAGGTCTTTGATGATTTTGGGGACTTACCCGCAGAGTTCTGGGACTTAGAGGGGAACTATGATGGTGTGCCACAGGGCCACGGGGAGGACGGTGAGGCGAGGGAGGAGGGTAGTGCTCCGTGAGGAGAGAAGGTGGAGGGGAGGGGAGTGACGATGACGAGAGTGATCAAGTGAGAAGATCTCGTGCTCGATCCAAAGTAAGAAGTGCTTGTGGATACATGTATACATGCTGTCTGTCGAGTCTGTGGCTAGAGGCTGCAGGCGGTTCAAAGAGTAGCAATCAATGCTTTCATGACTCATCTACCCTGTTCGCCTGGCTCACCTGGCTCACTATTGTGTCTTCGGTATGACAACGTCGAAGTGGAGGTCGATCACGCCGTTCCTGATTCCACTTCCTCGCATCCTGCAAGGACCTCTTGGGGTTCTCACTTGTCAGTTGACACCTGTCCCCCTATCCCTCACGACCACGCTCGGAATCCAGGGCGCCTAGTGTCCCACTTTGCAGATAGAGGACCTTCCCTGCAATGAGCACGAGCACAAGCACCGAAGCATCCAGCTCAAAGACAGGTCCGTCCGAACGATCATCAAGCTCGGTTATAGCTGTAGCTGACCCCTGTCCAGTCATCCTCGTCACTGGCGGTATGTCCTCTACTCAGATCACAAAATGAGCATCTCAGTAAGGACTAGGGGCTGAGATAAGGTGTAGGAACCGGCCTGGTGGGCTCCGCTATTCGATGGGTGATTGAGAATGAACCCCCAAATTCGCGTTTCGGGCGGAAAGAGGACGAGGAATGGGTTTTCCTAAGTAGTAAAGACTGCGATTTACGGTGAGTCAGGGGTCTGCAGAGCGGTGTATGCGAGGATCCTCGTTCAGCTGAGACGTAGAGGTGGTTTGGGAAGGAGCTGACGGCCTGAAAGGGATTTCGCGGCCACGGCAAAGCTCTTCGAGACATATCGACCCACATACGTGATCCACTTAGCTGCCCTAGGTGAGTCTGCCGTCTCAGCCCTTGATCTGCTTGAACTTTGGCCAGCCTTCAGCTTGTGGTCTACACTCGGAGAGACGCAGAATGCTGATACACAGATTGGCAATCGTAGTCGGAGGCTTGTTCGCCAATATGTCCCGCAAGCTGACCTTCCTTCGGGATAACTTACTCATCAACGACGCCGTACTGCAGAACAGCCATGACTTTGGGGTGCGCATCATTCCGAGCTCAACAAGGTCCAGCTCGTATCCCTGGCAGAGCTGACTATCTGCTCAGTTGAAGAAAGTCGTTTCATGCCTTTCGACCTGCGTCTTCCCTGACAAGGTGAGCTCGGGTCCAATAAGGTGTGGGGGTGTATGAAATTGGATGGTGCTGAGGGCAGACAGGTCACGTACCCCCTCACAGAGGACAAGATCCATTTAGGCCCGCCTCACCCTTCGAACTTCGGGTACGCGCATGGTAAACGCCTCGTCGATGTGCAAAATCAGTAAGCTGGATGATCCAGAGTCAGGAAAGCACAGCTGATGGAAGGCCCAGTGCTTACTATGAGCAGTATGGAGACCACTTCACTAGCGTCATACCGACGAGTAAGTCCCATGCCAGTTCTGCACTGACCCACAGACGTATTCGGCCCCGGGGACAACTATGTGAGTGCAAGGGCCCACATAAAGAGATGACCACTTACAGTTGACTACAGGACTTGGAGCAAGCACACGTCATTCCGAGCTTGATACACCGGTGCTACGTAGCCAAGCGTGAGTCTCCTGGGTCCAAGTATCACAGTGCCATTCGAGTGAAGGTGACGGAGTTGGGATATAGGAGATGGCACTCCATTCACAATAGCAGGCACGGGCAAGCCACTCCGGCAATTCATCTACTCTAGAGATCTGGCCAAACTGTTCATATGGGTATTGAGGGAGTATGAAGAGATTGACCCGGTCATCCTATCCGGCAAGTTCTCTCCTTTCGTTCAACACTCGCTGCTGACTCAATCGGGATAGGCCACGAGAACGACGAGATATCAATCAAAGACGTCGGAGATGCTATTGTCAAAGCGGTCGGCTATGAGGGGGAGTACACTGTGAGCAGTCAACTAGTCAACTGCCAAGGTGTCGACTTGACTGACGTACGAAGTTCGATACTAGTAGGGCAGATGGGCAATATCGCAAGCCGGCTAGTAATGACAAATTGATGGCTGCTATGGGTGACACCGGCGGCTTCCAGTTCACCCCCTTTGACCAGGGTAAGCCGAAACTCGACGAGGGATTCTCTGGGGTACACGGGTGCTGACCTGCGCAGCATTGAAAGAGTCGGTGGAGTGGTTTGAAGGGAACTACAGCAAAGGGGCTAGAATAGGCGGATCGGATCAGACTTCGTGAACTGGCCTCCTTGCTGGCCATGTAGGCAGAGTTTCCGGCGAGGGGAGGCATACTGGAAGCCAGCCGTGATCTGGCTCGCTTGACCTTCACAAAGAGTCGCAACTCGCGTCATACGTTAAACCTCTCGCCTCGCCATCTGGCATTGTGACCAGGCATAGATATCTGGAGGGAGGATAGGACAATCTACAATCGTCGCAAGTGTCCGTACATGCACAGCGCTACCGCCTAGTATACGACAAGTACTATACCTACCAAATACCTACTCTGCTTGCCCGCATGACCCAGCATGTAGCACACCTGCTGTATAGCCGTTCCCGGAGCGGAAGACGCCGACGAGTGGAGGGGAGTGTTTTGGGCATCGTGTGGTCCACCGAAGTGTGTTGCTGTGTGTCCATATCCTGTAGTCTTCTATCTCTACTCGTACATGTCCAGCATCTTGTCAAGCGTCGTTTCTCCCCCTCGTCTGATCAGCTCACCGGTATCGCTCTCGTTCAGAACGCTCGGCTCCCTCCACTCGCTCTGCTCACTTGGCTCGCTCTTCGCACACAGCTCGCTTCGCTCGCCGGACTCGCCCCGCTCGTTCGCCAATATACCCACAACCACGATCACCTCCTCGCTCCTCTACTCCACCGTCCTCTCGACACCACCTCGCTCCCCTCTTCTCTCCCCCACCAAGCCCTCCCGCCCGTCAACACCCACTTCCCTGGCTGCACGGCCCTCCGGCATCAGGAGGACGTATTGCGCTGTGGTGCTGAGCAGGGCCTCGTCCCCGACCCGACCGACACGGTGTTATTCGTGCACGCCCACGGAGAGAAACGGGGATACTAGGACGGCGATTGGTGTTGAGGATTTGGGATTGGAATTTGGAAATTGTCTCAATTCGATGGACAGACTCGATCTGTTGAGGGGATACATGCGCGAGAGGGGTCTCGACGCCTAGTACGTGCTCTATTATATTTTGACAAGTACTCATGAGAGGGCAGACTGCTGACTATTCTCTAGTGTGATTCCATCTGAGGATGCTCGTGAGGCAACAGCATTGTTGCGAGGAGGACCCTGCTGACCTCGCAGACGCCTCGGAATACCTCGCGCCGAGCGACATGCGCCGGAGCTACATCACCGGGTTCACGGGCTCGGCCGGGTGTGCGGTCGTGACTCCCACTCAGGCGAGATGCTGGACCGACGGGCGATACTGGCTTCAAGCGGAGAAACAGCTCGGTCGGGGGTGGACGCTGATGAAGCAGGGTCTGCCGGATGTTCCCACCTGGGGACAGTGGTTGAAGGTGCGCAGTAGTGGGGCTTGGGCGTTGTGGGTTGTGGCTGAAGGCTCATTTAGGACCTACCTACCGGCTCTCGAATCGGGATAGACCCCACACTGCTGCCTTATTCCGATTACACCAACCTCAGCACTTCGCTCTCGGAATCAGTCAAGCCTCGTACTGGCGTCGCTAGCGCGACGGCGACTGCGCTCGCGACATCTCCCCCTCTATCAAAGGTCAGCAGCCTAGTTGACATCAAGGACAACTTGGTGGACCTAGTCTGGGCCAAGCCGAACAATGAGAATGTTCGCCCGGCTCGCCCCGCCAATGAGGTGTTCCACCTCGAGGACAGGTATACCGGTGAATCCCTCGGCTCGAAGCTTGCCAGGATGAGGGAGAAGCTGGTCAAGGTGGGCAGTCCGGGAATGGTGGTTAGTCAATTGGATGAAATCGCCTGGTTGTTCAATTTGAGGGGTAGCGATATCCCTTATAACCCTGTATGTCCACTCCCAATTCACTTCCCTTCTTCCAATCACCTGCTAAAAGTTATGATGCCCAGGTGTTCTTTGCCTATGCCATACTCACCCCAGAGGAATGTACCCTGTTCCTCAACACGCTCTGCCTTACGGACCACGTGAGGGAATACCTCCATCACAGCGGCGTTGCCGTTCTCGACTATGCCCAGTTCTGGACTTCCTTAGAAAGTTTCGGGAGGAGGGTCCAAGCTCGCAGGGAACAAAGCGATCTCGTGCTCGAAGGCGCCCATGATGGAGCCACGAGGGCGGAAGGAAGCAAGGGGGAGAAAATTGTAAAGACGGATAAAGTCCTGATAGGCAATAAAGCCAGTTGGGCCGTAGCCAAGGCTGTCGGCGAGGTGCGTCACCGCACAGCAGCACTGACTGCTCTCCCCGCTGATATATCCTTAGGACAATGTCGAGGTCCGGAGATCGATGATCGAAGAGGCAAAGGCGAGGAAGAATGCGGTGTGTCCCAACCTCGGCCTCAATGGGTGTAGAAGGGATGAGCTGACGCGTGTGTTAGACCGAGATCGAAGGGTTTAGGCAGTGCAATATCCGAGATGGGATAGCGCTCATTCGATACTTTGCCTGGCTGGAGGAAGTGCTGTCCAAGGGGGAAATATGGACCGAGTTCGACGCTGCCACCGTTCTTGAGGATTTCAGAAAGTGCGAACATCGTCTGAACCATCGTTTGAATCTATCTGACACTGGTGTAGGCAGAATAAGCTGTTCATGGGGCTTTCCTTCGAGACGATCTCCTCGACCGGGGCGAATGCCGGTGAGTGCGGCTGAAGGAGCTCGGGATTGGTATTGACTTGGGACAGCGGTGATCCACTACGCGCCACCCAGGGAGGGCAGCCAGGTCATCGATAGGAATCAGATATATCTCTGCGACTCTGGCGGTCAGTCCGGCTCGGTCGACATTCATAGGAGATAGACTGACGATAGGTTGGATAGCGCAATACCTTGATGGAACAACGGACACAACTCGGACTTGGGTGTGTACTTTGCCAATTGGGGGTTACACGACTAACGCGGGTTGTAGCACTTTGGCACAGCCAGTGAAGAGGAGAAAAGAGCATTCACGCGCGTGGTGAGTCGAGTCCGAGGTGAATGCGGTCGAAGGTGGGCTGACTTTGAGTGTAGTTGCAAGGGAACATTGGTGGGTTGGAATTGAGGTACTACCCTGTATGCTGATACGACGATGTAGCGCTTGACACGATCGTCTTCCCGCAGGGCACTACGGGTAAGTTGCCGGTCCGCTCTGACAGGACCCATTCGCTGACTATGGTCACTTTTAGGCTACGTCCTGTAAGTCAGATTTCGCATCGTTAGGACTCGCAAGACACACCACTCACTCCGCACAGGGACATTCTTGCGCGAAGGGCACTATGGGCCGACGGCCTGGACTACCGGTGAGCCACCACCTCACGTACAATTGTAAAGATGCTGATGGCTCGCTCCGCTCGCCCGCTCGCTCAGCCACTCGACCTCGCATGGCATTGGCTCTTTCCTCAACGTGCACGAAGGCCCGCAGGGCGTGGGCCAAAGACCGGCCTACAACGACGTGGCGATGGAGGACGGAATGGTCATCTCCAACGAGCCGGGATACTATGCCGAAGGCAAGTTTGGCATAAGGATCGAGAATGTGGATGTGGTCAAGCGGGCGGAGACGAGGGAGAATTTCGGGAACAAGGGGTATTTGGAGTTGGAGCGGGTTACCATGGTGAGCAACGCAGGCGAAGCCTGCCGCCTCTTCACCTCTTCACCTCCCCGACTCTTCACCTCTCCACCTTTTCACTACATTCCACAACTACCCACAACTGCCACTACTACGAGACCTGGGGCTTGAGCTGAACCACCCTTTCCCCAGTGCCCGATCCAGACGTCACTGGTGCTCCCCCGACTGTTGTCCCCCTCGGAGAGGGACTGGCTGAATTCATACCACGCGGAGGTACAGGCGAAAGTCACCCCGGGGCTGTTGGAGTTCAAGGACGCGAGGGCGCTGGCATGGCTCGAGAGGCAGTGTCTCCCGGTCTAGCCGCCGCGAGCCGCGAGCTGCGCGAGCGAAGCGAGTGCATCGAGTGAAAGCAGCGAAGCAATCGGATGACAGCCACGGGAAGTGAGGCGAGCGGTGGGGAATAGCTCGGCGGACTGGTAGTGCTGGCCAGAGGAGGATCTGCTGCACACAGCCGGGGGGTGGGTTACCAGGAGCCACTAGGCTAGCTTGGGCTTGAGCTTGTCGCATCTCTTGCATCTTCACATTCATGCATATCAGACTATTGACTCTACCAATTGGCTGTTGCCGGGATACCTGCATACGACACTCGATCAGCAGGCATCTTCCCTCCCCAGAAATACTCTGGTGAAGTGGTGAGCCTGGCAGCTGGCCAACTAGGTCCGTTGGATTTCGAATATTTGTTTGGTTTCGACTTTCGATCGCAGCTCGGGGGCAGATGAACATTGCTTCAATACTGGTGTTGAAGTTGTTCCTCCTCGTGATAGTCTACGTCGACAGCAGAGCTGCGTCTCGCCACAGCCTTCGCAAGCGCCAAAAGGATCTCGCACCATGCTCCAACGAGGGTCCTAGCTCGCACCGCATCTCCGAAGGGGATCCCACCAGCAATCAGTAACTCAGTTCATCCGCCATCTCCCCGGCGTGCGCTTGCCTTGACTTCCCCCTTGCATCTCATTCACCTCTGGCCATGCAGTGTAAAGCCAGGGTGATTCTGTTCAAAACGCCCCTCGAGCCGGATCCATACAGCGAGACCCTGGACTCAGAGTATGAGGTGGAATTCATACCCGTTCTACAGGAGACCTACGTGGTAGAAGAGCTGAAAACGGTGTTAAAGGACGGAGGAGGAGGATGGCAGGGGGTGGTCGTTAGTAGTAAACGCGGTGCGGGGGGTTATATCGCTGCAGCCGCAGCAGCGGTGGACGAGGCGGAAGAGCAGAGATCGAATGGTGCGTGGTCAACCTCAGATTCTCAGATTCTCATCAGATCTGTAATATCCCTTCTCACCGCACACGCTGACCCTCTCCAGAGTATAGGGACTGGCCCTCTACCCCGCTATTTTTGGTAGGAGACTCGACGCTCTCTACACTCGCCTCGGCGCCCAATACCCATCGACACCTCCTCCCGGACCTGACCTCGGCTGTGGTTGGCAAAAGCGCCTCGGAGCTCGTTCCCCATCTTACAGCTCGACCCCCTCGAGCGGGGTATCCTGTTCTGGTGATACGGGGTGACAAGTCTACGGAAGAGGTACAAACTGCTCTCAGAGCCGCAGGGAGGGAGGTGGTCGAGGTGGTGGTGTACCAAACCTCCCAGCGACCCGAGTTGGAGACGGCACTGCGGACAGCCTTGCCTGAGATATACCCCGCCCAGCCGAACGGACTATCAAGTCAATTGAAGCCAAGTACGACGCCTCCGGCGCCCTGGCTTGCATTCTTCTCGCCGTCGTCTGCGGGAATGGTGCTGGACCTCCTGGTGGGATCTGCTGGAATTAGGGTATTTGCAATTGGGGAAACGACGCGGAAGTACCTCCTCTCCCGGGAGGTCAAGGTGGATGCAGTAGCGAACGAGCCGACCGCACAGGGAATGCTGGAAGCGCTACGGCGGGCGGAAGAGGTCAGCTGAGAGATCACCTGAGCCGGATCATGCTGGGCGAGAAAACCTACGGGCAGAGCGCGGTGATGAAGAACAGAATACACCGCTACCATCCGCTGGTGCCAGGATGGAGGAATACATCTGGGAGAGGATCTTCACAGATTGGGGACAGAGGCCTGAGCATAGAGTACACGTCGTGATGTCTGTCCCCATTTTGGCTGTATTATAGACATCATCATGTAGCAATACCTTCCACCGGTTGAGACGTTCTGGACCACTGTACGCCCAAGCTTTGGTGGATTCTTTGATGCTCGAGCGGGTCCCTCAAGGCATTCACTTCTGACCTGCATTCTCACTAGTTTCGATACAATAATCACGGACCTCCGACCAAAGGACTTCTATACGGATCCAACTGCTTTCCTCCTTTCTCCCTTTCAATATTTTTTCCTGTGTCAACCAGGACCGACAGCTCTCGGCTACGCCTACACAGTCTTCTCTGTGGATCCGGTGCTGGCGCCGAACCCGCTCGAAACGTTGGCTCCTTGGACAATGACGCTTGTTGCCTTGGTAGCAGAAAGCGCCGTGTCACCGACATTGGCTCCAGTCTGTCCGATGTCTACAGACCCATCAGCAGATGCACAGCAACACCCTATCTGACCCACCCTGGGCGACCTTGTCTGCGGCTTTGCCATAATTGTGTTCCACGGCTTTATGCGCATTGACACTTGCCGATCCAGCGACAGCGAGCGTGGCATCGCCAATGGCCTGACCGACCAATTTGACATTATCCCACTGCTCCTCGAGACCTTTTCTCAGTTCACCCTTTTCACCCGAGTTGAGCTCGTGGATCTTCTCGTGGACTGCGGTGGGCATTTGATTGCCTAGCTTCTTGCCGCCCTCGTGGATTGCATTGCCGAGTCGAGTGGCGCCGTTCTCGGCGGCTTCGGCCATTGAGGCGGTTCGAGCGTTGGCCACTGCGGCGATGCCGATCTGCTGGTCCGTGGGCGCCGGTGGGTGCGTGGGGTTGGTGTTGGCAACGTGGCTATAAAGATAGGATCTCGTCAGGTCGTTTCTCAATACAACATTATGCTATTGTGACACTTACCCCTCTGTCAAGGTGTTGATCTTTTGGGCTACAGCTTGCCCAGCGCCAATGATCGCTCCGGCAAAAGTCTCTCCCCAAGACTTTTCCCCTCCCGCCCCGGCGAGCTCGTACTCGTCATTGACAAAGAGAATCTTCTCGTCCCAGACGTTGTGTTTCTTCAACTCCTCTTCGAATCGCTTACAAAGCGCCTCTGTGGCCTCCCACTCTCCGGGATTCTTACTGTCCTTCATGACAATCTTCACCTGGCCAATAGTCCGCTCACCGGCCGTTGACGCATCGCCGCTCGCGCTGACAGGGAGGATGGGCGAGAAGAGGTATGTCGGGTGTTGATTGATAGTCTGCACCTTTTGGATCTTGGTTCGCTGGGTGAGTGGGAATGAAGAGGTGCCGATGGACAGAGTGAGCGTTTGGTCCGGGAGGACAGTGACGGTGAGCTCGCCCGTGCTGAGGGGTAAAGCGGTGGCATTGGGCGTGGGCAGGTGGAATGCCGTGCACGAGGGAATGTCGATGATGGTGCTCATGGCGTGAGTGATCTACGAGGGTGTGTGTATAGGATGAGGAGTTGCTGATTGACACCACACCTAATACCCTCTCGCGATCACCAGTCTGCGGTCATCTCATCGGCCAGAGGGAGATCGGGCATCGGTCAACCTCCTCCATCATCATTACGTCACTCGTGTCATCGGATTAGCGGACATCTCCGCCCATTAGCTAATCCAGGCACCCTTGAATCTTGATCATTACAAACTAAACCCCGGATCTCTCGGAGTGCAACTTACCCAGAGAGGAGACTGCTTCCCAGAGCTGACCTAGCGATCTCACCCATTGTTAAGCATTCTCAACAAGTGATAAGCAAGCCATCATCAAGTGACTCTTCAGCTCTATATATAATCTGTGAATAGCTCGCAGGTACATGGCCTCAGTGAGAAGAACGACCACACTCCTCAAAACACTCATCGCATCCCGACCCAACGTCATCTTCCGATCGCAACCCCCACTCCGCGCCTCATTTTCCACCGCAATGTCCGACAAGAAAGAGGGTATCACCGGCTGGGCGAGCAAAGACGGCGAGTTCAAACGACAGACCAGTAGCTTCAGAGATCATATCGAGGAGAATGGCAAGTTTGCCCCGGAAAAGGGTGAGTCGCAGCTCCAAAGGTCGGGGGTGACATTGACGATCGCTTGCTACGCTGTAGGACGATATCACCTGTTCGTAGCGCTTGCTTGCCCCTGGGCTCATCGAGCTCTGATTGTGCGAAAGCTCAAAGGTCTAGAGGACTACATCGGTGTGTGAAGCGATCTGCGGTACGATAGAGCTCAGCTAATCACCGGCACTAGACGTGTCTACTGTCCACCCACACATGTTGGAGGGAGGCTGGCATTTCATCAAACCCTCAGACACTGAGGCCAATGCCAAAGCCACTGTCGACGCCCATGACTTTGACACGTTCCCCGGCTCTACAGTGGACAAGCTCCACGGATCGCATTACCTCTCCGAGCTGTACTACAAAGCCGACAAAAATTACAACGCTCGCTTCACCGTGCCCGTCCTGTGGGACACCAAGACCAGCACGGTCGTCAACAACGAGTCCTCAGAGGTCATCAGGGACCTCAACTCGTCTTTCAACTCGATCCTCCCAGAGGGCGAGAAGAGGTCGTTGGATCTATACCCACAAGAGCATAGGGCGGAGATTGACGAGCTCAATGGCTGGGTGTACGATCTGATTAATAACGGAGTGTACAAGAGTGGATTTGCAATTACCCAAGCGGCGTATGAGAAGAATGTGCTGCCGCTGTTCGAAGCCCTGGATAGGGTTGAGAAGCTCTTGAATGACGGAAGGGAGTTCTTGGTTGGCGGCCAGTTGACAGAGGCGGACGTGAGGTGAGTCAAATCAACATCCAATGAGTATCAGAGACTAATGATCTCGTTAGGCTGTTCACCACGATCATCAGATTCGACCCGGTGTACTACTACCACTTCAAGTGCAACCTCGGCCAGAGTAAGTGCTTCCATCAAACCACAGAAGCACCGATACTCACCTCTGCAGTCCGACACGACTACCCCAACATCAACCAGTGGATGAAGAAGCTATACTGGAACAACCCGGCATTCAAGGACACCACAGACTTTGACCGTGAGCTCCACTCCTACTTTTGTGCCATTGAATACTGCTGACCACGCATCGGCAGAGATCAAAGAACACTACACCTACTCGCATGCGCAAATCAACCCCACGAGAATCGTGCCAAAGGGTCCAAAGGTGTACATCGAGAAGCTATAGTCGATGTCTTGGTCCACCAGAGGACGAGTGACACTGATCTATAATCAAACGTGATGCAACACATATTCATAAGTCGTTGGACTGACAAAGTCGCATGACGTTCTACAGGTTCTACATAAGGCGGCGGTACCGCGGCTCTAGTTGTACATACAAAGTACAGGTACACGCTCATGGTCATTATGGTATCGTCTATCGTCAAGTCATGGTATCAATCTCCGCCCGTGTTCCCTTCTCTGTGTCGCTGGGTCTCAGCGTCGAGCTAGCTCCAAGCCGCAAATGTCAGGCCAAAGAGTCATGTCGCAACTCAGTCTTTGAGTCTATTCGTTTCAATCCAAGCCTGCTCCGCGTGGACTTTACCTGTGCCACCCTTCCAATGGCACTCTGCGCTTCCTCCGGTCCTACTGCTCTCCCCACCTGTTTCGCCTCACGACCTCGAGCTCGGCCAAAAGGCGATTCGTCTCCTCATATCTAATTCTTATCTCCTCCTCCATCGCATCCCCGTTTTCTGGTTTGCCCGCCGGCGTATCAAACTCCATACCCCCGGCGTACCGCTGCGGCGCGGGGGTATACTCGGCTGACGACTCGGGCGTATTGTTCAAATGGGAGTACGGGGTGTTGTGCAAGTGTGAATACGGCGACGATGCCATGTGGTACTGGATATCACTGGATGGATTGCCTCGATGACCTCGATGGGTGGTATAGTCGTATGGGGCCGAGGGGATGTGTACCGAAGAGGGCGTTTGGAGGAGGTATGAAGGTGTTTCCTCTGGGGTTTGTACCGGGTAAGGGGAGGATTGCGCTTGTATTGAGGATACCTGTCGACCGAGTCTTTGTCTCTGTGTCGCCCTGGCGAGGTGCTAAAACAAGAGGATTAGCAGGATTCAGAGGCATGGTTAGGAGAAGCTACTCACCAATTGGTGCAGGAGCGAATTTTGGTTCACATACTCATCCCCCCATTCCCGCCTCATCTCATCTATCCCCCACTCGTCATCAAACCTCGTTGCGTCACTCGAGCTGGAACCGGTCGGACCGTTGGACAGGGAGGATTGACTGGGTCGAAAGGGTGAACTGCTGGGTGGATGGTGTCGAACTGGTGAAGATGACATTTGGAATCGATTCTCAGGCTGGCTATACACCCTGGGCAATGGCGACTGAGATGCTCCCCTCACCGCTGGGTTTGACGAGGCATGACGCTGAGCTGTATCGGGAGTAGAGTGTTCCTGTGCTTGAGACGAGGATTGCGGTGCATTCTGCCTTTCCCACTGTTTCGTCCTTCTTCTCTCTACAAACCGGGCATATTGATCCTCGCGACCATACTCCTCCTCCGCATTACCATCCACTTGGGCGTACGGCTGAAGAGGATTGAGCTCGAATGCGTCTTCCGAGTTGACATGGATATTTGCCTGGCGGCGGCGTTTTAGAAAGACGTCCAAGGGGGAGGTGTCGTGCGTGGGCGAAGGGGATCGAGGGCGTTTCCGCGGGAATGCCAGCATACCGAAGTACTGATTGGTGCGCAGGGCTTTGACAAGTGAATCTACGTGTGGATCATCGATATTGACGAGACCGAAGGAGGCAGGGAGCTTGCTAATGTTCGTACGGGGTGGAACGCTTTGAACCCAGAATGAGACTGTTTCACAATGTTGAACGACCGCTTATCGGAATTCGACCCTCGTTCCAGTGGGAATCGTGTCGATCCGGTCGTCTCCAGCCGAGGTGTAATGCTCAAGATGTCCTCTGAGGTTTATGGGATGCTTGACCTGGGATGGGATAGAGCACAACAGCATGACCATCATCCCATGTCAGGGCACAGAGGCTCTCACTGTTTTCCTAAAGTGGAGGTGAGCGTTTACGTAACCCTCGACTTCAACCGCAAAAGTTGGCAACCACCCAGGAGCACCCAGGCGGCACGATGCACGATGCAAGTGATACACAAAGGTCGAGTAAGCCTCCAACGGTATAGTATTACAACCCCGCAGTGGTTGTGGTACAGTGGAACAGTTTTGAGAGTAAGGGGATCGCTCTGATCGAAACAGTGATTCTCGAGAGGCACAAGGACCAGGCCGACGACAGCTCCAGCGGCCAGCTTGGGATCCCGCACGATGAGCGCAACGAACGATTTCACCCAAGGCTCCGACTTTATCTCATTCAACTTCTCCCCTCCGCCATCGCCGGGACCGTCGCGGCCTCGATCACAATCACCCTCGCGCGGGACAAGCGGCACTTCGACGCCCAGACCCGGAAATAATGATCAAAACGGCGATTCAAAGTCGAAGGGAGGCAAGGGCAAGGGCAACGATGGCAAGAAGAAGAACGATAAGGGCAAATCCAAAGCCAATCCCGAACTCGACGCCGCGGACGAGTCTCTGCTTGCGGCGAAGAATGGCCGTAGAGATCCTGCGGCTCGACCAGGGGATAAACCCGCTCGAGGTAAGAGAGGGATCGACTCTGTTGATGGAGACGACAGGGATGGCAGGGAGGATACCGGCCCGAGAAATTTAAAAGAGGAGAGAAGGGCCAACGAGCGCGGAGCGCCTTGGGTCTATGATGTCAACTGGGAGTCGTGTCGCGATCCAGCGGAGATGTGAGTCGGCATTCACTTCAGATTCCACATGTTCCTGGATTGACTGGTGTGGTGCAGGCTCAACGAGGAGATCAGGGCGTACTACAACTACGTGGCTCCCACGAGGATAGAGTACGAGACGAGAGCGCTGCTCATTGAAACGATCGTTCGGGCAGTCAAGGAGATATGGCCCGATGCGGATGTGACTCCATTCGGATCATGGCAAACTCAGCTATACCTTCCAACCGGGTAAGCCGATCCTCTCCACCACACAACCCCCTCGCTAACTCCTCCGCTCAGCGACATTGACCTTGTAGTCTCCACCAAGCTCTTGACCCAGAGCAACAAGCAGCGCCTACTTGCCGAACTGGCGCGAGCGATGAAAACCCGGCGAATCACCGACACGGTCGCCATTATCGGTAAAGCCAGAGTACCCATCATCAAGTTTGTCACCTACGAGGGCAAGATCAACGTCGACATTTCGCTCAACCAGACCAACGGGATCTCCGCGGGCAGAATCATCAATCGCTTTCTCACCGCTTTGCCCGGTTCGCGGCAGCTCATCGTCGTCGTCAAGGCCTTTCTCTCCCAGCGATCGATGAACGAGGTCTTCACCGGGGGTTTAGGGTCTTATGCTGTGATCTGCCTTGTTATCAGTTTTCTGCAGGTCCATCCAAAATTGAGGCGGTGCGAGCTGGATCCAGAGCAGAATCTGGGCACGCTGTTGATCGAGTTTTTCGAGCTGTATGGCCGGAACTTCAACTATGACGCCGTGGGCGTTTCGATACGACAGGGCGGGTTCTACTTTGACAAGGATAGGCGAGGGTGGACACGGCCCGGGCAGAGATATCTCCTGAGTCTGGAGGATCCCCAGGATGCCGGTGAGCGGATAGTTTAACTTGTTTTGGAGGTTCTGCTAACTTGGCGAGACAACGACATCACCACGGGGTCATTCGGTATACGGCAAGTGAGGGCCACGTTCTCTGGAGCGTACGAGATGCTCCAGGCAAAATTGTTCGAGAGGGCAGAACAGATCAGCGGGAAGAAATCGGGTCGATATACCGCCGCCTGGGATCCAGAGGAGATGAGCATCCTCACCGCCATCATGGGCGTGACCAAGGAGGTGCGCCAAACAACTTCCCCGTTTTAGGGCGATACTAACCTGGAGGTTGTTAGACGATCAAGCATCGAGCGGGACTGCGCCAGCTGCATTCGGACGAACGGCTCCAGCGGCAATTACGGATACCAAAGGGAAAAGACCCAATGACGTTCCTCTCTTATGACCAGCCAGAGGGGTATCACTCCGTCGACACCGACACTCCAGGCCCCTCCACCACCTCTAGGCGAAAGGAGGAATCGGCGCCCGCCCCTTACGACTCGAGAAGGGGCGGGGAGGGCGTACAGGCGATCATGGTGGATGACGGCGAGGTGGGCGAGATGGAATCGGATTCAGAGAGCGATGCCGAGGAGCGCATCTTGAACGGTGGCCGAGCCAATACACACTCCAACGGCACATCTTCGAAAGCTAGGGTGAAGCGAACGAAACTCGACGCAACGGTGGTCGACTCGGACGACAGCGAATATGGCCAAGCGCTCAAGCAGATCCTCGCGTCAAACGACTTGAGCGATGCCGAGGAGGGTGAGATTGTAGAGGTCTTTCCGGATGGTGCCTCCAGGGCGCGAAATCTCAGTGTCAGCGAGGACGATGTGCCCAGTGGAACAGGCACGCTCGATGGTGAATCTCGTTACGCCCTGGGAAGGGGGAAGGCCAAAGGAAAAGCCAAAGCCAGCTTGCTCGGTGGGAATGGGAAACGCAAAGCCGACAATGGAGGTGCTCTCGCCAAACCCGCCTCATCCTCCGGCTCCGACAGCGACGACTCGAGCGACGACTCGATCGTGGCTATAGACCCGCCAGAAGATTACAAAGCCAAACCCACGCCCGAATCCAAGTCCAAAGCGAAAGCCAAGGCCAAGGCGTCGGATCGGAAAGCGTTTTGGAATGCCAAAGGCGTAGTGGCACAGGTCATCAGCAGCGACGAGGATTAGCGGATTAGGCCGCGGGGGATGTTCGATGAGCCTTTGGCCGAGACTGGCTCAAGTGTATAAGCATGCAGGATGGCTTGGCCTGCGGTAGGAGGATTGGGACTTGAGACGTCATGTCCAGTTGTAGAGCACGACACTTATGCACGGAGCAGTATTCATGGGGTCATCGATGCAGCGACATTGACGGCCTGTCAAATCCACATATCCACCTAGGCGATGAAGAAACGGGATAGGATTGCTCGATACGGATACATGGACTGAATGGAGGCCGCTTCACCTTGCGGCCCAAGCTCGATCTATACGAGTCTATCGTCTACTACAACTGGAATGCCATCGTCACCTAAGCTACCGTCAGCAACTCTTCAGCTTTCACTGCCGCGAGGCACTGTCCCGACGAGAAGTATGACAGTAGAAGGAAGGGAGGGTGGTCAGATAAAATCCCTTAGTTATTCTCGACATTGTGACCGCGGGTCCCTATATGGAGGGACACCGGGCTGCGTCTGAAGGAACAACTTTTTGCTCATCACGATGTGGGGTGGGGGTGGGTAGCCTGGTAGGGAGAGATTGGGGTGGTTTTTCACAATGGGAAGGGGAATGGGAGTGGGAATCCTGCGCTGTAGGATCACTCACGTGCTACGCCAGTGCGATGGGAGGCTCCTGCGAGCTGGGGGTAAAGTCTAACAGCCTACAGGAATGAGAGGGAGGTGACAGATCGAGATCTTGAGAGGTTCGAGTTGGGTTTTGGTTGGGTTCGAGCTTTGAAATTTGAGCTGGAGCATCTTCAGGCTGACCTCTGACGCCTAACGAGACTAGGTATGCTTCCGCCTCGGAAGCCTAATTCTTCCACTGGGTAAGGCTCGTCAAATGTAGTCCTTAAGCAATTAATATTGCAGATGGACTTTTCGAACGGCTCTAACTTTCGGAATCAAATCCTGGGCGATGAGATGAAATTGATTCCGCCTCGGTATCGGTCATGCCTGAGCGAGTCGAGCACTGTGCACACCGCGTCCAAGTTCTGTTCGACCTTGGAAGCTGCAAGGACAAGGAAAAGGTCCTAAACTGGTCTTTGCTGCGACGAAGCCGCCGACTGCAGTACTGTGACACAGACAGCGTGCGACTCTTTAGCCCGGACCAGCTGACCGTCCCCTCACTCCCTGCAGCCGGCAAGCATCCCGGCCAAATCCCGGCTTTGGACCACCCCACTTTGTTCGCCATCATCACATGATACATCGCCGCTTACACTACGCTGATCCGTCCGCAAGCAAATCTCAAGCACTGGTCGTTTATCTACAGGAACTCCACCCCTACACTAGGTCACCGCCTACTCCTCGTTCTCGTTGCTACCACAAGCGCGGCCTCCGCCTCCACTGCCTTCGTCGCTGTCCTCCTCGTGGGCGCCGACCTGCTCACCATCGGCACCGCAGCCACCTCCGCCTTCGCCTCCTTCACCTCTGGCACATTCTCCTGATCCACCTTCCTCCGCCTCGTCGGCATCGACGCCGACTTCACTTCCACCTCCGGTTTCCGACTTCTCGTTTTAGCGACGGTTTTCTTGGCCTTGCCTTTGTCCGCTGGCCCCTCTTCGTCGACGGTTTGATCGGTCCGCTCCCCCAAAACCGCTTTGCCGCGCGTCGGAGCGGATCGAGCTCGACTCGCTGTCGATGTCACGCCCGCTTCGACCGTCGCAGTGGCTCTGGTTGCTCTTGTGCGCGTCACCGGCTTATCAATCATCGCTTCGTCGGCCGTCGATGGAGGAGCGGGTATCGCTGCCTTTCTCGCCCGAGAGGCAGTAGCCCGCGCAGTCGTGGTGGTGGTGGACGTCGAGGCGACTTGCGTTCGAGTTCGTGTAGGAGCGGATACTGACGGCTCGGCTTTCTTGACGGCCGCTCGGGCTCGTTTGGCGGGGATGTGAGTGGGTTCCTCCACCGGTGTGATGGCTCTCCGAGTTGGTGCCGAGATGGCCTTGGTTGCCGATCGACGAGTTGGTGCACTTATCGATTTGACCGATAGTTGGACCGTCTCGATCTCCTCATCCTCCTCTTCGCTCTGCGTCTCCTCGCTCACTTCGACCTGGTCGATCGGCTCATTCTGCTCATCTCCCTCCGTCCCTCCCACCTCCGGCTGTGGAGAAGCTACCTCGCTCTCGTACATCTCCCTTAACTCCCTTAAGCCGTCCATCCCCGGCGTGCTCATCCCCTTAGGTGCACCATAGAGCGACTTCAATCCCGTCAGATCCGGCGTCTGCGCCGTATCTGGCAATTGGTACAAATCCCGCATGCCAGAGTACACAGGCGTCGACGTGGTCGGTACTGCGGGGTACAGCATAGACTTGACTCCAGACAGATTTGGCGTTTTGGGGGGGAGGGGGATGGAGGGGTATAGCATACCCTTCACACCGGCGAATGAGGGGGTTGGCGGCTGTCGTCGGGGGGAGCTACTCGACAAGCTGGTATCAGAGGAAGGGGCCGTTGCTTCGTCCGCTTTCTGAGGGAGGATATCGGCCAAGTGGACCGTGCGTGCTGGTGAGCTGAATACCTCGACTTGGTCCTCTTGCTCATCCTGTCCGAACGGTTGATCCATCTCGGGCTCTTGTGCCATGTCCAGCTCGTGGTCGATCTCCAGTTCCACATCTTCGGGAAGGTCCAGGTCGACCGGCTCGGCTGACTCGGTCACTGTCGTCTCCTCCTGCGTAGCTGCCTCCAAGGGAGATCTAGCGAAATGGCTCTGGCCCTGAGGGGCAATACGCCCGGGATTGACACTGTAAAAGCCCACCGAGGTTGTCCCTCTTGCCGGAGTGGTGGGCTGTTCCGCACCGATGGTCATCCTGCGCTCGTTGTACCGCTGCTCCCGCCTCTCCACATCTAGGATACTCTTCCTCCTCAGCGCATTCAACTTTCTTTTGATATCGCTCAACTCGTTCTTCTTCTCATGTACACTTCCGTTTGCTCCCTCCCCATCCTGTTCCTGCTCGGAGTCGGAATCGGCGGTCGGGGCCAGGACGGGGTGGGCCGGGGATTTGAATAGCGAAAATGAGGGTGTGGCTCGAGTACGATTCCTGAATCCTCCAGCTGGAGGGGCGGGCAATGCCCGAGGAGTCGCCAGCGCCGCTAGAGTCTGTTGATGCTTTTCCATCGTTTCTCTGCTCAATTGTCTCGGTGTGGCAGCCACAGTCGGCTTCGAGTCGACTTCAACCTCGTCTTCATCCTCGACCTCCTCGACCTCGGTTGTTGAGGTGGAGGGGGCGAATGTACCGCCGACTCGGGATGGCCGGCCAAGAGCGCGAGGAGTGAATCTCACAGCTGGGGCGTGCTGGTCGGGCGTGCTGGGCCCAGGAGTGAATCTGACAGCGGGGCCGAAAGACGCTAGGGATCGTCTTGGTCCATTTGACGGTGCTCGGCGAGAGACCTGAGGGGTGTAGAATTGTTTTGACAACTTAGGCTGAGAGAGATCATCATCAGTGATAGCTCATTCCTTCCTCGAGTTAACCTGAGTACTCACTGCAAGATCAGGCGTTCCAGGGGCCGTAACCGCGTCCATCTCTGCATCGTCCTCCTCGTCGGAGTCTTCTCGCGGCTCCTGCTTCCCGTCATTCTCTTCGACATCCATGAGGTTAGAGGAGACTGCGAATTGCACTCTAGGCCCAGGGTTGATGATCTGTTCCTCCATTTCTTGCTCTTCATCCTCAACATCTCGAGCTTCCTCGTCCTCGTCTTGGTCGACTTCGTCCTCCTCGAACTCGTCCTCACTTTCACCTTCGTCGAGCTCTTCGTCCGAGTCGCCCTCGTCTTCCAGCTCATCCGCCTCCTCGTGGCCGATGGTGATCTTGGGCGTTCCAAACGACATGACCCCCTGTCCAGGCTGTAGACCAATCAGCAAAGCTCTCCCTCACTCATGCTTCCGTCACTCACTATATCCAGCGACATGTCCGCTTCAAACGAGTCTCCACCCGAGTCTGAACTCTCCACCGACATATCACCCTCGATGTCCTCTTCGATCCACTCAAACTCCCCCGGTCCGGTCGCTTCGTGATATTGGGGTGAAGGGCTATCGGGTCCACCGACGATATCGGGTAGTTCCTCCGTCGCGTTGGATGTTGGGAATGGAGTCAGACTCTTCTTGGGTGTTCGCCTGGGTGATTGATTTGGGCTCTTGCTCTTTCTTCGGACTTGGATATCACCCGATTCGACGGCACCGTCAACTCCGGGCGAACGGTTCGTTTCCCAGACTTTACGAGCGGACTTGACTAGGAGTGCCTTTCTGAGCGAGTTGGAACCGCGAGGTGTCGCCAGGGCAACTTTGGCGGTGATGGCAACAGGAGTCTCTGGCTTGGTGTATGGCGTGGAGGAGGGACCTGGCAATGGTATTGAGCGAGGGCTCACAGGAGCTACATTCTCGATGGCGATGGGCTGCTCATTCGAGATAGCAGGCTGACGCCTCGTTCGGGGAACAGCGGATGTATTGCGCAGAGGGGCTTTTCCGCTCTGTTGAGGAGTCATGAAAGCGTGATTGTAGATTGGCTATAGCGGTGGTCAGCTTCACACCTCCCTTCTGCCAGCTTCGACCTTGACTCACTCGAGCAGCTATGGATTGACCGACCTTCTCCTCCAAATACACTTTGTCCCCCTCATCACCGTCCACCACATCGACCAGCTCCTCCGCCTCATCCTCGGCATTTTCGTCAATGTCAGGCTCGACGCTGAGCGCTTTTACTTCGGAGTCATCGTTTGGCACGCCAAAGGTACTGTGTCTCCTTGATGGGGCCGGGGACCGAGGTACGAATTGCTTCCCCGCGGGAACTAGGGATAATCGATGCGAAGCCTTTTTCCTAATGAGCTTGTTGGGTGAAGGCAGATTGACCGGGATTCTAATAGGCGACTCCGCGCTCGCACCCGATTCATGGTTATCCGTCGTTTGATTGGTGTATTCGAATCTGAAGACCTTCTTGCGTATCACAAAAGTGTCCCTGTCCGAGAGGGGGAGGACAGCAGGTGGTGTGTATAATGTGGTTGAGCCTCCGGCTGGAGTGTACCTGATCCCATTGCCTCCATGAATGTGGATGAAAGCCTACAGAATTTTTCGTGTCAGCGGAACTAAATGACCCAGATCAATAGATGCTCACCTTCGATGTGAGTACATCGAATATGATCTCGCAATGCAATTTCGATACGTCGGAGAAGTACAGTCGGATCTGAATCGGGTCAGCTAGGGTTCCTTCCTGAAAGACACAAGATAGCTCACATCACATTCATAGTCGCTAAGCAGTCTCATGAGCTCGTCGTCATGTCACTAGTGACGTTACTCACCGGCCTATAGTCACCCTCGCGGCGTCGATGGGAAAGCTCTGGACATCCACACCAGTCTTTCTCCCGACTAAAAACAGGGTACCCAAAGCACCGGTCGATTCTCCGCCTGCTTCTTCCATCTCGATCCTCTCCAGATGTTAGCGGATACGTGGTGATACAGCTTGTCGAACAGAGTTGACCGGGTTGAACATGAATAGTATGCAAGCAAACGAATAATGAGTTGTTTGTTGACAGATGTTGGGTGGCAAAATCACTCGCGATCTACTGGCAGTTCAAACCTTAATTGACCCCGCCTCTGATACCGGGGAGGCGGAGATGGCCGATATGGCATCGTATGGTGAAACATCCTGCTGTTGCTTGCCGCTGGATATAGATAGCCCTTTGTCAAGCATGTCTGACTAGATAGCATACTGTCACTTGTACCATAGCCAGCTGTAGCTCCGACACCGTTCGCCATACCGCCCCACAGCTATCCGCCGGGATTCTCAACCGGTAGCTCCTCCAACCTCACCTCCTTCTACCGTCGCAGCAGCTCGGTCTCCTCGACCATGTCGTACGGCAGCACGAGCTCGCCTGCTCGACCTTTGCGGCGTGCAGAATCCATGAGCGACGACGACGATGAAGACACGCTCAACCCCCCTGTCAAGTACGACGGGCACGCCACGGTCCGGTCCTCAGTGACCAATCTCGCCAATACGGTCATAGGGGCCGGCGCGCTCGCCTTCCCCTCAGCCTTCGCCGCGATGGGCTTGATACCGGGCATAATATCGTGTCTCGCAAGTGGTAGCTTGACCTGCTTTGGGCTCTACCTCCTGAGTAGGTGTGCGACCCAGGTGGGCAAGCGACCAGGGGATGAGGGTAGGAAAGCGAGTTTCAACGAGGTCGCAAGGTTGGCTTTTGGCAAGAAATGGATCATGCGGTTGTTCGACGTGAGTGTGTTCAAGTTAACAAGTGTCGTGCCTTCGCCTGTAACTTCGAGAGGTCGTTGATCTCATGACCTATGGCCGTTCCTTTCTCTCGTATGTCATGCGCCACTGCTGACACGCCTGACCAGTTCGCTATCGCTGTCAAGTGCTTCGGTGTATCTACCTCGTATCTGATTATCTGCAAGGTAGGCATCATCACATCGATGATACGGAAGAATACACCACTTACCAGCCTTAGACTTTGCTGCCGAAAGTGTCTGAGACGCTGGCCGATGCTGTACACCACCCACTCCCAGCCGACTCGATACTCCTCTCACAGGACTTTTGGCTCGTGGCCGTCATGTTCATCATCGTTCCGTTATCCTTCCTGCGGACGTTGGACAGCTTGCGCTTTGCAAGTCAGGTAGCTCTCGGCACCGTGGCATAGTGAGTCCATTCTATAGTACTGCAACTCTAGTTGATTGGATCAAGCCTCATCCTAGTCGTTGTCGGGTGGTACATCTTCAAAGGACCCAGTCCGAATAGAGGTGCCATCGAGTTGGGCAGGTTCAAGAGGAATACGCTGTCCGCATTTCCGATCCAGGTCTTCGCCTTTACGTGAGTGAAATGTACTCCTTCGTCTGAGACACTGCTAACGCGCTGCTCAGCTGCTCGCAGAATGTATGTCCTACCTCGTCGATAGAGAGCTAACCTTCTAGCTGTTCCCCATCTACAACGAGCTCAAGAACAAGACTCAAGCTCGAATGAACAGCGTTATCGGTATTTCCATCGGCATGGCCGCTGCCTCGTACGAGATTCTGGGAATCATCGGATACCTCACTTTCGGCAACAAAGTCACCAGCAACATTATCGCAATGTACCCTGCCTCATCGCTCATCATCGCCGTGGGGCGACTCGGCATCGTACTCCTCGTTGGACTATCATACCCACTTCAGGTGTTGCCATGTCGAGTCTGCGTGAACACTTTGACCCGGGGTATCGTCAAGACTCCGCGGGCGGAGCTACCCACCGACCCGGATGCCAGTGTGTCGCAGCAGGATCCAGATGTCAGCATGTCGCAGGAAAATACCGACGAAGAGGAACTCAACCTGTTGCCAAAGTACGGACACGACGGCAAGGAGATCAAGAGAATTGGCGAGATCAGACAGTGGAAATTCTACATTATCACCGTGGGCATCTTGACCTGTGGGTTCCTCGTCGCTCTCTCCGTAGATGAGCTGGAAGTTGGTGAGTCAAAACCCCACAAGTGCAGCTCGTTGACCTTGCAGTGCTTGGTTTCGTGGGCGCGACAGGGTCTACCATCTTGTCATTCATCCTACCTGGTTTCTTCTACTTCAAGCTGTTTAGGAAGGAAAGTGGATCGGTGAAATGGGCTGCGTTGGCATTGGGCATTTATGGTTTGGCCGTGATGACTTTCTGGTGCGTACTGATGAACACAGCGATGAATATTTCACTAACGATTTGCAGCCTCACTTTCAACATCATCAATCTCGAGAGGCGGAAAGCTCCTTTGGGACACTGAACCGATTCCTCGACCCGTCTTGTCTGGACATTACAGTCATGTGGGGACATTAGATGTGATGCGTCCCTATTGTCACTATCCTCATCACTCGAAGCCGGGAAAAACAAGTCACACATTAATCCACGAATTGCCGCAGAGTACATAATCTTGGCTAAAATCGTACAATCATACTGACGATCTACTCGATATGCCCAGAACTCAGAGACCCAACGACGCATTCCTCCAGTCCCCATCTCCTCCTAAACCTTGCCCGTAGGTCGGCGGTGGTGGAGAACATGCTTGTTTCCACAAGCGACTTGCCTCACTTCCAACATCATTGACCTCGAAAGGCTGAGAGCTTCATTGCGACAATGATCTCGACCTTTCTTCGGACATTGTCGTGTGGGGACGATAGAAGTAATCCATCCCCGGGATCGTCACTTATAGCCGGAAGAAACAGAACAGCGGACCCAGTAACACGACCCAAGGTAAGTTTTTCAAGTTTATACTCTTTCCTAACATCTCTCGCTCGCACTGACGATCTACTCAACGTGCTCAAATCTACTCAACGTACCCAAAAACACGATCCACTCAACCCGTTCACGTTGTACCCTCGGTCCCGACTATACCCTGCCCATACGTCTGAAGCTGGAACTCATGCTCGGCACGTTGGTGATGTCGTGGCAAAAGCTGGCAGTGGGTAACCTGGTGGCACAATCCGAACTCCTTGGTGGGGGACGGACGACTCCGTTGCTTTCGACGTACGACCTGATTTGCTCTCGCAACGTGTCCATCAATTGGCTTGGGCGGCCACTGATGCCGCCATAGCCAGTGCCCTGCGTGGTCGGTGCTGGACCTCGAGGAGGCATCGAGACGTGGCTGAAGTTCGAGTTGGATGCCGGCGGCGGCGGCGGCGGCGCGTAACCAAAGTTGGCCGACGGCGGCGGGTTCGAGAACATCGGCTCCGATCCTGGTGGTGGAGGTGGAGGTGGAGGAGCTTCCATCGAAGATGGAGGCGCACTGAACATGTACGCCGATCCCTCTGGCGGCGGCGGTGGGTTCGCCGAAGCTCTCGCTCTGGTCTGCTGGGCTCTGAGCCTTGCGGCATTGGTCGGACCAGTCGAGGTTGAAGACGACCTTCTTCCTCTTCTCTGTCGAGTTCGAGCTTCGTCGATCTCGTCTGGGTGGACCCAAGAGCCATAGCAGTCGAAACCGTCTGGCGCCAACGCTTCGAATGGCCTTCCGTCGGCGGTAACTGGTTGATCGAACTCCATGAGGAAAGTCTGGGGTTCGGCAGTGTACAGCTGACTTTTGGTGAACAAGTCTTCAATGTCCTCTGGAGGATGGTTAGTCTGGTAGGTCACCTTGCCGTCCCAACTGGTATGCTTAGTCCATCTGACTGGTTTGGGGTTGCCACCATCGTGGACAGTCGCCACGCTGCCGTCGGGCATGACCATAGTTCGACCCGAAGGCGGTTTGGATGCGTTAGAGAGGGCGAACGCGAGGTTTGGGGGAGGTGGTGGTGGCGCTGTGGGATCACTGTGGTATGAGGCAGGAGGTCGCCAGAGTCCATCCTCATTCACCCACCAACTCACTCCGTTCTCGGTGAATGGTCGTACGCTCGAAGTTTCGATCAAACCATCATTGTGGGCGTTCCGGTGGAGTTTCCTTTCCCCAGACGTCGATCCAAGCTGCCCGATGGCGTCGATCGGTAGTACAGTCGGCACGATACCCACGGATCGACCCTCCCGAAGCTCTTGATACTCCCCGGGCTCGATGTACATGCCCGTTTGACCGTCAAAGCTCCATGGCTGTCGGCTTTCGGTGTGTGGTCGCGGCACCGACATGATCTTTGAGATGCCATTTTCGTCAGTCTCCTTGGTGCCGCCGGCACGGAAGGAGTGTCCGTCACCAAGAAGGGCAATCTCGAGCGGTCCTTCCAATCGCGACTTTGCGGCCTTGGACTGATACTCAGTGTCAGCAAGATCTACAACTTCCGATCGGTCTGTACTCACCCCGTTGATGCTGTTTAGCAAGCCTTCAATGCTCTTCCTGAACTCCGGATTCCTGCTGTTCTTGGTCCACAGGTCAGAGACGAGGTTGGTCAGGTCGTCGTGGAGGTTGTCGAGATAGAGTGCATCGTCGGACAGTGGCCCAGGGGGAGGGGGAGGGGGATGACTTGGCGTATAGGTATGTCGTCTAGTCATCTTGTTGGGCGGGAGGTAGGTGTACAAGGACAAGTGGCAACTCGGGAATCGGGATTGATGATGTGAGAATGGGTAGGTAGGTCTTTAGCCCTTGCTTAAGTACACTGATCCTCGACTTAGCCTGTTCACCTACGCAAAGGAAGGACAAACGTCGTGAAACACCACATCCACATCAGAAGCACCCATGCACTCAAATGCGGACGGGCAATACAGTAGCACGATGTCTTCTCACAAATGACAGATCAGTCGTCTCCAAATTGCGCCTTCGCAAAGAGAAGCGTCTCGATCACCCAAACGAGCATACAACCTCTGCTCTGACGCGTCCGTGAAAAGTCATCCTTTGTGAGTGTATATGCGATATACGTGCTAAACAGTAGTCTCACATTTGCGATCGCTCACGGGGATGGTGAAGAAAGGTGAGGACGACCGGACGAGGCGATTGCAAATATCCACCTGATTCTCCCGGCAGCTAGCGGAGAGGTGTTCCATGTTAGCCGTCATCCAGTCTGATAGGCTGCCCCCCGGATGCGAGATCATGCACAGCGTTTGTCATGAGTGCGAGCTTTGAAGGAGGGCTGAGGACTCATGCTCTGCTTTTATGGGTATGCTACGGGCTCAACTATGACCACGTCGATGATTAGATCATTGAAACTTGGTTGTGCACTCAAGTTTTCACACTTTGCATCATACGTTACTCCTGTCACGCTATCACTTGTGTTCATCTAGGCTCGCATCCCGATCAAAGACCCAAACTGATCATCACACTCAAGCTACGCCCTGGTCGAGGCAATCGAGGGTTGGGTTGGCGCACCGGTGTTTCCCCACAACTTGCCATTGCTACTGAGCGCCTCGGTGAGGTTGGAAATGGCAGCTTCCAGGGATGTCAGCTGTTTCTGCTGTTTCTTAACCATCTGAACGATGCCCATGGCGCTCATGTCATCCTCGGAAAGACCCTCCATCTTGTGTTCATCGCCGCCTGCCTCGCTCTCCGCGTCGCTGTCGGGTGGAGTGTGGATACCGAAGTCGAATGGTACTTTGGATTCGTCGGACAAGCGCCACTTGGTGCCTTTGCCGTCGATCCTGTAGATCGGGTACTCCGTGCCGTTGAACTCGAGGGATCCGGCGTTGCTTTCCGTGTCGGCTGGGGGTGGTGGAGGAGGAGGGGGAGGAGGTACCTCGGATTGCGCTTGGGCAGAAGGGACCTGGGCAGCGGTGGCGACTGAAGGAGCCTCTGGCTTGATGCTGCTGAAGGTCGGTGGTGGACGAGCTCTCGAGGCTGTTTGAACAATTGGCTTGATCTCGAAAGGTGGTCTCCACAGCCCGATGTCGTTGTCCGAGTACTCCGTCTCGATCACCCACGGGTCACCCTTCTCAGTCGCGGGGA
This sequence comes from Bullera alba, assembly GCA_001600095.1. Taxonomy (NCBI): domain Eukaryota; kingdom Fungi; phylum Basidiomycota; class Tremellomycetes; order Tremellales; family Bulleraceae; genus Bullera; species Bullera alba. Next base: position 877,736 of record BCIX01000007.1, read on the forward strand.
CGAAGGCACCCTTTGTCGAGATGGCACCATCACCCAAAGCCCACTCGCTCCAGTGGTCTGGTCCGAGTCGAGTGACGATTCCATTGGCCGCATCAACGAAGTGACAGGCGGGCAGAATGTAGCTCTGGTTCCTTGATTTGGCATCCTCTGTTAGCCTCTCAAAGTAGGCGGCCTCGTCCGGATGGATCCAAGCCCTCGCGGCGTGATCGACCAAGTATGATCGAGGCTTTTCCTCAGCCGTGTGAGGTATCGGACTGAGCATGTTGGACACAATTCCGCCCGCAGTGATGAGGTCCTTGAACTCGGACTCCAAAGGATACCTCTCGCGATCGTCGAAGGTGTCCCTGTTGCCCAGGAGCACGGTGATGTCGCGGTCGAAGGATTTTGCTTTCTGGGTGAGATCGAAAGTAGCTTGCTCGGCGATGGACACATTCCTGCCCTTGTTCTTCTTGTTCTTCTTCGACTTTGGGGCTTGAGCCGCCGCGGAGTCGCCAACATGGCTCAGTATTCCGCGCGAGAGCCTGGCAAGTTCGGCTTGGTGGCCCGGTTGATTGAGGGTCGCAGACCCGAGGCTGTTGAGATAGGCAATCTTAGCCAGATGATCCTGCAGCCCTCCCGCATACATAGATTGCGGTGCGGCGGAGGTCTGCGTCCGACCATGGTGAGAACGATTCCTCGAGGTGGCTGTAGTCATGTTGTCACGGATGGTGAAATGTATGGTTGGAATGGCGGATAGAGGTCGGTGGCGAGGCGAGACAAGAACTCCCTCTTCAAAGGGCTTATGTAGCCTACATGACTCTCACGAGGGTGATCACGGCGAGAAACACTTTGTTGTCCCCTTTCAAAGGATCCTCCGGGTATTGCCAATCTGGATCGTGATCGACTATCTGACACGTTTGGTGGAATCAGGAGGTAGATGAGAAGAAGCCTTGCTTTTCGGTCTATGTGTTTCAGTGATGACTTCTTGCGATCGTGGGGTATATGAGGCTTGAGAAGCATGAGTAAAGTAATCATGATGGGTAGCCAAATGAACTTGCCCATCATCCCCCGGCTGAACGCTGGATCAGTAGTGTGAAGTGACTATGGACTACGGCTAGGCTCACCATCAGTACTAGTGGGTGCTTCTGGGGTGTGATGGCGTCGTGTGACAACAAATGGTTTGAGGCTGTCGACTCTGTCACCAGTGATGCATGATGCATCAGAGAACTAGTACCAAAGGCCGTCACGGCCACGAGCTGGCGAACAACAGTTTCGGCCTTTTTCGCCCAGAAGGAACGATTGATCCCAAATCCCAATGCTTCCGTTTGATGTGGCGAAGTGCATCAACGACCCCCAAGACGGGTTGTTGTTGTCGTCCCTCCCCATCACACTTCACTCTAGCACTGCTCGAGCCGTCTGGTGCGAGAGATGTCGACAATACGACAAAGACGAGACAGCGCAAACAACTTCTCACTCCTGCAATTTGCATCGTTTGCATTCGAAACTCTTACGATCGCCAGTCACCTAACCAGTTCCAGAGCTCAGCGCTCATACCCGAATGGGCCAGATAAACAAACTGAGCTACGCCCCAACCGAAATGTACGAGGGCAATTTTACCCCAGTGTCTCGCCACATCTTGCCTTCGGTACCTTGCCTGCTGGTGTGTGTCCAGAAGGCCTTGGAGAGTCGAGTGACCTGCTCGTTGAGGGCGTCCAATGATCGCTGGTTTTGCTCAGCCGTATTTTGAAGCCATGGGGTTCTGGTGTTGTCCTTGGAGAAATTGGCCGTTCTGCCCTCACCCGCCTCGCTCTCTGCGTCGCTGTCGGGCGGAGTGAGGATACCGAGATCGAATGGAACTCTGGAACCGCCGGACAAACCCCACTTGGTGCCGCCGATCCTGTAGATCGGGTAGTCCGTGCCATGGATCTCGATGAATCCGGCGTTGCTTTCTGTGTCGGCTGGGGGTGGTGGTGGGGGAGGAGGCACCTCGGATTGCGCTTGTGCAGCGGTGGTGACAGAGGAAGCCTCTTGCTTGATACTGCTGAAGGTCGGCGGTGGAACAGCTCTCGAGGCTGTTCGAACATTTGGCTCAATAGGCGGTCTCCACAAGCCCAGTCCGCCATCGGTGCCGACGTCCACGAGCCAAGGAACTCCCGCCTCTGTAGCGGGGACGAAGGGACCTTTGGTCGAGAACACTTGGTCACCCAGCGTCCACTTGCTCCAATGCTTTGGCCCGAGTCGAGTGACGATACCATAGGTCGCGTCGATGAATTCATAGTCAGGCAGTTGGTAGGTCTGATTCCTCGACTCAGCCTCCTCTTGCAGCTTCTGAAAGAACGAGGCCTCGTCCGGGTGTATCCAGGACCCACCCTGGGCGCCGTGATCGATCACATACGATCGGGGCACCACCTCAGCCGTGTGAGGGATTGGACTGAGCATATTGTGGACAATCTCTCCGTCTTCGCAGGTGACGTCCATAAGCTCTTCCTTCAAGGGATACCTGTCTTGGAGGGTGTAGGGGTCTGTGGTGCCATGCATCACGGAGATCTCCCCATCGAACGACTTGGCCTTCTGGTTGAGCTCGGAAATGGCTTGATCGGTGACAGATTGATGCCTGCCCTTTCCCCTCCTGTTCTTCTTGTTCGACACTGAAGCGTGTGTTGAGCCAGGAGCCCGCGATTCGCCGGACGAGTACATTTGACCGTGACGATCATTGTGGTAGTAGGAGGGTCGATGACTGAACGTGGCTGAAGTCATGTTGTTGCGATCAGTCAGGTGGATAGTGGGAATGGTGATAATATCAGTGGCGAGGGGAAGAACTCGCTCTCCGAAGGGTTTATGTAGCCTTCACATCTTGTAAGGGGGTGATTGTGATTATGAGACGACACGCTTAGTCGTCCCCTTTCAAAGGAAGGGTTGCCAATCTGAATCGTCAATTCGTCATCGATTTTGGGACGTGTTTGATGTCAGGTGTGACCAGGAGACTAGGGGTATGATGGGCAGAACCCCGGGCTGTCCGCCTTACATCTATGTGTTTCAGTGGTGGCTTCTTGCGATCGTGGGCGATCATGGGCGAGGGGGATATATGAGGCATKAGAAGCATCAGTGAAACGATCGGCGAGCACAAAGAGCCAGATGAGCATGTCTCGGGGAGATAGTGACACGCTGAGTATTGGTGCGAGCTGACGCTTCGAGAGCCATTGTGGTGTATCGAGAGTATCCCCCTATATCTGCCAGTTCTCAGTCCGGTTCGCTCGACATCATGCCTAAGTCAAGTTTCACTCTGTCCTGCATGATGGTTATGTACAGCTCCAATACTCGTACTGATTCTGGATTTCCCGGAAACCACTCCGTTAGACGGTCAATATCAACACTCCCTCAAGTCATTCGTTGCCTGATACCACTCAAGCCACGGCGCTGAACGCGGGTCTGTAGGAGTTCATCGGGCGAGAGGCCTGCGAGAAATTGCACGAAGGCTGGCTGCGATTCACCGTGTTGAGCATGCTCTTGATATCATCAAGTGTGAACGCAGAGCGGCTCGCGACTGACGGTTGCGACACTTGAGGTCTGGCCTGAGAGAAAGCGGGTCGAGAGGCAGCAGATGAAGCGCTCGTGTTTGTCTTGTTCTTCTTCCTCGATTTGGGCTTCAGATTGGACATGGTCGGGGCGGCCGTGCTGGATACTGGCTCGAAGGCGTGAGAATGACCCTGGGATACGTCGCTAGGAGCGAAGTGTACCGCTCTGGGACACCCCGGAGCGGATCGAGGGATCGACTCAGGGATTGGCTTGGAGAAAGTCTCGATTGAAGCAGTTTGTTCCTCAGTGCAGATCTCTTGGTTGTCCGTGAAGACGGCCTCGCTCGGAGTCCATCCAACGGGCTTCTTGACGGCATCCCAGTCGATGAGCTTCGTGCCGTGGCGGGAGTAGCCAACGGTAGAGGGCTTCGACTCAAGCGCCATGGGCTTCTCCTCTGGATAATCTGGTCGGGGGACCCAGCTGGCGAAGCCGAGCTCCCGGTTGGTGACTTGTAAAGCGTAACTGCGGCCATCGGGGTGGAAGGGCTGATCGAAGGGGACGATGAGACTTTCGAATTCGAACAGTTGATCGGTTCGCACGCTGGCAGCACGTGTGTCGCTCGATACCATTTGTCCCCATGGATCGACAATGACCACATCGTCATCGTGCACTTGGTGGGGGTTGGATGTTTCCACGGGCGCAACCCATCGACCTGTAGCCGTCTCCGCGAGCCAAGGTTCGCCTTGGGAGTTGAAAGGTTGGTGCTTGGGCATCAGGTGTGGGCGAAGTGATCCATCGACGCAAGCGGTCCAACTGAGTTTCTCTGCGGAAGACGGACGAACCGCTCCGAGGCTGTAGAGCGGGATTTCTCCGCCGTCTTTGGTGGCAATCGTCATCAGAGGGTTGACGCCGGAGGGTGGGACATCACTCTAAGAATGGTAGTCAGTCATTGCTGGCATGAGGACCGGTGTGCAGCCCAGCTCTAGGATATGCTACAACTCACGCCTTGGGCTGCGGCTCCGACTTTGCTCCATAACTTGCTGAGCTCGACTGATCGCTCAGGGAACGACTCCAGGAGCTTGTTGAAGTTCCTCACAGCATTGTCATCGACCGGAGGTTGAGTTGAGACTGTGCTCTTCATGTCCAAGGATATAAGAGGAGGGGCGAATTGTGGTGACATGGTTGATTCTGCGTGGGGTAGGTGTTAGCGGCAAGAAAAGCATGAAGCGACACTTGGGGGGATATATACCCCTCAGCTCACCTGGCTTTGATGTTTGCGATCGAGCAGAAAATGACCATCCTTTGACAGAGTTCCCATGACACATCAGAAGCCTCGGCGCGAGGCTTCGGTCCATATCGCCACATGCACTTTGGCGCGAAGGTGTTGCGAGGTGTTTCAAGAGGAGGAAATGGGTAGGCGTCATACACTATATCATGGCTAAGATAAGCACGGCTGAGAAAGGACAATGGATGGGGAGAATGAGGGTGTAGATCGCGCTGAATACTGGTCTTGATGCGTTTCGAATACGAGGGTGATCGAGGACGAGGGTGATCGAGGAAGAGTAATCTGGCATATATATGACCTCGTCTGTCCTTCTGCAGGGGTGAAGGCGCTAATGAGTTTGGTGCTTGGTGTCTGAGCTCTCGAGGTTGGTGAGAGCCTTAAGCAATAGTCGACAAGTATCGCAGTATCGTAGTTGGCCATCCCTTCATCACACTCGCAAGGCGGGTTTCCAAGCCACATGTGACTGAGCGGCGCTACAGTACCCAGGAACAGACTCTTAGCTAGTCAAATTTTCACTCTGTCCTGCATGATGGCTATGTACAGCTCCAGTACTCGTACTGAACATTGGGATCCCGAAAACTACGCCGTTAGAAGGTCAATGTCCCCGCCGCTTATCAGGTAATCGTCTCCCGGTATCGCTCAGGCCACGGCGCTGAACGCGGATCTGTACGAGTCCATTGGGCGAGAGGCCTGTGAGAAATTGCACGTAGACTGTTTGGAACCTCTCGCCGCATTGATAATATAGGTGAGATCATCAAGGGTCAACTCAGTCTGACCTTTCTTGGCGACGGATGGTTGGGATGCTTGGGGGTTGACCTGCGAGAAAGCGGGTCGAGAGGCGGAAGTTGAAGCAATCGTGCTTTTCTTGTTCCTCTTCGACTGCTTGACGTTGGACTTTGCGGTCGTGGCTGTGCTGGGTGCCGGCTCGCAGGCGTGAGAGTGCCCCGTGGAATCGTTGCTCGAAGCGAAGTGTACCGTTCTGTGATGCCCGGGAGCGGAGTGAGGGATCGGTTCGGGAGCTGGCTTCGAGAAAGTCTCGATTGAGGTGGTAGGTTCATCCGTGCAGATCTCTTGGTCGACCGTGAAGACGACCTCGCTTGGAGTCCAACCAACGGGTTTCCTGACGGAATCCCAGTCGATGAGCTTCTTGCCGTCGGTGGTGTAGCCAACCGTGGAGGGCGTGGAGTTGTGCGCCATGGGCTTCTCCTCCGGGTAATCTGGTCGTGGGATCCAATCAGCAAATCCAAGATCCGAGTCGGTCACTTGCAAAGCGTAGGTAAGGCCGTTGGGGTGGAAGGGCTGATCCTTGGGAACGATCAGACTGCCGTATTTAAGACCGTGAAGTCGCTCGGTGGGTACGCTGACGACGCGTGTGTCGCTTGATACCATTTGTCCCCATGGGTCGACGAAGATCACGTCGTCGACGTCCGCTGGGTCCGGGTTGGACGGATCGACGGGCGCAACCCATCGACCTGTGGCCGTCTCCAAGGGCCAAGGGTTACCTTCCGAGTCGAAAGGTTGATGACCGGGCACTGGGTGCGGGCGAAGGGATCCGTCGGCGCAAGTGGTCCAACTGAGCTTCTTTGCGGAAGACGGACCGACCGCTCCGAGGCTGTAGAGAGGGATACCCCCTCCGTCTTTGGTGGCAATGGTCATCAGAGGGCGGACGCCGGTGGATGGGATAGCACTCTAAGGCTGGTAGTCAGTCACTGCTGGCATGAAGAACGGGTGTCTAGACCAGCTCTTGCTACTACTCACGGCTTGGGCAGCGGCTCCGACTTTGTTCCATAAGTCGCTGAGCTCGGTTGATCGATCGGGGAATAACTTCAGCAGTCTGTTGAATTTCTCCACTGTCTCGGCATTCACTCCAGAATGAGAGGAGACACGGCTCTTCGAGCCCGAGGATGTCGGGGGAGGGGCGAAGAATGACTTCGCTGGCTCTGCGGGAGGATTGTATAGCAACATCGTTCGTTCTGGAGAGGTTAGGTGTTAGTGGCAAGGGCGACATGAAGTGTTTCCCAGAGGAATATATACCCTTTGACTCACCTCACATTGATCAACGCGATCGACCGGATAATCATCCTTTGACCGATTCTCCATGTCGCATTAGAAGCCTCAACGCGAGGTTTCGGTCGATATCGCCATATGTACTTTGTTGCGAAGGTGTTTCGAGGGAAGCACGATCTATGCGTCATACACTCTACTTTAGCCAAGATGAGCACGGGTGAGAAAGGACAATGGATGGCCAGAATGAAAATGTAGGTTGCGCTGAATAGTGATTTTGTCGCGTTTCGATCGAGAACGAGCGATGGCGCATTCGCGAAGCCTTATCCTACTGCTGCAAAGGGTCAACGCGCTATAGGGAGCTTCATGCCAGCTACGTGTCTGACCAGCAACTACCGGGATCGCAATAGAGATTAGATGTGTAGAGTGTGGTGACCCTCTGTCGCCGACGCCATGGATGCGACCGGCTTTGACCTTTCCAGTGCTGATATGGACCACATCCCTCAAGATGAACGGCTTCGCGTGCGAGGTGCTCGAATGTCCCAATAATGACAAGTGTCTGCGTACATGCCAATGATGCCAGAATCGTATGATTGCTGACGTGGACAAGTGCGGTACGAGGGCGAGATCGTATCATCTGACTATGCTTCTCCAATCACTTGGCCTCGAGCAGCATCGAGCCCTCGATTGGACCCGATTGGACCTGTCTGGCCGGCGTTGTTCGCTTCCGGCCTCCCGCTGCTTCTTGACTGCATCGTAGTCGCAGGTAGTCGCGTCGTCGAGTGCCAAACTGTGCCAAACCTTGCGAGACCCATGCTGTACCGCCGTCTTGGACACACACTCTAGCAGACTTTAGCCCTCTGTAGCCGTTCTGCGCCATGTGCTCCTGTCGCCATGTGGGTGACTCTGATTGACATCTGGAATTCGGATTCGGAGGAGGCCTACAGACGTAAACCTAATACGATTTACCCAAAGCGGAAATAAGCGAGCGGTGCAATTAATCTGATTAGCGAGAGGTCGCTATGGACACTGGGGGGAGCTGGTATGCTCGAGTCAATTTTACAGCGACGTGGCGAGCAGCACTAGCAGCATAGCGAGAGGACCTGTGAGGGTAGAGTTAGAGTACCGCTGAGATCCGATAACACATCGATTCGACATCCTCATCCTCATCTCCTCAGATCTCCTTGACTACGCCCAGCACCGCTAAAAGGTGGGATCGAGGCTAGAGCGCTAGAGTCTGGAAACTTCCGCCGCCGGCTAAAAACAGTGCTAGAGTCGCTGCGTTACTGCTAAAGCCTCCGACGTCGCCATACCACCAAGTCTGCGTGCATCAACATCATCACACCATCGCATACATCCCAGTCCAGACCAACTGAGATCAGGTCAACAACGACTGTCCACCACATCACATCCTGTGCATACCAGCCACAAATCCAACCTATACCGCTGGACGGGGACGACCGAGGCCGAACGTTCAACAATAGCTACAGCATCCCAACTTGCGACATACCCCGCATCATCACACTAGATCACGCGGTCAACGGACCATCGTTGCGGCGCAGCCAGCTCCCAGAGTATCCATCAATCCACCACTATCGACTGGACTCGACCGGGCTCAGTGTAGGACTACCGCCAGTTGCCCATACCCTCGCTGCCCGAAGGATCTGCCGTTTCGGATTGGTCTAGTCATCCAGACAAACACATACCAATCGTCAATCTCAACGTACATCACCGCTAGCAGCTGCAGTCGCTGTCCCACGGGAAAAGATTGGAAGACCCCCTTTGCATTACTGCTCATCGACACTCCACACCCCGGTTATCACCACTATAGAGCATATCAAAGGAAGGGGACACCACACTACACCACAACTTTCCACACGCTGCCCCACCTCGCTCATCAAGTCTCGACTTTGTGAGACGTGCACCACTTGAAAGGAGGGCACTCATAACGACCCCTACTCTACCCGAGCTTGCGACAACCCTTCACGACAACCAACTTCCCTTGCCTGCTGTCACCTTGGGCTTATCGCTTGAAACGCTCGCTTGTGCATTCTTAAACACGAGATCTGTTCTGCCGGGAGGAGGACGCAAACGAGGAGCAGGACTCGGCCATTGTCCTACCGGCCTGAACCCAACCACCTTCAACCGATCGAAAATAGAGACCTTCTTTCAATGCCACCACTGAAACCCACGCTTGAAAGTCTCTTCTGAGCCAGCCCACGTACTCGTCAGTACACGCATTCGGGCGTAGGCGGTGCAGTAGGTGAAAAGAGGGGACAAGTCTCATTCCCCATCACGAAAACGACGGCTTGAAACGATCACTAGTAGGCTTCCACGCACTTGTGCGCGTTTCTACAGGTGAGTCATACCGAGGCCTTCTAGCACATCCAACTCTGTCATCCCAGTCATGTTTAAATCAGGATACGGGAGGTCCTCAAAACCCACCGCCCCCATGATACACATCCATCGGCCACCCCTTGTACCACGCTGACACCTGCACAGGGTCGCCAGGACCCTCATTACCCCCAGGCGGACGTGACCATACCACATACACATATACGACAACCAGTGGTGTGAGCGACCGGTCGCTCACCCACTTCCTCCCTTTCCTCCCACACCCTACCCCCTTCACACTGGCTAGAGCTGGCTGCAGGACATGTCCAGCGAGCATGCGAGCTCTCCTCGCAGAGGACTCACTCATCAACCTCCGCCCAGTGGACCATCCTCACCTCGACATACCAGAGTGTCGATTGCTTCTCGCTTGCCGAGCTTCTCCGAGAACGAGAGTCGGTCTACCAATGTCGTCCTCGGCTTTAGTCCCCCTCCAACCGCAGGGTTACAACCTCTGCCCGAGGCAACGCCGAGTTCACCCAAACCCGGTCTGAACCTCGCTTCGACAAACTTCAAACTCGCCCATCTTTCACCTCAACTGTCTACACCCATCGAACAGACTTTCCCGAATGTGTTTCACGAACCGCCCTCGTCGTCACCCCGGCATTTTGGCCACAGGCAGGAAGCCTCATCACCCAAGCCTGCCGACTTTCCACCTCGTTCCCGCCGGAACTCTGCGGCCATTGTCTCCATCTCGCTCTCATCCCGCTCGCGGTCGAGAACGCCTAGGGGTTCCAATGCTCCACTACCCGGTCAAGGGAGCGGAAATGTCACTCCGAGCAAAGGCGCCAACCTTACGCCAAAGAACGACGATGCGACTTTGGCTCCAGGCAAAGACGTGTTGGTGCAAATGGGCAACGATGTCCGCAGGATCAACTCGTGGACAGCTAACGACGCTCTGGACGACTGGCAGCCTACTGGAGGATTGCTGCTAGACGAGGAGGAGGACCAAGAAAGATGGGACGACGAAGACGATTACGCCTCTGATGACGGGAGAAAGGTTGAAGATATCTTGCCAAAGGGCACCTTGTTCGGTGAGGGCTTGACTTTCCAGGACGAAGTGATCAGAGCTGCGGTCGGACGATTGAACGGCAGCAAAGGCGACGATGCGGGGACACCCCTTCGAAGAGGTGGAAGTGAAGCGCCCAAGGCGCTCCGCGGTCAGCCTGGCGTCGGCGTCAGAGGACCGAAGAAGGTGTACGAGGTCGTCAGGCAATTGGGTTCCGGAAGTTATGCCGTTGTGTATCTGGTCCGCGAGAAGAGCGGTAGGAGGAGGGAATATGGTGAGTAAACTTGACCATGAATAATGGCTGACTTTTCAGCCCTCAAATGCTTGAGCAAACAAGATCTCACAGAGGAGCAGATCGAAACACAGCTATTTGAAGCAATGATCCATTTGTCATTACCCATCCACAAGAACATTGTCACCCTGCATCAAACTCTGCAAACGAACAAGTGGTTGTTCCTCATGCTGGAACTATGCCCCGGAGAGGATCTGTGAGTGGCCCTTGAAGATGGACCGTGCTGATGTAAAGTTTCTTCTGGTTGGAGAAATCTAGAGACGCTTCGCCTCCGCCTGCCAATGCCCATCTTGAAGATAATCACCCAGTGTCATCCTCGAAATTCTCCTCGTCCTCGATCCCATTCTCTTCGTCGCAACTGTTTTCAGGACTAAACTCGCATTTCTCCTCGTCCCCACATACCGGTTTCACCCATGGCTCGTACAGTGCCTCGCCGGCGTCATTACTATTTGCCCATAACAACAATCATTCATCACCCCATTTCGCCCCCTCACAAACGCCACCCACACCGAGCCTCCTTTCCGCCTTTTCGGCAAACACCCTACTTTCCTCCCGACGACTTCGACTCATCGCATCCATGTTCAGCCAGATGTGCGAGGCTGTCGCCGTGTGTCACGAGGCCGGTGTCAGTCATCGAGATATCAAGCCGGAAAACTTCATCTGCTGCGATTCCGTCGAGCTCGAGACCTCGGCGCTTGAAGACACGGACAACATGGACTTTGGACCCCAAGCAAAGAGAAAGGTGATTGTCAAGCTCACCGACTTTGGCCTCTCTACCACGGAAGAGGACAGCGGGGACGTCGAATGCGGGAGTAAACCATACATGTCGTACGGTGAGTAGTAGCTGCAGAGGCTGCCCTTGGTAGACACAGCTGACCAATTTTAGAATGCCGAAACAACTTGGGACCCACGTACTACCCCCCCGCGGCCGACGTCTGGTCTTTGGGCATTGTCCTCATCAACATGCTCTTCCATCGAAACCCATGGAAAGACCCGACTCCTGGCGATCCCAACTTTGACAACTTCCTTCGCGACCCCACTGGCTTCCTCTTGGCAAAGTTTAACGGGATTGGCAAAGAGGTTGGATCGTATCTCGCCTGTCATGTGCTCTGCACGGAGGTCGAGGATAGAGTCACCGCAAAGGACTTTGGAATTTGGGTCAAGAATCTGCCAGAGATGATTGGAGGAAGAAAGGCTGTTCATCAATTGAGAATGGCCAAACTCGAGTCTCACCGTCCCCACAACATAACCACTGGCTTCGCCAACGCTCACGACTTGTTCGTCAAATCGCCAATCGAGGTGTCGGATCAACAGCGCAAAGCTTCTACTTCAGCATTGACTTCAACCGCGCCAATGCTGTCTCAACTTCCCCCGCCCACGGCTCTGGCGTATACTCTACCTACACCCGACTTGATCTCAGAAGACAGTGCGGATCCGGACGAGATGAAGTCTGCGACGACAGTCGACGAACAGCCCACTCCGGCGGACACACATTCGTATCCCTCTCCTGTGGAGAACGACAATGGATCGGAGATTGGCGAATCCAACGCCGCCGCCCGAGACCCTTCCGAGTCGAGATCGCTGTCGACGCACAAGAGGCGCAAGAGGGGTGTCCGGAAGGGAAAAGCCGCTCAAGCTGCCCTTGCCGCTGCGTCCTCCGAGCCCAGTACGGAAGATAAGCCGACTCAAGCGGAGAAAGACGCTATGCTGCGAGAACTCGCCGCAGCGTCTCAGACTCTGGCGAGAGATTTGTCGAAACATACGAGGTCGACTGGAAGCGAGATCGACCCGAACGATAGGTACGATTTCCCCCCACTCGGCACTACCCCTTCTCAGGTGGCACAGGCCAAGAAGTCAAAGTGGAAAGACCTGATGAAGGGCTCTGCCAACCCCGAGCTAGCGGCTTTAGCCAAGCGAGTCGCAGAGCGAGATGGCCCTGCTGGCAGCTTCGGAACGTGGTCCGCACCCGCTCAACTCCAACACGATCCAAAGGCCCAACGAGTCGTTCGACCGAGTATGAAGCAGACGCAGACTATCAGCTCGGTGTCTGGATTGACATTTGGCTTGCAATCTGGTCTCAGTTCGAGAATGTCGAGTCCGACCACGACGACGTCTTCCGCTGGCGCTCAGGAGGATCTCGAGAGGCGGGTCAAGGGCATGGCGCTGGGAGAGGACAGTAGCGGGTTCAGCCGGATCACCGAGGAAGGCGAAGATCGAGACGAGCGGGACGAGCCAGAGTCGAGGGGGAGAGAGAAGCACAAGTCTGGGAGAAAAGTCGATAAAGAGGAGACTAGTCGTGCTCGACGAGCCGCCATCGCCGCGGCTGCGCTCACGGGCGGATTCGAGCCCATGGGCGCATTTGGTGCCAATCGACCGACTCATCACGTCGGCCATCCCAGAGCTCCGGTTCCACCCTCGCACAAGCCTCAACACCAAGTCAAGTCCGCGCCCTTGGAACCGCCTGTCCACAAGTCTGCGGCCAAGAGCGACGGCGTGAAATTCCCCAGTGCGACCTCCAAGGAGGATACCCGGGAGAGGGATAGGGATCAAGATAGGTCGTTGGATTTCGCAAAAATAAAGGCGTACCCACAACCCAAGCACGACCACCATTCCGACCTCGGACTCGGCACGAAGGTGACGGTAGAGTCGACGTCGACCAGACCGACATTGTCATCGTCCTCGACGGCGGGGTCGCAGTCGTCGACGAGTGCTGCGGCCGAGCAGGGCCCGAATAAACCGAAACTGAAGGGCCAGATCCAGTCGTTGGCCAAGATGCTCTCGGGGCTCAAGACAAAGGGCAAGGACTAGCGCCGTTGCGCGACGAGCTGGTGTGGTGGAGAAGAGGATGAAGCTGGAGAGTGGAGTGGAGAATAGGATTGTAAGAGTGTAGGAACATAGGAAGGAGGGTGAGAGTGTAGAAACAGAGGGGAAGGAGGACAGCAAGCAGTCACGTTAGAGTGAAGGAAATGGAAAACATCATCATCATTTACCTGTAAATTACAATCAAGCCAGAAACAAGAGACCAACCCAGATGTATACATACACATGCAGATGTACGGGGCGACTGTGCATCTTGTATCAGACGATGCAGCGAGTTGCTGAGGTTGCCGCTGTAGCGTTCAGCCGGGGTCGGCGGTGTAACGGGTGAAACTTAAAATGGTGACCCTTTTAACAGCCGTTCACGCGAGTGATTTCGTGTCAACAATCCAAAACGGATTCCTCTGCTCATGACTCACCACAGGATTCGACATTGATCTGCTTGACGACTGCATAGTACGGTATCGACACGAGCACCCCGCTGTCCAGAACATCGTTATTTCTGGACGCCGCTTCAAGTCTCAATTTTGGGTCCCTTGGTGTCGACTTGACCGATTGACTGTATGGATTGAAAAGCAAAACACTGCCAAAGACCAAATAGCCCAACCCTCCCCCCTGCGCCCATTCTGCCTCTCTTCAGCAGGCGATCGATATCGACAATCCTGGTGAAGCATTATGGCGGACCCAGCTACTGCTGCCACGACGGCGCCGAAGCCGAAGGAGGAGAAGATCACACCGCCCGACCCGCCCCTCCGGATCAAAGACAAGGAGCGGGGATGGGTCTACACCCGAGTCGGCTTTCTCGGCGAGGTCAGTCCCCTGTCCAGACGTAAGGATCGTGCTGATGAGATAAATAGGGAGGCTTTGCGAGAGTATGGGAGGTTGTGGATCAGAAGGGCAATCATAGGGCTATCAAGGTAGTCTGCAAGAGCAATATCAGGACGAAAAAGAATAAAACAAAGGTGAGCAAGCGGTATACAGGACTGCTTTTCTCAGAGAGGTGTGAAGTACTAATGGCGGACTGTGTGTAGCTGTGGGCAGAGATAAAACTGCATCAAATGCTCAAACACCCTCACATTGTCCGATTCGATGATTGTTTCGAGGATGAGGAAAACGTCTACATGGTCCTAGAACTGTGTGATCACGGGGTAAGCTGGACGATGCCTCTGAAAGTGCTAGAAGCTGACGATTGGCTGTGTCTAGAGCATGTTAGACCTGCTGAAACGCCGGAAACGGTATACCGAGCCCGAAGCACGCTATTACATGATCCAGATCATCGCCGCGTGCCAGTACATGCACCAAACGAACGTCATCCACCGGGACCTCAAGCTGGGAAACTTGTTCTTGGACGAGGATATGAACGTCAAAGTCGGGGACTTTGGCCTTGCTGCATTGATAGAGAAGCCCGGCGATAGGAAGAAGTGAGCACGGGCCATATCTCGGATTGAGGCGGAGCTGATGAGTTGAAGGACGATTTGCGGAACACCGAATTATATCGCACCGGAAGTACTGTTTGATACTGCCAACGGACACTCGTTCGAGGTTGACGTGTGGTCAGTCGGTGTGATTCTGTGAGTACACTGACTTAAGCAATGGACATGCTCATGTGCTGATAAGCTCCAGCTACACCCTCCTCATTGGTCGTCCGCCATTCCAGACGAAAGACGTCAAGGCGATTTACAAGCGGATCAAGGAGAACCGTTACGAATTCCCCATCGACAAGGAGATCTCAGATACGGCCAAAGACTTGATCATGTCGATCCTCAATCGAGATCCCGGTGTGTACCCTGCCATCTAGGCATGTTCTGGCTGACCGTTTGGTTCATAGAACGGCGGCCATCGCTAAATGCGATCCTCACGCATTCTTGGTTCTTTGACGGACCTTTCCCACCCCTCATTCCTGTTTCGTCAAACGACGTCCAACCGTCCTTCCGGCATCTACTCACGACGCAGAGTCGGGCAAATTACAAGGCCGTATGTCAAAAGGCAAAGATTGGCAGCCAAGCTTCCATCAACACGGACGCCACCAAGCCTCGGACCGCTCTGGGACCCAGTATCATGCAACAAGAGCGAGACTTTAAGAACGCCGTACAGCCAGACAGCCCCATCTCCGCATTACTCAAGTACGTCCCAAATGCCGCCCGTCCAGTGCCCTCTTACTGATGGCTACAACGTAGCTCTGCCCGACAACCTTTGGTACAAGCGCCTTCGCAGATCAAAGAGCCATCCCTGCTGCGCAAACTCACGGCGGCCGGGGCACAAGCGACTTTGAGTCCAGCCAGGAGAACTGCCGTGTCGAATATCGGCAAAGAGAACCGCGGTCCAGTTGCCGCGATCAATGGAAATGCCAAACCCGGTCCCTCGCGTGCGCCAATGGGCCAAGTGCAAGAAGAAGAGGAGGTACTCGAAGAGGAGGAGGAAGAGCAAACCGAAGAGGAGGATCTGAAGCAGAGAGGATATGACGCCGGTGTAAGGGAGAGAGAGCTTGCGAATCAGAAAGCAAGGATAGTGTCGCAAATGGCAAAAGAGCGCGTAGATGGCGAACCCGTCGAAAGGAGGACGCCGAGAAAGGTAGCGGCGGCGCCGGCGACAGTGTCTGCGGGACTCAGCCCAGCAAGGACAGTGGAAGCCCAACGGCGGGAAGCAGCACCCTCGGGAACGACCGGCAAGATGGGTCAAGTTGCCTCTGGGAGAGTCAGTCTGTTTGACGTCTTTGCCGATACACTCGACCGGGCACTATCCTCCCCATCGACGTTCTCAACGCCCCGTGAGTCGCCCAAACTACCGGCCCACCCTGATGCTTGCTGACGGGAGTAACGTAGATATCGAGGAGAACCCCGATGCGCCCAGTGTGTTTGTGGTGTCGTGGCTCGATTACTGCACAAAGTACGGGATGGGTTTCGCTATGACGGACGGGACTGTCAGTGTGCATTTCAACGACTCGTCCTCGTTGGTCCTAGCGCCGGGCAAGGGGTGAGTGCTATATCCCAAGCAATGGAGAAGATGATTGCTGACGAGTGGTAGCCACTTTGACCACATCCAACCGTCAAGCTCTTCCTCTAGCGAGGGTGCCTCCCACCGACGCAACTTCCTCATTGATCAATACCCAAAAGACCTGCACAACAAGGTCTACCTCCTCAAGCACTTCGAGTCGTACATGCTAGAAAGGCTGATGGGCAAGCACGACTACGTGTACTCTGACACGGGGCTCAAACATGGAATGGTCTTTATTACGCGGTACCTCCGGATGAAGCATGTCATCCTGTTCCGCCTCTCAAACGACGTGTTGCAGGTGGGTCCCATCCCCCCCTTCCCTCCTTCCTCCCGTTTCCTTCTCCTCTCGTCTCCTACTCCGACCACACCGTTCGGGCGAAGTAGCTGATAGTGTATAGTTCAACTTCTACGATCACACAAAACTGATCTTGTCCCGCGATGGAGCCGTAGTATCGATTATCGACAAGCACTACGTCCTCCGCACGTGGTCCCTAGAGGATCTGATACGGCCTTTGGACACGGACGCCTCGGAGAGGGATAAGAAGAGGGTAGAGGGCGTCCTGCACAAAGTGCAGTATGCGAGGTGAGCAATCGTCTCCCCCGGGCATGTTTCGTGGAGGGCGGTGTTGACTTGTGATAGGGACGTGCTGTTCAAGATCCAGGCGCATGCTTCGTCAAGGAGTAAAGCCACCGCTACGACCACAGCGAGTACCGTCAGCAGCGGCACGACTGCGATCTCCAGGCCCATTCGATGAAGCATCGACCTTCGGGACACTTTGCATTCCTCTCGATTCTCATATGCCCTTCATACTGCCAAACACCACACCACTGTCCATATCCCTCCGCCAGGTCATTCAGCAAGTATTCGCAATCTCCGCATGAGGACTCCGTATAATGTTGTGAGGGTCGTCAATTCCGCTTAAGGTCATTCGTAGTCAGCTTATTCCGGTCATGTGTCGTTCTATACCACGCTGTGTGGGGTCAGCTTGTACTACCAAATGCATGTCAGTGGTGCTCAAAACCCCTGGAAGCTGTCTGGCTGTGTGACAAGTTTTGCTCTGATCGTTGGCGGTAGATCTTCCGACGACATTATTGCTTGGAAGCAGTATTCATAGGCGCCAGATGACCCCTCATACATTGTCGTTGCGGAAGCTGCCGTCGACTTGGGTAATACCCCTCTGTTTCTCCTCTGCCTCCTTTACCAGCATTGCCTTCCGCTGTTCCTCCATCAACATCCCCCTGCGCTGCTCTTCCATCACTTCCCTCGGTCCTGCCAATGGGACTCTGTGTACATAACGCATTTTCTGCCAATTCCGCTCATCCTCCGCTCTCGCCGTCAATCCGCCTCCCAGTATGATCGCCACCATGATCAAGCCGAGGACGGCCATGACTGAACCGGCACTGGAGCCCAAATCACCTTTATGCCCGCCCCCTCCACCACCGCCCCCTGCCCCACTACCACCACCGCCCCCCGCTCCGGGTGTTTCTGGTCCTGTACCCATCCCAGCGCCCGAACCCCCTCCGCCTCCGGCAGCTCTGCGGCCGGGACCGAATCCGGCCGCTGCGCCCGAACTAGCGGCCCTCCTGACCCTCTCAAACTCCTCGCGCATGCTGGCAAATGGATCGCCATAAGTGCCCCCCGAGCTTCCCTTCCAGTCCCGAGGGGTGTGACGTCCGAAAGGACTGTAGTTCGCTCCGTAGGGAGATTGGTTGTAGAGAGGCGGCGGGGGTGGACGTTGTTTCCAGGATTCATGGGGGCCGGAGGAGGTGCGCCGGGTGTATGCCTGATTGGAGTATTGCGAGCCGAAGGATGCGTTGTGGGATTGCGAGGGGGCAGATTGGGCCATGTCGTAGTCTTTCCTAACCAGAAGTCAGCATCGTATACGATAGACGCGGTGGATGACGGAAACGCTGTAACTCACCGCTTGCGATCGTCACCGAGCACGTCATATGCCTCGCTGATCTGGTGGAACTGGTCGGCACTGCCGCCCGGAGCGTCCGGATGGGTCTTCTTCGATAGCTGAGAGGAGTTAGCTGGGGCAGCATGAGTCGCGGACGAGTCAGATATATGACCTCACGCCTGGCACTCACCTCGTAGAACTTGGCCTTGATCTGCTGCTTCGTAGCCGTCTTGTGCAGGCTCAAAACCTTGTACGGATCCCGCACCGGTCGAGCGAAGTTTGGGCTACTCGTCGAGAAAGTCCGTCTGGTCCGCCTCAAATCCGAATTCGGCGACACCGGGCTTCCAATCAGTCTCGATTGCTCCGTGCTGGATTGCACTGTCGAAGGCCCAACGAACGATGGGCTGACCAGCGTGGACGACGAAGCTGGACCCGTGGCGCAATATGCGCAGGAAAGTCGAGCGCCCTGTCTGACGATCATGGTGAAGGATGGGCTGTGAAGCGCTGTGCAGGTGAAGTCTTGTAACAAGATGAAAGGGGACTGCTAATCCAGTGACAACTGACAAGCTCAAAACTCGCTCGCTCGATGACATCGAACTCGATCGACAGCAGGGCGACAGGCGGCGTCGGCCGAAGGTGGAGGCAGTGGAAGGACGCTGAGGTACGTGGGGTGCTGCCGGGGACGCTGGATGGACTTTGGGTGTACTCTGTACTTGCACAGATGATGAGGCTAGGATGCATAGACTCTAATTCTTTGACCGGCGCAGGCCAGATAGGATCTATCTACCTTCTGCAGATAGACAAACGCACTTCCGCAAGACCCGATAGCAGATCGGACCCAGGGTTTGCACTTGGTCACTTACCGACCCGACCTCTCAGCTCGGGACAGCAATGTTGAGCCGCCTCCTCATCCGCCATGCGATCTCAATATAGTTCGGCTCGTTCTCCGGGGTGATGAGTCCATGTCGCATAAGGAAGTCGACGAGGATCAACCCGCAGTTCGGCTTGAAGTCGCCCGAGTGCAGAGCCTCGATGACCTCGGGCACGGATAGCAGCTGGGTCCGAGCGTCAGCTGATTCTGCATCACTATCGAGATTCCAGCTGGATCGAAGGGAACTAGAGGGTGTCGAAGGGCTCCGACTTGTGACTCACTGCGAAGGACTCTACCTCGTCATCGTGGGGTCTGGGCAGGACGTACTCTGCCGAGTCGCGAGGGGGTAGTTGCAAGTCGTATATGTATCTGAAGACACATGTGTCAGGCAGTGACACTAGTGGGATGGAAAAGCGCAGAGGAACCTACTCGATCTCTACGAGGAAAGATGGCGTATAACATCAGCACTCCTCCTCGCTCGTCGCTGGGACCTTTTGCTTTCGGCTCATTCACTCACCTGGCTGCAAATACCCATCGTCGGTGATGTAGAAGTATGTCGAAACACCAGTGTTCCGCATCCTCTTCCTGACCAGTTGTTCGGGTAGCGACGCCTCCTCGTCGCATTCTTTGACCATTGACTCTGCGGGCGTCATACCATGTGGGATCCCTCCAGCAACGCTCTGCAGGCGTCAGAGTTGTACTTGCTGTTCTGACTCACGTTGTCCAACCGACTTGGCCACCTGAAAGTCGGGTCAGCTATCACCAACCATAACATATTGCCAGCTGTACCCACGTTGCTTTAGTGGCACTCCGCTTAGGCACCCAAATCTTCATATCCGACCCTTCACCCTCGTACGCTATCGCCAGGAAGTGGATCATCAGCTCGTTGTCTACAACAAGACGGTTGTACGCGAACTGCCTCTCACCCGTCATGTGGACGCCGAACGTGGCGAGGCCGAAGATGGCACATGCAGATCGCTCAAGCGCAAATGCGACGTTGGCAAATGTCTTGCTGGACGATTCCGCAGAGCTGGTAAAGATTGACGAGCCAGACGGCCCGTAGATGCTGTACTTTTCGTTCCTCCAGCCTACATGATTCAGCTATAGGTCCGTACCCTTGGTATTCAAGGACCATCGACCATGATGCTTACCTCCAAGAGGACCGGGGAATCTCCCTTCCTTCTTCCACTTCTCAACTACATCACCGAGAACCGTCGTGATGCCTTCGGGTCCACCTCGGACCACCCAGTCGGCGAGAAAGACACATCCGATCGTGACCTCGACATCCTCGTCCGTGTCCATATCGTCACTGGGGACCGTGCTGGGTTTCTGAGCCGTCTCTATGAGGTGGAACTGCCATGGCGAGGCTGCTTCACTCGCTTCATCACCTTGATTCTCGGTCAGCTTAGTTACGGACGCGGTAGCTAATTTTGCAGCTGAATTCTTACTTGAGGCAGTCTGGATCTCCTCGATGACATGCGGTCTGAGAAGCCCGATGGGCGTGAGACCGCGTTGGTAGTCCTGGAAGCTCAGGTGGAGGGAGACATAGCGCTCCCCGTTGGTCGGATGAGAGGAGGGGTATAGGTCGGTATAAGGCGACGAGGGGAAGTTATCGGCGGCTTTGATGACCGAGAGAAGTGACTTGGCAGTCGACATGGCCAGCAGTGGTTGTCTATATGAGTGAATGAATTTACCGCTGTCAAAGTGAGGCGACAACTACAGATTCTTGCTAGCTGCTCGCTGGCAACTCAATCACAATATTAATGTTCACCGGCACCTGGCAAGTCGCAACAACCTCGAGGCTACTCGAGACATACGTGCGGAGCCCCCAACACCCGCCATCCATCCCATTCCGCTATCCGCAGCCGCCAGACTCTTGCGCAAACCTATCCGCGCCTAATCCCCGCCGCAGATTGAGTTTGTCCAGCCCTTTCGATCGGGGCGCAAAGAACGAGTTCGTAATCCGGTCATCAGGGCGGGCGCGTCGGCTGACGAGGAAAGCAAAGTGACGCATGTGTTTGTTCGGGGCGGGAGAGGCTCCTCTGTGCTCGTGCCTCGGGCGTTTGCCCCTGTGCCCCTCCCCTCCGATGCCGAACGCTGCTGTTAGTCTCCGAAACGGTTAATGGTGGGTCTAGCGCGCTAGGCTGCTTTTTGGTCTGGGCCGCACCAGGCTGCACCGACAGCGGCCGCGCTGGGTGGGTGCTCAGGGAATTGAATCCGACCTGATCCCCACGGCTGCTGCTTAAATAAACAATTATTTTGATGGCAGTGGGTCAGTAGTGCGAATCTCAGGGTTTTGGAAAGAAGCCCGGTGGTGCTCAGCAACCGGCTGAGGCGCAGGAGCGCAGCAGGGCATGAGCAGCGGGTTCAGGGGGATCGCTCAGGGTGTTGACAATATGGTCACCGTTCTCGGACCTGAAATTCCAGGGACTAGCTCGTGAAGGGGGCACAATCAACGCCCAAGAACGAGTTTAGTTGCGAGTGAGGTCGCCAAAGAGGGCATCCTCCTCTTCCTCTTCAGCTTCTGGAATCATCTCACTCGTCGTCAACGTCGCTCTGGTCTCTTCGGTATCGGTCGTCCATCAATCAGACTCGACTGTTCGTTTCGGCATCACCTTTGACCGGTCCACAATCCACATACCGCACAGATCTCTTGTTGTCACTCTCGAGATCTGGATCTGGCACGTCGTGGACACGACTCGGGATCTCGTCGACGGCCATCGAGACGATAGCGTGAGTCCTCGTTGCAATCAGGCCATCGGCTACTTCACTCGTTGTGAATGGGCGTCTGATCACATCTTGTCACCATTATTTACACCTGAATCATCCTCCACCACACGCGCAGATCTGTGCTGACGTTGATGCTATGCTGCGCTTCCTTTCCTATCCCATCAATTCGACATCCTCGCTCGCTTCCTTCTCGATTCCCGGCTAACGCGATCGCCTGTTGTCCGGGACGGTGGGATTCATGTCGTCGTACCTGACTACTGGGTCGAAAATCCAATGTTCCGATCAAAATCACAGCTCGCATCACCCTCCTTTCCACCCTCTCCTCCTGCGCCCTTTGGTAGCGTCGAGGACAACAAAGCCCGAAAGGCATTCTCGGACAGTCACACCCCCCCGTTGGATCGCCCATTCCACCTCGTCCATCAAACAGTCATCCTCCGTCGTCAACCCCGTCATCATTGCATTGTGATTCGATACTTCACATCGAACAACAGTCTTTGACCTTCGACTTCGACTTTACACCTCGTCTATCGACCAGCTAGGTGAGTGATCCTCCATACCAAACCCATCACCCAGGCCGCCTTCCACACTCCCTTCTTCTCGGCCGTAGAGACAGCCGAAACGTCGTCAAAGTCGTCATCTGTGGAAGAGAAGGAATCACGCGACGAGGTGTGACATCAGAACACCTTCGAACTCATCAAAGGATCTGTATTGTTATCACCCGTCAAGCGAGGTGTACAACGCGGGATTTTGGTCAATCGCGATGGGTGACGTGGGGAGATGTCATTTCTGGCCTTCTCCGGCAATCAGAGCGTATTGGGCGCACCCAACTCGCCCTATAGAATCTCCTTCGCGAGCAGCTATATCTGCCGAAGTCGTCCACTCCGTATCATCTTCTCCCCTACCCATCATCTCGTCTGTTATACATCGTGAAATGCGAAGGCTGATCAACCGCTCCATCCGGCGTCCCGCAGGTCTGCACGCCAAGATGCCTGCCGACTCTAGACTCGGTCATCACCACCACCATCACCATCGCTCACAGCAACAACACCCGTCTCACCAACATCATCCTTCGCAATCACTCCCTTATCCCGCGCCATACCCACCCCCGCCTCCTCAGTCCGCGCCTTATCACCCTCATCACTCTTCCTCGAGGCATCCCTCAAATGGACCCCAACAAGCTCCTCCTTCACATCTCCCACATCCCTCTGCTAGCAGTAATGGGACTCCAGGGCCTCCCGGTCATGGAATGCCAATAGACGGTCCACCTGGGCCACAAGGTCATCACCCAATGACCAATGGACATTCCTCTGGACCTCCGATCAATGGCGGAGGGCCACCAGTGCTCATGAGTGCGGCAGCGAGAGCGGGCAAGGAAAAGCAGGACAGTATCCTCGGTCAACTCGCTACTGCGAACGAGAACACCTGGATGCTGATCGGTGAGTTATGCCACTGAGCTACATATCTCCTTGTTGGAAATCCTTACGGTTCATACTGACTTTTCGTAGGTGCCGTCGCAGAGCAGATGCAACATCCAGATAGAGCCTTGATGGCTTTCGAGAACGCTCTTAGACACAACCCAACCTCGATTCTCGGACTCAATGCGGTCGCACAGATAGCGCGAACGCGGGACGATTTCGACAAGGCGATTGAATACTTCCAGCGGATTCTCAATATCAAGCAGGACAACGGCGAGGTTTGGGGATCGATGGGTGAGCAAGGCTCCCACTCGGATGTGTTTTCAGGAGACATACTGACTCGCACTCCAGGTCACTGCTTGTTGATGAAGGACGATCTGCCGAAAGCGTACACTGCGTATCAACAGGCGTTGTATCATCTAGCCAACCCGAAGGTGTGTGAAGAGATTGTCAAAAGTGGAGCGGATACTGATTGGGAGCAGGAGCCGAAATTGTGGTACGGAATCGGTATTCTGTACGATCGATATGGCTCATTCGAGCACGCCGAAGAGGCCTTCTCCAGTGTGCTCAAGATGGATCCAAGTGAGTCGACAACAAGAATCCGTCTCTGAGGGCTTGGCTGATCGGCCTTGAACAGATTTTGAGAAGGCAAACGAGATCTACTTCCGACTGGGTATCATCTACAAGCATCAGAGAAAGTACCAGGCATCGCTAGATGTGAGTTGAGCAAAAAACTGACAAGTCCGGCCACTGACATAGCAACAGTGCTTCAAGTACATCCTGCAGAACCCTCCTCGACCCCTCACCTCGTGGGATATCTGGTTCCAGCTGGGTCATGTCTACGAACAAGACCGCGATGTGAGTTTGAGCTGGCTGGAGTTGTCCATGGTAGCTCTGCTGACTGTGAGAACAGTACGAGAACGCTCGAGATGCCTACATGCGAGTTCTTACCCACCAGCCCGACCACGCGAAGGTCCTCCAGCAGCTCGGCTGGCTGCATCACCAACCGGGCGCTCCGTTCGCCGACCAAGACAAGGCAGTGTCGTACCTGACAAAGAGTCTGGAAACGGGTATGTCGCAGAGAGCCTGCAGAGAGCCTTGGGTCAGAAACAATGCTGACGGCGATGCAGATGGCAGCGACGCTCAGAGCTGGTACTTGCTCGGCCGAGCGTTCATGGCTGGGCAGCGGTACAACAAGGCCTACGAGGCTTATCAACAAGCAGTCTACCGAGATGGCCGCAACCCCACATTCTGGTGCTCGATCGGTGTGCTGTACTACCAAATCAACCAATACCGGGATGCGCTCGACGCTTACTCTCGTGCGATCCGACTCAACCCGTATATCTCGGAAGTGTGGTACAACCTCGGAAGTCTGTACGAGTCTTGCAACAACCAAGTCACCGATGCTATAGACGCGTACACCCGAGCGGCGGATCTGGACCCTACCAACGCGACCATCAAGCAGAGGTTGAACATCTTGCAAAACGCCGGCAACTCCTCCGGCCCACTGCCACCTGTTCCCGAACCAGTGGACGTACATCCAAGTCAGTACACTGCTCAGCCACAGGGACCCTATCCTCCGGGAGGATCGCCAGGCGGTTCGCCCCGAAATGGCGTCATGCCTCCCCCGCCAGTCGGACCGGGCCCACTGGGAGAGCCACCTCTGGAAGGACAACCGGGTGCTCGAGCACTGCCACCACCACCACCCGGAGGCGACGTCGGTAGAGGGCACTCACCAGGACCGTTCCGCGGTGGTGCGGCTCCTCCCCCTCTGCAGATGGTCGACGAGAGCAGGGGATCCATGTCGCGACATGCTCCTCTGGCGCCGATGGAGACTGGTGGAGTGGAGAGGGATCCAAGGGAGCGAGAGATGCGGGATCCAAGGGATCAGCGAGATCCAAGAGACATGAGGGACCCAAGAGATCCTAGAGATCCGAGAGACCCTCGAGCCGGCGGACCTGGACCTGTGCTTGGACCTGGAGGAATGGGAGAACAAGGATACCCCCCTCATGGACGCTACGACCCTTCTGCCGAAACCATCTCCCGGCGACACAACGATTCGCCCAGCTCGCCCCGAAGACGCGGTGGACCACATGGGCCGCCGGGTCAAGAGCCGTACCCACCCCACCCGTACGGATACGGCAATGGCCGAGACAGGGAGCGCGAGGAGTGGGAGAGAGAGCAGCATCGGGCAAGAAGGGAGAATGCTGGTCCAGGACCTGGACCAGGAGTTTCAATGGGCCCTTCACCCCGAATGACGGATAGATCGCCATACCCCCCTCCACCGGATGTGAGGAGGCAGCCTTCACCTCGACAAACCCAAGAGGAGAATTACAGGATGTACGGACATCCCGGCGGTCCCGGTCCTCTAGGCCCTCTGCCCCCTCCAACAGGTCCACCCGGTCCTCTTCCCGGTCAATACCATCCTGATCCAAGGGGCCATCCACCCCCTGGATACCCCTACGACAGGCGGTATGACGGTCCTCCACCACATATGCAAGGTCCACCTCCGCCTCACAACGGTGCGGGACCGGGACCAGGCCCAATGCCCATCCCCGGACCGGGTCACGCTCATGGCCCTGGGCCCGCTGGACCGGGCATGCTACCGAGAGAGCCGACCCCGCTCAATGGCCACAGACACCCGTCCATCTCGTCAGCGTACAATGAGGATCAGAGAGGTCACAGCCCCGCTGCGAGTATTACCAGTCAGAGCAAGCGCAAGAAAGAGGACGAGGCCAGTGCCAACTCTAGTGGTTCAGCAAAGAAAAAGGCCGTCAAGAAGAATAGCGTGGATAAAAAGTCTACGCTCAAGGTGACCTTGAAAACCGGTGCAGCGAGCTCGACCGGAGATGCGGAGGGGAATGGCGAGGCGAGTTCACCTCCGCGATCAACGGGTGATGCGACTCCAAGTCGAGCCCAAGGTCCCAATCGGACCGTCGACGAGGGTGAGTACTGTCGGCCTCGAGCTCTGGCTCGTGGTTAAAGGGATAGATCGCTGACCAGCTGTAGACTACGACGAAGGCGCTGCCGATGCGCTCATGACATTGCATGGCGACAGGGGTACTCCGCCCGAAGGCAAACAAACCCAGCCAGAGGCCGTCGCCGCCGCCGCCGCGGCAACAGGATCGAAACGCCCCGCATCCGCGTCACCCGTCGACACGACCAACAAGAAGCCTCGGGCCAATAGCTCGACGACGGCGCCGCCCTCGAATGGACTGAAGCCGCCGTCGCCGGGCAGCAACAAAGTCGCGTCGCCGGCGAAATCAAGGACGATCATTGAAGTTCTCAATGCGCCCAGGATACAGAGTCCCCTTCCGACAGAAAAGTCGACGCCGACGCCAGCCCCTGTTGCCCCGGTGACGCCGGCTGTGGTGGAATCTGCGCCCAAGGAGCAGGTGGACAAGCCAGTCGAGCCAGAGCCGGCCACCGCTTCCACGACTGGTGACGATGCCGTCAAAGTCGCCGCGGAGGAGAATGGAAATAGTGAACCACAGGCTCAAGTCGCACCGGCCGAGGCCGATGCCATGGATGTGGACAAGCCCGAGTCGGCCGCGGACAAGGTCGAGGTGGAGCCTCCAGCGTCCGCCTCGAAGGAGGTTGCGCCCCCAGCGCAAGAAGTGCCCCCGGCTCCAGCTACTGCCTCGACGGAAGAGCCTGCGCCTGCACCGGCGCCAGCAGAAGCTGCAGCCGCAGCTGACGTGGAGATGAAAGAAGGAGGCGAGGTGGAGTCGACAGCGGCGCAAGAGCAGAAGCAAGAGGACAAGGAGCAAGCCCAGGCCAAAGCAGGGGATCACCTCACGACTGATCATCTGGGTGCAGTGGAGGTGCAGGTTGATACCGAGGCGAAAGAGGCTGAGGCCAAGGAGTAAAATAGTAAGAAGCAGATCCATAGCGATCAGAGAAGAGTCAGTGGAGTATAGCACTTGTGAAGACATTGTTCTGTTAGCACATCTAGTAGTACGAGCACAGTACGAGCACGAGTACAATCATATGCAGAGTACATTATCAGCCTACGTCTCATCACCGGCCAAACGTCGGACTTCGGAGGGTATATGATGCATGGTATAGAGTCCAGTTGAGCAGATGCGCCTCATGCTGCTCAATCGATCTTGAGCAATGGCTACTAGTGATCATCACCGATAGAGATCGACGACGGTGGCTAGGCCGGCTGGAGGACGTGGCGAGGTGTTGGTCGGGTGGTTGACGGCTGGAACCGATGATAGACAGACTACGATGCCGGGTTCTGCATCTTCATCTGAAGCACGCTGATCACACTCTGCACGTTATTCTGCTTTGTCTCTATTGTCTTTTGCAGCTTTTCCAAGTTTGCCTGCACGAAGGTCGTCTTTGCGTCGTAATGCTCGATCGCCTCTTTCTTCGTCTAGCACCGGTGTCAGCGTAAGTATAGCAAAACTGTGTGGACCCACCTTCTTCACGTAGTACCCGGTGCCGACGTCGACGATCACAGACTCGACGTCGCTCATCTTTCCAGGGACGTAGAGCGAGCTTGTGAGGGGGACGAGGATCTGCTTGCCTACAACCAAGGGGTTAGTGGCGCGATCAATGAGGTCGGTCTTTCTTCGTCTATTCCCACTAAAGGGGTTCTCCTTGCCGCGAACACATCGTGTTGATGCTGAAGATCCGCCCGTCCTCTGGACCGCAAAGGCTGCTTGGTACGCTCCACCTTCCGCTTCCAACCCTGACCAGGGCTCACCTTTCGACTCTGGCGTGAGCTGGGTGATATCACTCATGCACGACTTGAACTTTGTCTGCGCGGACTTCAAGTGGGAGTATGACGAAGTGAGGTGTTCCAACTCCTACGCCTGGGTCAGCAACCGTCCGCATCTCACTGTACGTCCAGCTTCGAGAACATCTCGCCGCTCGTCCAGGCATAGGGACGAGAGTGTGAGGTCGCGATGGGCTCACCTGATCGAGCTGCTTTTTCACCTCTTGCAACTGCGTAGGATCCAGGTCTGTGAGTTGGACCTGCTGCTCGGCGGACATTGCGGGTGGATGTGCAGGGTGTTTGATCTTCCGGGAGGTATTCCTTTGGGCTTCTCTGGCGGATGTCCAGCGGTCGAGGCGGTGTGAGCAGTGTTTGACGCTGGTGTTGGTGTAGTGCTGAACCTCATGAGACTGACAAGCTCACCCAAAGACCGTTGACCACCACCTCGGAAGCTGGCTCGACGACCGCGGGATCAAATCGTTCGAGGCTCTTGGACCTCCACTTGGACGAGTCAAGTCACTACGCTGCCTATCAAGTTGCTCTATCCCAACTCTATCCCCGTGTCCTGCAATATACCCTCGACTAGACCACTACCGGACAGCGAGGCAGTACAGAGGGGTTACCCACCATGCACTTGGTCACTGTAGCCACGTGAGTCCGCCGCCGGCCGTTGAACCTCAGCTGACCTCTTACAGATGGTATGTCGCCTTGTGCCTCGAGCCCGGATGAGTCCTAATGCCTTGTAGCCAACTAAGGCAATGGTCCCTCGACTTCGAGGTCAGTGCTTCCATCCACGCAATTGAAAGTCCTAGGTCTGACTTGCCGATTGAAGGGGAACCACGAGCGGATATTGCAATCGATAGTCATTGCCAAATCCCGCGGGGCGACACTTCGAGTTGGACCCGAGTTGGAGATCCCGGGCTACGGCTGCCTAGACCATTTCCTCGAGGGTGAGTCTATGTCAACTTTCTACACTGTCTCCGGAGCAGGGCTACGGGTGAGTGAGATGCATCGACTGACTCTGCAAGGCGATACGATACTCCACTCGTGGGAGATACTGGCTCAACTTCTCCAGAATGAGCAGACTCGGGATATAGTCTGTGACATTGGAATGTGCGTGCCATCTTCCGCCTCTTCACACCTCTTTTTGGCTGGATGACTCACTGAGCGTACTTGCAGGCCGATCACGCACAAGAACAGCACGTACAACTGCCGCGTGATCATCCACAATGGCAAGATCATCATGATCAGGCCCAAAATGTGGATGGCCAACGACGGGAACTATGTGAGCTTAGCCCGTAACAATGTTATGTGTGGTGCTGAATGGGTTGAAGCGCGAGTTGCGCCACTTTACCCCTTGGTACAAGCACAAACAGACCGAACAGCATTCGCTCCCGGGGATGATTAGGCGGGTCACCGGGCAGGTACGTCACCATTCCTAAACACGCTGGACAATGCTGAGTCGTAGCACAGACGACGGTGCCATTTGGTGACGCTGTGGTGGCTACGGAGGACACGGTGATTGGCGTAGAGCTCTGCGAAGAGCTCTTCACACCGGCAAGGTGAGTGATTAGCCGGTCATGAGATAGCTGCGACCTCGGAAGCTGATTGAAACTCGCGGCCTGTAGCCCTCACATTGACATGGGCCTCGACGGCGTTGAGATCTTCACCAACTCGTCGGCGAGTCACCACGAGCTGAGAAAGCTGAATAAGCGGGTGGACCTGATCAAAGAGGCCACCCAAAAGGTCAGTAGCGTCACACCGTTCCGTCCTCCAGCTGATCCAAGCTCGCGTTTAGCTCGGCGGGATCTACCTGTATTCCAACCAACAGGGTTGTGACGGTGATCGACTGTACTATGACGGTGCATCGATGATCGCGCTCAACGGGCAGATTATCGCCCGAGGCACCCAATTCTCCCTGTCCGACGTCGAGGTGATCACCGCCACGGTGGACCTAGAGGCGGTGAGGGCCCATCGGACCGTCAGCTCGAGACGGATGCAGAGTGCGCAGGCAGAGGCGTATACTAGAGTCTGGATAGACACGAGGTTGGACGGTGGGATGGGGATCCGAGTCGGGGAGGAGGAGACCAAGGTTGACAAAGTCGAGTTCAGCTATCATACCCCAGAGGAAGAGATTGCGTGAGTGCAAGTTCGTCCAGGCAACAATCCAACTCCAGCACACTGACCCTGCTCTAGGCTAGGCCCCGCATGCTGGCTCTGGGACTATCTCCGGCGGTCGAGAACCCAAGGGTACTTCCTGCCCCTGAGCGGGGGTATAGACAGTTGTGCGACGGCCACCATCGTGCACTCTATGTGTAGACTAGTCTCGGATGCCGCCAAAGCGGGCAGTGAGTCCGCCCACAAAGGCTACACTACCTGTACTCACTACGCCGCAGACCAAGCCGTGATTGACGATGCGCGACGGATGACGGGCGAGCCCGAAGGCTCGGAATACGTCCCCCTCGACCCAAAGGAATTCGCCTCGCGGATCTTCCACACGTGTTACATGGGCACAGAGAACTCTAGCCCAGAGACGAGAAAACGTGCAAAGGACCTAGCCGAGGCCATTGGAGCGTGAGTCCCATCCCATCTCCACCAAGTGCAAGTCTGATCCGGGGGTGTAGGTACCATGTCGACTTGAACATGGACACTGCGGTGACTGCCGTCAAGGGAATCTTCAGCTTGATCACGGGACATATGCCTCGGTTCAAGGTCCACGGCGGGTCGAATGCGGAGAACCTAGCGCTGCAGAATATCCAGGTGTGTCGTCCGCCGCGGCGTTGCGCCGCTAGGCGCTCAGACCCTTTGTAGCGATGAGCTGAACACTTGGTAGGCCCGACTGCGTATGGTGGTAGGATACATGTTTGCCCAATTGCTCCCCTGGGCTCGAGGCAAGGTCGGCGGGTTGCTCGTCTTGGGCAGTGCCAACGTCGATGAGAGTCTGCGGGGATATTTGACGAAATACGAGTAAGTCCACGAGCCGTCTAGCTCGCACGCTGATCAAGGGTAGCTGCTCGAGTGCGGATTTGAACCCGATTGGGGGAATCAGCAAGACCGACTTGAAGCGGTTCATAGCCTATGCCCAGGTTGCGTTCGACCTGCCGATCCTAGAGTCGTGAGTTCTGCTACACTACACTACACCACACGACACACTGGCTGACATCGCGCAGGTTCCTGGACGCCGTGCCGTCGGCCGAGCTCATCCCCATTGGCGAGGACAACGCGGTCCAATCCGACGAGGTGGAGATGGGAATGACTTACGACGAATTGTCCGTCTATGGCCGATTGAGAAAGGTCGAAAAGTGCGGGCCGTATAGCATGTTTGGCAAGCTGGTCCAAGAGTGGGGCACCCGTTTGTCCCCGGTCGAGGTGGGTCCATGTTCTCCTCTGTACATCTTCCACGATCAGAGGGAAGGGAGTGGGTGGTGGAGGCTGACCGAGCGGTAGATCGCGCAGAAGGTCCAACACTTTTTCTTCACCTACGCCATTAACAGGCATAAAATGTGAGTACACCTCTCTGGCTGTTGTCCTCTCCTGTCTCCTGTATGGACATTGGTATTGACGGCGATGGCGTGCAGGACCACCATCACGCCTTCGGTGCATATGGAGTCCTACAGCCCAGATGATAACCGTGAGTCGCTCGGGAGGCTACTTCCCTACCGCTTGAGGGATGCTCCTCACTGTGGATCCTGCGACAAAAGTACACCACACTGACCGTGTTGGCGCCAGGGTTCGACCTCCGGCCGTTCTTGTACCCCGCGCGCTTCACCCATCAGTTCGGCCGGATCGACAAATTGGCCGAAGAGCTGCCCAACAGGGCGGTCCAGCCGGGCGCGGATAAGTCAAAGGTCGACTAGAACGGCCCGCTTCGTTGAGGGGTAGGAGAGGACAAGGGAGTCAAGGCTGGAGTGATGGGATAGATCTGCCGACGGCATGGGCGGACGTATAGATTGTGGGTTGATATGTCACACGGCAGATGTATAGCATTGGGCAAGTTTTCATCCTTACACTATACTCGCAGCATGATCGGTACCAAGAATCTCTCCTGCTGACCCATGTCTGCATAACCTCAAAAGACGACAGGCTTCCGCAAACGACATCCGAACAGCTGGCCCACGAGTAGACTTCACTGTGTGCATGAGTGTTAACCACATGCCCATGCAATACAACAAGTTCATTGACCAGTCTGGGAACCCACTGAGACTGGCTCTCACTCCCAAGCAGATTCTATCCCCGGGACTTGCGAACGAGTTGTCGTTCTGACCATTGTACACGCGTTCTTGCGGTTCCGATCGAGATCTACCGTCGCACGGTACAGCGCGGAGCGGCCTCGGGCCGGCCAAGGCCTTCTGTTGCTCCTTCCGCCGCTTCCATGCCTTATGGCAAGTGTTCGCAGCTCCGCGTGTGATTATGGCCTCCTTGGCCGCACTGGCTCCACGCGGCTCGTTGGCCTCAGCTGGCCCACTCCGCCTGCCAGACTCGCTATGCTTGCTACGCTCGCTGACTCCGCGCGCTCGCTACGCTCGCTGCGCTCGCCTAGAACCCCTCCCTCATCTCCCTGATCTTGTCGGCGTACGTGCCTGCCTTCTCCCGAAGATTGGACAAGTTCGGTATTGTTGGCAATGAGGATAATAGGGAAGTCGGCCCGACGACCACTTTGACCTATTAGCGGTGTCAGCAACGAACAAACGGATGTGTTACGGTACTCGACGCTCCCACTCACCATGATGGTCGGTTCTGCCGGATCCTGAATATCCTCCTCTCGAACTTTCCTCCTGAGCGTCTCCATAATCTCCCCAACGACGACCTTGTCCAAATCGTCCCTTGCCCGCATCAACGCCTCCACGAATTGCAACTGCGGCCCGTGTTTCTTTGCAAATGCCCAATAGTCCATAAAGACCATTTGACTGCTCGCGCTGAGCATCGCCACGACCGAGTCGAGCACGGCGAAATTCGTTTCTAGCTCTTCGGGCTGTTTAAACGTTGCGAAAAAGTCAAAGGCGAGTCCGACGTCTTTCCTGACCTTGTCCACCGCGCCGGGCATCTTGAGCGCTCTAGACGACGTCTTGCGCAGGGCAATCAGGTATCCAATGAGGAATGCGTCCAATAGGTCTTCGACCAAAATGTCAAATATGGACGGATTCAGGTGCGTTTGATAATCCGACATGTAGTCCCGCATCGTTTCGATAATCTGTTCCATCAGGGCTTCGTTGTACCAAGCCGACGTGAACAGCTTTGCCAGGGCAATCTTGAGGTCGTTGAACACAAAGTCGACGAGGGCCGAGGTGCATTTCTTGGCGACATCGAGGTATCCGTCGATCGCAGTGTTGATGCTTTCCACAATGACCTGCTTATATTTCGCCGAAACGAGCGGTTCCAGCCGGGTCGAGAGGGATTCTGCGTAGTCTGCCGATTTGAGCTGATCGTTGGCGAGGGCAATCACATATTCGACCAATCCCCCCGGCACCTCTTCCGGCTTTTTCTCCACCTGGAACCGGGCCTCCTCGGAGATTATCTTGAGCCAATTCTGTTGTGTCCTCTCCATCACTTTGGCCGATTCGACCACCACTCGCGCTAGGACGGCACCTTGGTTCGAATCCAGGGCGAGGTCGCATTGCTGATTGACCAATTGGAAGAAATCGACCACACCCTCCATACCAAACTGCCCGTCGTCCGAGATCTCGGGTTCGCGAGTCCTCCACTGGAACTTTGATGTCTCTTGGGTCATGAGGTTGACGGTCCACTCGTCCAGCTTGGTCACTATCAACTTGACATAGTCCTCGATCAAGTCCTGCGATTTCCCATCCAGCAGAGGCGGCTGCAACCACGCGTTGGGCACTTGCAACTCCTTCATACTGCTCTTGTATTCTTTGATCCAGCCGTGCAGCTCGAGCAGGGCTTTCGCCTCGGGGGCGCTATCGACAGCTTTGCGGATCGTCTCGTTGAGCGCCTTGTGATATCCCTTGATCAAGAACGGGGTGATCTCGTAGTCTTCTGGGAACAATGGCTCGACGTCGTCTTTGATCCGAATGATATCCTTGTAGATCCAACCCAGAGTCTCGATAAACCCGAGCAGGTCGTATTGATGCTGTTCGTAGTGCGAGTCAAAGGCCTGTTTGATCGACGCTTTCATAGTGTCGAGCAATTTGTGCCGATAATTCTTGATGACCCGCGCGTTGGCCTGCATCGACTTGAACTTTGACGCGGCGTCCGTCGTCGCAATCTTCCGCACGAGCTTCATCGCAACGGCCTACGCGAAGTCCGAGTCAGCAGTGTGTCAATCCCGATGGAACGACTGGCCCACCTTTTCATCCTCTTTACCCTCAAACTCGATAATCTTCAATAATCGCACCACCGTGCCTCCATTGCCCTTGCGCGTGAGCTCGACGACATTCGCCGCAATCTCCCACAACCACGACTCGAATTCTTGGCCCACTTGATCCAGATTCGAGAACCACTTGATCAACGTCTCCCGCTCGCTCTGCGCCGAGGCCGAGCCGGATTTCTTGGCTTGGTGCATTGTCTCGTTGCGAAAGGCTTCGAGTTGCTGGAGTTGGAAGTGGATCGGCAGGAGGTTTGGCGATCGTCCCATTGGACCACCGGGCTGTGAACGATCAGAGTCTAGTAATGCGGCAATGTGATCGACTTTGTCGGACATTGAGCGGAGGTTTTGGATCATCTTGGTCGTTTGGGTAAAGTTGCGATGGACGGTGGACACCTGTTCGAGGGGTCAGTCTGGTGTAGCAAATTCTTGATGAGACCGTCCGGCCTTTTCCACATATCACTCTCTCCCGACAACGTGGTGTTGGTGTGATTTGCAATCTCACAATTCTCTTCATCTCCACTTCCTGAATGATCCCCATCCCCTCCGTCCGTCGAGCCCGGAAGAAGAGCCAGACCCAGCACTCACCCTCGTGATCTTGTCGAACGCCTCGCCCGTGTCCTCCTCCCCCTTGAGCCTCTCCACCGCCATCATCTCCTCCCTGATCAGCGCTACGGCCGCCCGACTCGCTTGTAGCTTGAGCAAGGCATCCCTCGTGGCGTCCAGCTGGGCTTTGACCCCCGCTGACAATTTGGCATCCAACGCCGATTTCTCCTTGAGCAGCTTGTTCCTAAACGCGGCGAGCTTTGCCAGGTCGTCGGGCTGGCGGAGCACCTCGCCGACGGCGATAGACGCGGGTGTGGCCATGTCGTCTAGGAGATCTTCTACACACTCCACCAAGTACCGCTCTGATCCACTTATTGGGGGTGTAGCAAGCGGAGAAGTTGCACTGGCCGACCAGAACGGGATGTTTTCTGCCAAAGTCCGGCTTCGCTGAGGGAGGCCTACAGATGTGGTATGGTTTCAGAAAAGCATGATCTGCTGTGAGAAGGGCGGTGATGCCTGGCTGGTTCGCTGTGTGCTAGTATTCGATGTCGACTGGCTGCTGGTGACGTTGACAACATTGAGTCAGTAAGTGGACTGTGGACGGCCGGCGGACCGACGGACGCTCGGCAACCTGAAACGCAACGCGTGAGACGCCTATGAGCTGGGCCCACATTAGGCTCTCACAAGTACAACCAGCCTTTGGCGCCTATCTTGTATCCACCTCCACCTGTTTTGAGAATTTTGAACCACCTCGTACATAATGCACAACGCCCGGTCTATACGACTAGAACACTACTGTTCCTTATACACTTCCGCTCGCTCTTTCAGCTACTCCTCACTCGTTCAACATGGCCAAACACCCCAAGAGCTCCAAAGCCCCGATCAGCGGAAGCAGCAAGCAAACCACCGGCAAAGCCCGTCCTGCGCCATACAAGCGACCCACCGTCGAAGTCAAGTTTGAAGGCGTCCAAAGCGTTGTCGACAAGGGCAAGGGTAAAGCCACACCTTCCAGACCTGTATCAACACCCTCAGCAGCTCCGGTCGTTTCCACTTCAAAGCCACAACCGGCTTCATCAAACCAAATATCCTCCAACGGCTCGACCCTAACGGCCAGCCCGGGAACGTTTGTCATCATCGCGGGATCCTATGAAAAGCTGCTGTATGGAATAGAAGGGTCATACCCCCCTGGTCAGGAGAAACCGGTGCTCAAGCCGATCTTCATCTTTCCAGCGCATTTGGCATGTGTGAAAGCGGTAGCGGCGAGTCCGGGTGGAAAGTGGTTGGCAACAGGCAGTGAGGATGAGTTCGTCAAGGTGTGGGATCTGAGGCGGAGAAAAGAGGTCGGAAGTCTGTCACAGCATACCGGTGAGTGAGGGTATTTGGCTCGAGTTCTCAGAATCTTGGCCACCTCGGTGTAATGGACGGGCACGGGAGCAGCGAGAGCATAGGGAGGCTGTGCACGGGAAGCAAGTCGTGAGAAGCGCAGACGGTGTTGGGAGGTCATGCGGGCCTCGGAGATTGGCGCAGAGGTGTTTGACCACACTTTCAATGGACTCGCGCTAAAGTTGGATACATGAGCTGACTCGCCGCAGGCTCCATCACCTCGGTCCACTTCCCCTCGTCCTCCCACCTCATCACAACCTCTGAGGACTCCACCTTGTCGCTGTTCAGGACTTCCGACTGGGCCCTGCTCAAATCGCTAAAAGGACACTCTGGCCGTGTCAACCATGTCGACGTCCACCTAACGGGGCGGGTCGCTCTGACTGTCGGCAAGGACAAGACGTTGAAGATGTGGGATCTGATGCGAGGGCGAGGTGCCTCGAGTCTGCCCCTAGATACTGGTGAGTGAAAAGCTGTGCCGTTGGGTCTTGGCGCTGATGGTTGGGTTTGTAGAGGCTGAATTGGTCAAGTTCTCGCCAAAAGGTACTCACTTTGCAGTACTCTACCCCAAGAAAATCGAGATATACTCTCTGACGCTCAAACTCCTACACACGTTGAAATCAGAGTCGCGTTTCAATTCTCTGCTTTTCGCCACCATTCCCTCCGTTGGGGATAGCGAGGAGGAGGAGGATGAGGAGGAAGAGGAGAATGTCGAGTTGTTATGCGTGGGAACGGAGAAGGGTGTTGTGGAGGTATACACCCTCGAAATCGGCACATCGGAAGACGAATCTGAGGATGAGGAAGACGAGGATGAGGATGAGATGGATGGCGATGGGCCGAAAGCCCAGGGTAGCAAGTCGGAAGGATCAGGAGCCGACGTTGTGAGAATAGGAAGCTTGACCGGTCATACGAACAGGTGAGTGATGTGGGATATGGTCTGGCGACGGGCACAGCAAGGTCAAGATCAAACCAGCATCGATCGAGCCGCACGGAGTCTGTCAGCGACAGCGCGCCCAGCGATGATCTCTCCGCAGAACACGTTGACCTCGCCTTCATGAGCGAAACGTCTGTTTGGCTTGTTAGGAGATCAGCCTGGCGCTCGCTGTCGCGGATGGACTTGAATGTCACTTTCAGCTGAGATGGCCCTGTCCATCGGGCAGATGCTCGGTCGGATGCCGCTCGTTGAAGTTTCGAGGCTGTTTGACTGACTCCTGCTATAGAGTGAAGGCCATCTCATCACTATCCTTCGACAAACCAGACTCCACCACACCATCCATCCTGCTCTCGTCAGTATCGTCAGATGGGTTCATCAACCTATACGACGTATCGGAGCTATACGCCTCTGCTGTGCAAGCCAAGGGAGAAAAGGTCATCGAGGGATTGCCAATTGGTTCATACGATACAAAGGGCAGTCGATTGACAGTTTGCTACCTGGCCGAAGGACGTGCGGCCGGTAGCGCAGTCAAGACGGAGATCAAGGAGGAGAGGGAGAGTGTGATTGGTGTTGACGACGATGACGAGGATGAGAGTGGGGATGAGGTGGACATGTATGACGACGAGGAGGAAGAGGACGATGGGATCGAGGTCGAGCTGGAGGATGAGGAGGAAGAAGACGAGGACGAGGAGGAAGATGAAGAAGAGTGAACGGGATGCAGCGTTGACGTTGACCGGGTGATGCATGATGCAACCTGTAGCTACGAGTGCCACACTGTGACGCGTTGCATCTCTCCTCTGCTCGCACGCCCCGCTTTCGGCGTTATCCGGCGTTTTAACCAAACTGGACCCTGACTGTGCTCGGGCATTGCCGTTTTGTGAATTGTTTTAAATAGTCTGAGGTCATCACCCACTTCCAAGTCCTCCCCGCGTCTTCCCAAGTTTTGAATTCATCAACAACAACAAACAAAAAGTGGAGGGCGGTTTCCACGTGTCGGCCCCGTTTCATCTCCCTCACTCCAAAGTCATACCACCTCCCAGACTATTACCCTCTCCCGGATCCAGATATTTAAAGGAGCAGACGTCGAGTTACATAGTCAAAGGTGAGCATGAACGATTGAGAACCAAACAAATCCCCCGGTCCCGGGACGTCCTTTCGTATGAGAGGACGAGGGAAAGGACTGGACTAGCTAGGAGCATGCAATAGGACATGGACATATAAGCTTGTGGTCATAAGGAATAA
Organism: Bullera alba; assembly: GCA_001600095.1. Taxonomy (NCBI): domain Eukaryota; kingdom Fungi; phylum Basidiomycota; class Tremellomycetes; order Tremellales; family Bulleraceae; genus Bullera; species Bullera alba. Next base: position 916,090 of record BCIX01000007.1, read on the forward strand.
ACGCTGACGTCTTGATCGACATTACTCACTTGCAAATCTACGCCACCGTCGTAATCTCCTGCACTGCCAACCTCAATCGTCAACCGCCTTCCATCTTTTAAACTCCTCCTTCTACTCTTCTCAACCGCCAGATGTCCGACGAGCCACAACCTCAGTCCATCCCTCCACCCGCCTCCGACTCGGTTTCGCTACCCGTCGACCCCCCTGCTGCACCTCTGAAACCACTGCTGAACCCTCTGCAGACGAATGACACGCCACAGGGATCGACTATCGCGGAACCACCTAGGAGTCCGAACCCTCTCAACACGGCAACGGACGAACGAGGCAACAATGCCGAGTTGGACCTTCCAAGTGCCAGCGGTAGTGTAGTCGGACCAGGAGATGTAGGATCGGAAACGACTCCAGTGGCGGAGGCTTCGACAGTCCCTGTGGCATCAGTCGTGCCGGAGACAGCAGAAACTTCCTCCGAAGTTCCCGCACCCGTCGCGGACACGACACAACCTCCCTTGCCAAAGGATGCCACGCCGCCACCACCCCCAGAGCCAAAGGACGAAGTACCCCCAGTCCTCCCACCAAACGCTATTCCATCAGCTGTTCCTACTCCTTCAGTCATCACCGTGGAGGATCCTCTAGCAGCGGCTGCTGTCCCCCCGCCTTCGGGTCAAACGCCAGCACCCTCTTCTCAGCCCGGACCCACATCCTCGGATCAAGTCGATGCAGGTCTGACTGCCACGCCGGGAACGGTACATACGAACGGAGGTGTCCATTCAGATGCCATGGATGTGGATGCAGCAGGAGAGGACGAGGAGGTCGAGCCACAGGGGTTGAGCGGAAGTGCTTCGACGAGCAGCCTGAAGCGCTCGGGTGAGGAGCTGAATGGAGTGGAGCCAAAGAGGATCAAGGAGGATTCAAAGCCAGCACAGCTCCCCGATCCATCTCTACAAGCCGCTGCCCCAGCTCCACCTCCGACACCCGCTCAACCAGTTCCAGCTCAACCTCAAGTCGCCATCGACCCCAACGCCCCTCCACCCCCTTGGCTTACATACACCCCTCCAGCGCCTCAACCTTCTGGCCCTTCCACCCCATTGACCGCGACGCAACATCGACATCTGCTGTCTTCTGTCCGAGCTCTCAAGAAGAACAAGGAGGCGATCAACTTCCTCCTTCCCGTAGACGTGGTCCGATTCGGCATTCCACACTACGCAAACATTATCGACAAGCCAATGGATCTCGGCACAGTGGAACAGAAGCTCATTGTCAGCGATCCACGCGGACCTCCCAAGGATAAGAGCAAGATGAAGTCCTGGGATCCTAGCAAGGGCTCGTACGGCAGTGTCAGCGAGGTTGTCCAGGATGTGAGGCAGATTTGGGAGAACACGAGGAAGTTCAACGGTCCGGATCACCTCGTGACCCAACAGGCCAAGAAGCTGGAAGAGGTGTTTGAGAAGATGGTAAAGAACATCCCTGCAGAGGTGAGCATTATCAACACTGATTCAGATCGGTACTGACCCCGATAGCCACTCGCACCTCCCACTGCCCCTATTGCCACGCCCTCGCCTGCACCCGTCGCTGGACCCTCGAGTACTTCAGCCAGACGAGCTTCGATTTCGCAACCACCCGTGATCAGGCGAACGTCCGATGGTACCGACACCCGACCCAAGCGGGAGATTCACCCACCCCCCTCGAAAGACCTCGCGTACGCCGACGTGCCCGGCGGTGGTCGAAAGCCAAAGAGGAGAAACGACCCACAGCTACAATGGGTCGCGAGGACGATCAAGAATTTCGAGCAGACCCAGAAACACTACAGCGTCATTGCACCTTTCCTCTATCCCGTAGAAGACATTATTGCCTCGTTGCCACATTACTCGCAAATCGTGAAAAAGCCGATCGACATGCTGCACATCAAGCGCAAGCTCGAAGAGGGGGACTACGACGAGGTCGCCCAGGTTGACCAGGATGTCAAGTTGATGATCAAGAATGCTCTAGTGTTCAACCAGCCTGGCGAGCCGGTCCACGACGCTGCCACGCAGTTCAAACAGCTCTGGGAGGAGAAATGGAGGACTCTGCCGGCAAAGCAGGAGGCCAGGGACACGAGCGAGGATCCCCTGGGAGACGAGTACTTTGACGAGTCGGACGGTGAAGATTGTAAGTCGAGCGGATCCAACGACTCCAGAATCGCATGCTGACAACGCCCAGCTGCGAGGATACAAAAAGTCAAGAATCAGATTGCCGACTTGCAATCTCAGCTCGCCGACCTGGAAGCGAAACAGGCCAAGAAACGCGCCGCCGCCAAGAGTCGAAAGTCGAAACCACCCAAGGGCGCCAGGAAGCAGTCGATGCAGAAGATGTCTCCTGGCCTGAATGGCAATGGAAATGGCAGCGGGCCAAAGAAGGGCCGCAAGTCGAAAGACTACAGAGAGGACGATGGCGACGAGAGCGAGGAGGATTCGGGAACGGTCACGCTTTCGCAAAAGCAGGAGCTGGCGGAGAAGATCCAATTGGCGGATGGCGAAACGCTCAACAAGGCCATTGAGATCATCACCACAACGACATCCCTCGGAGCGGTGAGTACAGCTCGGGCCGTGGTCACGCCTTTTCTCCTTGATCACATATCCATCTCCATCCTTACATCTGCCAATGGCACCTTTCTACGTCCTCGTACCTGCCCTACATCGTTCTTACACCCCATTCCCACTCTCTTTCCTTGACGTTCGTTGTTCGTCGCTGACCCACACTCTAGAAGGACGAAGAGATCGAGCTCGATATCGACTCGCTACCCCCTCGCACCATCCAGAAGCTCTACACCCTGGTCTGTCGCGGCGGCCGCAAGTCTGGCTCCGGCAAGGCCCGTAAAACCGGCAAGAAGCAGGGCGGCTCTAGGAGGCGGGTCAACGAGGAAGAGGAGGCGAAGAGGATCCAACAGATGCAAGCCCAACTGGAGAGCTTTGGCGGTCGACCCTCTGGTCCGGGATACGATGGCGAGGATAGCGATAGCTCGGAGGAGGAGTCCAGCGATGAGGACTAGGCGAGTGCATATCGGTCTCGGAGAGACGTGGGCAGAGGAGTGGGATCGAGCGACGCCCAGTGTCCCGCGAAGAGAAGAAGAGAAGAAGGAAAGAAGTAATTCAATGTTGAGATGTAGAGTCGTAGAGGCCAACGCGTACTCGAGAAGTGGTCTGATGATACACGTACAGTGCTCGTCATGTCGACCTCTCGTCCGTATGTAGACACTAGATGCATGTGACAAGTGATCTATGTACCGTATGAGCAGTCAGCGCTGCAGTGGAGTAGATGCTCGTCGACGATGGAGTCAATGGGGCTAGCGCCGAGATGTCGAGCCGGACAGGAGCATATCAATAGCGGCTTAGGTCACCAACGGTCTAGTCAGTGCATTCATTGGCGTCAAGTCCATGACAGTGTTGACCACGATAGTTGGTATGGACTGCTTCAGGGCATTCAGGTCTCTCGAGGAGAAGGACGCTCGAGACAACTGACAAGTCAGCCTGAGGCATCCAACATACTAGTCTCGCGGAGCGAGCAATACCGAGTCGTACAGGCGGAGTGCCGAGTCATCACCAGATGCATGGAGGTACACACCCGCCCCTCCTGTTCAATACACAATGCTACTACACCCCAGCAACCCCCTTTCTTCTCGTTGCACACAGACAGGAATTCGCCAATCTGGATGCAACGGCAAGAAAGGCGGTTGCTCTGGCCTACGGCAGAGGCTTCCTTGACCAAGACAGGCCGGATACATCGACCTAGAGAGGCAGAGGAAAAGGACCAAAAATCTTGCTGTTGACCTCAGTGGCATGCGACTTGAGCTCAGGGCGGATCTGATCGATGCGTACGAGATCGTAGGGTTTGTTGACCAGGTAGGGGGAAAGTCCGGCGCGCAGCGTATTGTGTGCAGGGCGGTCGTGCTTGAGCTCTTGTCCCACCGCGGATCGGCGGATCACCTAGCAACTTCCTGTACCAGGCTACCAACAGATTTGGAATCAGAACCTAGGGCACTGGATATCGATTGGGTCGCGGTACTCCTCTCCATCCTGACGTCGCTTGTGGCATCTACTGTCTGCTCGAGTGCGATAGGTCGTCCCGGCGGCTTGAAAGGAACCGTTGAGTGATACGTCAACCGTGTTGCATGATCCCGAGGGTCATCAATCCAGCTCTCCTGCCGCCCTGCGCTCGGAGACCGTGTGGCTGTGGGAGCGGCTGGCGCATTGGCGAGGAGGACGAGATGGGCCAGCGCGGGACTCTGGACGATTGGTGAGAACCTGCTGAAGACACAGGTGAAGATGTGGGAGAAGTCGGCACCGGGACGGAAAGCCAGTTGAAACTCAAAACGTAGGATATAACCGTCGTCGAAGGTCGGCGAGAATTGGATCGGGCAACCATAGGCCTAGCTGGCAGACTCTCAAGGTGAGGATCGGCACAGGAGTCTCCTTCGCCGTTGCCGTTTCCCTTCAGCAGGCCAGGTTTACCTACAGATTTGGAATCAGAGCACCTAGAGAGCTGAAGTCCGGGAGTCGGGCCGAGCTAGCAGATCGTCAATCCGTGAGACCAAGACCTCCCGCCTCCTCGATCTTTGCCATTTTCCTCCACTTAGAAGAACCAATTACCTATGGATCTAGAAGCGGAGGACCTAGAGAGCTGAAGCCCGTGAGTCGGGCCAAGCTAGCAGATCCTCAATCCGTGAGAACAGGTCCACCAGCCTCCGTTGCCCTTGTCATATGCCTCGGCGACTTTCGTCAGTTTACCTACAGATTTGGAATCAGAGTACCTAGAGAGCTGAAGCCCAGGAGTCGGATGATCGGGTTCGCCATTTGGGTGTGATCGCCCATCCGTACCAACTCATACCGACCAGTCAAACGTCGTCGATCGAGAAGGCGATACCTCGTCGATATGGCTGAGTCCATGTCCGGCAGAGCTCGGCTTCGGTATTAGCGCCCAGCCGTCCACGAACACATATAGCCCAACTCCAGCCAAGCCGACGCTGCTCGCGAGTTGACTGGAAATGAGCGTCCAATATACGTCGGCTGAGGCGAAGTGAAAGACAGTACGTGGGGGATGGGGATTCGGACGACCTGGAGGCGTAGCGAGCTTGGCCAGAGACCAGTACGGAATTCGCAGGGCGTTTCGTGATGTTCTCGTGCCGTCAGAGCCGTCCCAGCATGGCGTGTTTACGAGTCGTGGTGTAGCGGCTGTACTGGCGCTTGACCGCTCGGCTTGAACGCGCCAACCATATAGATTATGGGAGAAGGGTTTGATCCCCGAGCGCAAGGCCAGGCTCCGGTTCGCTGGGTGTGTATGCGAAGCTTGCAGGGTACGGCACAAGCCACCTGTGCAGCTGACGAGTTGACTTGGTTCGGACTGACCACCCGAGATTGAGGGTCGAAGTCCACAGGTCACCGGAATCGGATTTTGCGTGGAGCAGCGACAGGAGGTTGCAACGGCGGAATCCCATGGGGAAGGGTCGACGGAAGGTTGGTGAATCCCGGGGCCGGGCTTGAGGTATCAGGAAAACCCTACCCCGGAGCCAAAGTGCTGATATTCGGCTTAAGCGTCTCCTCTATCAGCTCCAACAGAAACTCCATCGTCTTGGTGTGAATGATCGAAGGGAGTAGCAGATAGGCCAGGCTGCAGCGCAAAACTAGCAGGCTGATTCTGCTGATCGATCGTTGCGGGGTCGAGGGGTCCGCCTCTTCGTGCTCGCTTTCGCTTACGAGGTCCGTATTACAGGTGACAAATGCATAGTTTCCAAGAGAGGATCGGAGAGGATCCCAGCAGAGGTAGTCGTCGACCTGGTTGTGTTCACCAATGTTACCGTCACCGTCTTTGCTGAGGGTTGTCGTCTCGTACCCTTCGGGAACTGCCGTGCTGCCCGTTTGCACAGCTTTAAGCGCGTTGAGTCGGTTGATGAATGCACCGAGATATAGCGTTTGAAAGTGTTCCGGGCAAACGTGATCCTGGTTGTACAAGATGCAGTATGCCGCCGTGACACCTGGTACTTCCATCTCGGCTCCCACTCTTTGGTTTCGGGTGATGGAACTGAACTCGACTGATACGTATCGAAGGTCGGATAGCGGGTCATCGATGACTTGGAGTGGTCGAGATCCACGGCTCTTTCGATTACCCTCGTGATTGGCACACGGACACGTCGCCTGGCTGAGCTCCTTCCCCGTCGATCGTGTCCAAGCCCACCTCCCTTAGCTCTCTTTGTTCAACTCTACCTGCTTCGCTGCTGCATCTTCATTCTCTTCCTAGCTTCCACATCGCTCGGTTGCTCCGAGTCCGAATCCTCCCCGTCCTCCTCGTCTCCCGATGTTTCTCCCTCAGGTCATCGACCCAAGTCATGTCGACCGGGTCGAAACTTGTGCCTTCTTCATCATGCGTCAAATCCACTGGATCATCCACGTTACCGCTCCCTGTGTATCCTGGTGCCGTACTAACACCATCTGAGCGGCCGCTCACTGGCTTGTTGCCGTCCCACGCCGCTTTCGTCCGTGAAAACCACCTACGTCCATCTCGGCTGGGAATGTCACGTGGGTCGTTGATAGTTGGCAATTCGGAGAGTCGGCATTAGGTATGGCAGTAGGTCGGAACCATGTTCCGGTAGATTGGAAGTAGGTCATGATGGAGATGGTGAGGGGTTGCTGGATCGAAGTCCGCCATAAACCAATGTAGGCGTGGTGGGAGGTAGTTAGCGGGTCAATATCGGGGCGACGTTGCAAGATAGATCACCTGGCGACGGGAGTGGAAGGCGAGTCGAGTTCGCATTGCGGGATGAGAGTGTTCGAGACTGAGCGAGTCCATTTGGTAAGGAATGGATCGACGGTGAGGTGGGCATAACATCTCGTCCCTCTCTTGCTGAATGGTTGAAAGACTTTGCCGGAGCCCTTGGCCGTATTGGGGGATACCGACATGCAGAACGTGACACAGCGTTTCGTGGTACACTGTAGCCTAGTACATGTGGGTTTGCTCGATTGCTCGAAAAAACGCAGGCTTTGGCGGATCGGGGTCCTTCTCCACGTGAGTCGAGGGATGTCGATCCAGGTTGTGTTTGGCCAGATTGGGAGGTAATGGCATGGAAAACCTGACACAGCGTTTCGTGGTACACTGTAGCCTAGTACATGTGGGTGCGCTCGAAAGGACACAGTCTCTGGCGGGTCGGGATCTTTGGTCGAGAGAGCTGAAGGTGACTCGGGTCGTCCTTGATCTTAGTAGGGGACTGATCGCGCGTATGGCAGGTCCAGCTGCAGGTCCATGATGGCTAGCATCTCTCGCTGGAGGTCCGCAGGATCTAGTCTAGGATATATAAGGACACCTGGCGAGGTTGTTGTTTTGACTACTGGTGTTGTGGGTATGTGGCGTCGAACGACCGGGGCAGCTGGTCGTACTGTAGCCTGGCCCGTTTGCTCAAACGTGGAGAAGGTGCCGAGGTGGTGGAGTCGGCTCCAAGATAGTCATTCCCTTGGAGAGGAACGAGATGGGTTGGCGGCATTGGCGTACCCGTCGGATTGGGCACGTCGGGTGCTGACGGGCATCGTGGGTGACAGCCTTGTAACCTACGTAAGAGCGATCCTAGATACTAGGTCAGGCGAGATCGAACAACGCGGGCCCGGATAGGTCAAATGTTTCGGGGTGCTCCGGCGAAGGAGGGAAGGCGAGATCGAGTTGAAGTCCTTCCTCTCAGCAGATGCCTCGCAACAACAGAACCAAAGTCGTTAAAGGTTCGGCGAGACTGCGGTTGTGACCTGAACCCGAGCCGGAGTGACTTGAGTCATCACAAGACGTGATGAAATGCCACCCGTAGCATACCGCAAGGATGGACAAGAGACCGAAAGTCATGAAGCCTTAGCGAACAAAGCAAGGGAGACTATGCGTGGCCTAGTCGTATGGAGTAGCACCATGACGTTGTACAGTCGATAGACCAACTAAAAGCACCGGTCGGGTCATATGCCATGCGCTCGTGACCCAAAGAGCGTAAGCACCAAGTCGGGCCATGGGGCATGCGAAGTGCAGGCGATGCGGGAGGATCCTGGGAGTATCGCAGGCGCCCTCGATCACGTGCGGTTCTCCTTCTGGTCGCCCATATGTCTGTTCTCTGACCTGGATCGTCGGATGCCTTGAGTCCGCCTTCCTCTTTTGCGACATCTCCGTACCTGTTTATTCTTCCACCGTTTTGGCACTGGTTGCGCTCCTCCTCGTCGACTTGGTCGCCATGGCATTCGCCTTAGGGTTTGGCTTTGGCTTTGCCTTAGGATTTGCCTTCTTCCTCGCTTTTGCCTTCGCTGCCGCCTTCTCCTCCCAATCCAATTGACTTCCCGATCCCAGACTTTCGTGAACTCTCACTCCGATCCCGGCGCTCGACCGCGTTACTTGGAGAGATACTGTTTGGCTTCGTATCGGAACAAGTCGAATCCGGTCGAAGGAGGCGTCTGGTTTCCGTATGACGAAGCAATGGTGTTGCGTGGTAGCCGAGGGGTCTTCAGAGTCTGTTCCCGTGCAATCGGTGACCTCGGCTTCGATTGTGGACTCGAATTCCAGCATCCGCGTGCCTCTCACTCCTCGCGCAGCCCAGTCCCGCTGTCTTTCCTAAAGTCCCAGTGGGTCCTGTCCTCTGCCCTTGCCCAGTTGAAACCTAAGCGTGCTAGATTCCCTGACGAATCGCTCTCAGAGAACAGGATGATTGAGAGGTGGCTTCTGGAAAGGCGTCGTCCCGGTGATGGCGAACGAGGCGAATGAGACTCCAATCCGGAAACCAGAAATTGTGCTCTAGGAACGTGAAGGCCAGGTAGCCGATAAGGTCCGGGAATGAGGACCCGGAACCGAATCCAATGTAATGACTGGAAACAGACCGAGAGCGTGTGCTGTGAAAGCCCAGCAAGTGGTTGCGGACCTTCCAGACCCGCTGAATGTTGTCGGGGTCGTTGTCGTAGTAGCCCTGGTTTTGCAGGTAGTGCGGAGCGAGTTGAGGAATAGTTTTGCATCTTGAACGCCGTCGAATGAAACGTTCTGCAGGGGAATGAATGGCAACTTTGGTTTAGAGGTAGTGACTGGTTTGTCAACTTGGGCGGCATTTTTGCTCAACAGCGAGGAGAACTGAGTTTGCATGTTCGCCATTTGTTGCATGAGGGCTCTGATGGTCTCGGAGTCGGTGGGCGGTAGTGGTGGTGGTGGTGGTGGTGGCGGTGGTGATGGTGGCGCTGGTGGTGCTGGCGGGGTCGGTGTAGGTGTTTCCCCGTTGGTGTGTCCCGGGGTTGGACCCGCACCGGCGGCGGAGCGTTGGCTCATGTCCGAAGTGTGATTGTCTGGTTGTTCGTGTAGAAATCTATGCGATTGTCGTGGTGGCATAAACTGGGGTTGTTGCAAGTCGGCACAGGTGGAACCGGAAGACGGATTGAAACCGCTATCATGCTACGGGTGCAAGTGATGTGTCTTGGGGTTACAGTGACAGCATGTGGCCGGATGGAGTAGCCTTGGTGCAAACGCCAGGCAAAGCCATGGGAGGCGACGATCGACACTGTTGGCAACAGCGCGACAACCCGATACGAGACGAGATGCTCCGTGCAGATCCCAAGGGGTTGCAAGTGGATGTGGTACGAGCGATCTCCGACAGTTTGTGGCGAGATATAGCCTTGTTGAACTGTATATTGCGGGTCTGTGTTCTGGCGGCGTGAAGAGGTACTTGGACTCCGTGGGTCGAATTCCATCTTGTGGGTACGTGTCGAGTCCAGGGAGTGGCTTTTTGGGAGCGAAAGGGAGGCCGTACAATGGGTGTTGGCATGCGAGAACAGTCGGTGGAGATTCCCGGCGTTCATAAAGGTCAGGTCGAGTTCCAGCGGGTGATCAAGGGCTGAAGTTCTGATTCGGAATGACCCCTCCAGAACTCCGTCGAGGTACGATCGATCGGGCCGTTGTGTGGCTCTGGTCCAGCCCAGAGGGTAAAGTGATACTGGCTGATGCAAGACAATACTTGGGGAGATCCCTGGAGTTCCCGCCGCTTCCCGCCGCTGCGCTTCGTTCGAAGTTTGAATGGCGGTCGCAGAAGGTGCAGACGATTACGGTTGGTGTGTCACTTGCGACCTGATCCGTTGAAACCCTCTACAGCCCTCGCTCGGGATTGCCGCTGGTGCAGGTATCCAACACTGACGACGGCTCGAAATGAGCTCCATTCTCTGACATAGTAGACCAGCGTGCCGGGACGGGTTGTGATATCTCGGAGGTGGACGCTGATCGTGGGTGCGGAGCGGCACTTGGCGTAATGTCGCAGCGCGAGGCAGCTGGTTTGAGATTCATACGCGGGAGGTCCAATATTACCTAGACTATGGCCACTGAGGTATCCATAGAGTTGGCCCAGACCGGTAGGAAAAACCGCGTACCACGTCCACGAAAGGATCGGACCACCACAGGGCTAATAGCTCAGCTACAGCCTTTCGAGATCGTCCGTGAACAATCCAGGCATGGGTAGTCCAGTGAATCCTGTGCTCCCCCCGCGGATCCCATTGTGCCGGAGGTCGAAAGCCGCACTGTTAAGGATTACCAAGGAACAACCAGGGACCGGGAAAGAGAAAGTTCACTTACCGTGTGTTCATTGAGGCCGTCTTATGATGTCGAATAGTCCGCTGTCTACCGCCGGCAACTGGTGACATGGGGCCTGAGGCATCGGCATCGGCGGCATGTGAGTTGCGCTCCATCGAGCAGAAATGGCAGAGACGATCTCTCGAGTTGCGAGTTGGTTGCGATTCAGACTTTGTCAAAGTGGACAGAGACGAGCGGCAATTCAAGGCAAGGCGACTGAGCTGGCTCATTATCAGGCAGCCTACAGAGTCAGCCTGATAAATCGATACTGCCTGTCTTCCTCGTGCAGCCGGTGCAGCGGCCAGCCCGGCTGCCCAGATACCAGCAGATACCTCGTAGCCTTGCACTGTGTTCACCTGGCGATGTCAATTGGAGTCTTGAGACACAATCTGGCTTCCAGACTCGAGCTCGCCTCAGGACTCGCATCAACCGTGCGCGTGGACATGGATCATACTGTCAGCAACGAGCTGAGGCGGCACGATTACCATCCGGCTAAGCCTGCAAAGTCGGGTATCCTGTACGATGCAGTATGATCTGCAATGGTCCAGGCAGGCCGTCGATCCGAGCGATTTGGTAAGCATCCACCCCTATCTCCAATCTAAGGCGGACTCGCTAGCAGTCAACACAAAGCGATGGGACTATCTGGCATCCAACACACGGGTCTCGGATCCGCACATCCAGTAACTCGGTCTCGACCACACTTGCTTGTTCCAATTCGTCTCATTCAGCGTCCCGGAACAGCGGATAGGTCTCCGCCTTCCGGTGGCTGGGTCAACGACCCCGTATGGCCAGACGCTGATCGTTTGATGGCCTTGGCCAGACAGGGCCAGACGCTAAGTTGATGAAACGGATCATTCAGCATACGCTCGACAGCCGACGCCTTCCCGAATCTCCGTTCCAGTCAACAGCGACTCCGTCATCCAACACAATACGACTCACGCATCGAACGACTCGCTCCGCGACCTCCCCGAGTGGATGTTTCATGGCGCGACACCACCACATGCATCTTGCATACCCCTTACCAGCGCGTCGCCAAGTGAATTAACTGGACGGGAAATTCCGATCTCGACTGCGGATGAAATCACATATTGCGATGGTATGATAATGATCATGCGGATCTGATTGCTGGATTGCGATATGGCCCAGGGAGTGATTCGCGACCGTGACTCGGATGAAGTCAGTGAGTACAGGTGATACGAAGACGCGGGCGCGTTGAATGTGTGGAGGCGCCAGGCGCAAACCTCGAACGTTACTGCTGAACGACTTGGAGGGAAGGTTATGAGCAGGTCTGTACAGGCCAAGCCGCAGGCAGGGATGGCGAAACAGAGTAAGGGGTCCCACTACACTTTGACCAAGTCAACCAAACCAGTCAACAATCCACTCGACTGACCCCGCAACCAATCTCCACTGAAGAACCACAACCGCCCGCCAGCTAAGACGGTGTTATTGTCGATGTTTGTGAACGCCGCCGGGTCATGTTTGCATAGATGGGATGTTTGACAAGATCTCTGTTGGTCGCCAAGGCGAAGTAGACGGTCTCGAGGATGGAGAGGGATGTCCTTGACATGTATATAAGTCGCGAGCGAACCACCTCATTCTTCTCCATCAGTTCACCTTCACCTTCACTTCACTTCCAGTCCGGTCTACCGTTCCCCAGTTCACTCTCGCTTACTCGTTGCTCGTTGCTTTCAATCGACTATCTTTCATTGCTATAATCACACCAGCCTCAGCTTGTTCAACCACCAACCCACACTACACAACCCCAACTCACACCACGATGCTCTTCAAGACCACCTTCCTCGTCGCTTCGGCTCTTTCCACTCTCACTGCTTCGGCTGCGCCGCTCCTTGGAGGACTTCTCGGTGGAGGCAAGACCAACGCCGTGGCCAACGTCAACGCCGAGGTCAAGGTCTTTGCCGATGCTTTCCTCGGTACCACCACCGGCGGCCGGGCCAAGGACTGTGGTGCTCTCCAGGGTCTCCTAGGTCTCGACCTCGACCTCGACCTTGATCTAGACCTGTCTTTGGGCGGACTGGTGAGTGATCTGGAGATTGTAGCCAATGACCCGACTTGACAGCTGACCCTGATTTAGCTCGGCGGCGGCAAGAAGCACCCACAGTGGCCGTCCAAGCTGCAGGACTGGACGACCGGCCAGTGCTTCAACACCTACCGAAACCGAGAGCTCTGTACCGAGGTCTCTGCCTACCTCTCCGTAGTGTTCTACGGCTACGAGCGAGGATGGACCAGTCTCGACATCCTCGCCACGCTCGGCGTTCACCGAGTCAACCGATGGCAATGGGTCATCCAGCACTTGTGCTCCACCCCAGGATACGCCAAGGGCCAGTGCGGCTGGATCGGCCAGGAGGTGAGTACAGCAAGTCTTCTCAAGGGTGACTGTGCTGACTGTTGGCGCAGTGGTCTAGATGGTACAACAACTACATCTCTGCCAACGTCGACGTCAACCTATACGTCAACAACCTCACTCAGCTCAAGGGACTCGGTCTGCTTGCCATCATTGACCTGCACGTCGATGCCGACGTCGACGTCAAGGTCACTCGAGATGTCGCCGACGCCAACGCTCAGGTCACTGGTGACTTCACCCTGGACGAGTTCCCAATCGAGGGCGACAACTACATCGTTGGCGAGGACTGGGAGCTCGCCGTCGCCGCCGCCAACGAGGCAACCCACTAAATGGTCTGCCCGCTCGACAGGCCGATGCCGATGGTTGAAGGCCGTGCGATACGCCTATAGAGTATCATGTGGTCCCTCCAATCTCGACTCTCACTCCACTCTCCGTCTCTGTTCAGTTTATAATTTGGGTCAGCCGTCGTCCCCCCGGAACCGATCCCGCATCTCGTCTCATTACAACGCTTGGGTGTTGGTTTCCGCTATTTTTCCTTTGAGGGACGAGGTGTTTTGTTGCTATGGTTTTGTTTGTACAGCATGCACTTTGTGTGTGGTGCATCTGAGCGACCCGGCGGCGGTCTTGACGAGGTCTGCGATACGAAACCACATCGCAGCGCATTCTAAAGTGTATCAAATCGTGCATGTCTCGTGCTGCGACGTATCGGTAACGTACGGACCGGAAGAACCTGTGATCCTTCGCGACTTGCACCGTCCCCGCCGTTTCTCATAAGCCACACGCCTATCACCTCGACCACCTGTACCACCGCATCGTCGATGCCTCCACGTCCAGCCAGTGACCCATGACAAGCTTCCTTTGCAACGTCCTTCCATCGCAATCTATAGTGAGTTGTTGGGCACAAGCCGGAGTTGATGTAGGCGGTGATGTGAAACGGGAGAATGGTTTATGAGAGTGGCAGAGGTCATGGTCAGTGAAGGTATGACACTATATTCACAGGACTGACGACTAGGTTACGTGCTAGTCTCCGTGTCCGCATCTTCCTCGTCACTCGGTACATCAGTGCAAGATTGCCAGCGGTAGAAATCTTCCTCTCTTCTGATATCCTGGTCCATTAACCATGGCCGGTGGAAGTAAGGGTCGTAGAATAAGGCGTGGAATTCTCTGAAGGATATCTTATGAACCATGTCGACCAGATTATCTACCAGTTGGTCGGGGGTCGCCTTCACATGGTAGCCAGCTGGGTCATTCACCTCCATACCCTTTTTCACACACTCTCTGTCATCGTGCTGCTCTTGATATCCAGCCACGACGACCTTGTAGCCGTCCTGGACGAGGGCAAAAAGGATCGGTGGCAGGTCCGGGTCAAAACCTATCCATGGGGAGAGCAGAACAACCTCTGATAGACTTGGATACAAATCGTGGAGGAGTCGCTGTTTCTTTGGTCCATTCTGAGTCGCGGGTGGCCTTGAGTCCTGTAGCCTCAATGCTAGGCATTGCATCGCTCTGTATTTGACTACTAGCCTGGTGGTGCGAGAACGAAATGAGCCGAGTGGCTTTTCGAGATTGATGGAATGCTCCCCGGGGGTATAGGCTACGCCGAGCGTGACACCTTCCCGGTCGACTATGGTGCTATTGGCCAAGTCTGGACATCTGCTTATGCTCCGCGCGGCCAACTCGGCCAAAAGAGGGTGTGAAGCTTGATCAAAGTATGTCGTCGGACCTTCCAAAAACAATATTTCGACTCCGGCGAATGAGCACGAGCTCAAGTCGTCGGTCGATTGTTGGGCCTGGATTCCCAAAGCTCGAGCGTAGGACATGTTCTTGATTTGCCGCGGTGATGGCGTCGTCTCCTCACCTCCGCTGCTGATGTCTAGAATTCGTCCATACATGCCGTAGCTATAATGGTCCGTAAGATCCACCGTCCTGTACATCATCGGAGCGGACATGGCCTCGAAAAATCGATTTCACCGAGCTGATCTTGACGAGGGTTCTCATGTCGCAAAAGTCGAAGATGGTCCGAAGGAGTTCCGGGCTCTCGAGCATGCTGCGCCTCGCCGACCATTGGTTCAGTAGAGTTGACTCCGACATTTGAGTGAATATGAGCGAGGATCTTTCCCGATGGCGCATGAGTCGCGATACGGGAAAGCGTGGCGGTGTGCAGCTTTCGTGCTGCCTTGGCAAGTGCCTTGGTGCAAGCTGGTGCGTTGAGTTCAACCGAGTTGCATCTTCGAGTTCACACGATCGCCATTGGGAGCTGAGCACCTGCCAGCAGGCCTACATCTCGCAACTCTGCCCGGTCCAGGCTCGGGACGCCCGACATTGCTCCTAATACCACCTCTCACTTTGCCACGCTCGGCGGTTCGGCTGTCCGGATCAAGCAGTGTGTCCGGGTCAATCCGCCGAGAATCTACCGACGATACTGCCGCGGACAACCGTGGGGTGAGCCAGGAGTGCGAGCTTTGGGTGCTGGGTGACGTTTAAAGCGCCATCGACAATCCCCCTCCCCCCGCTTCCTTCTTTCTTCTTCCATCTCTTCTCTTTCTCTTTCTTTCTCAACTGAACAGTGGATAATTCTGCCCAGTATACTATCCTCACTCTTACGCTCATCCCGAATCCAAATCCCAAGAACACTCAACATGGCTCAGTCGTCGTTCACCCTCAACAACGGTAAGAAGATCCCTTCGATCGGTCTCGGCACTGTGAGTCATCCTTGGGGGAAATGGGCACCGGAAAGATCGAGCTGACCTGTATGCGTTATAGTGGCAGTCCGCGTGAGTTGCGCAGTGTTTGGCCGTCAGGCACACTTGTCTGAATCGTACTGATCTGTTCGCCCAGCCCAGGAGAGGTCGCTACTGCCGTCGAGGCTGCTATCCGAGTGAGTAGATCGCTGAGCGAAATGCGCCGGAGCTCCGTTGCTGACTGGTTCAGGCTGGTTACAGGCACATCGAGTGAGTCACTTGCCTCAACCGAGACGCCCGGGCCGCCGGTGATCTCGGCGAAGTGACTATCAGCAAGATCCCCACTGACCGTGGTGTTTCCAGCTGTGCTTGGGGTTACCAGAACGAAGATGAGGTCGGTCAGGGTATCAAGAACTCTGGCATCGACCGATCGGAGCTCTTCATCACCTCCAAGCTCTTCGAGATCCACCACCACCCAGAGCACGTCGAGCTCGCTATCAAGGACACCTTGAAGAAGCTCGGTACCGACTACCTCGACTTGTACTTGATGCACTGGAACGTGAGTGATTGCCTAATTGGCTAGACCGGTAGCTGGACTAACTGTATCTCTATAGATCAACTTCCAGGTCGATGTTGAGGAGGGCAAGCTCCCAACCTGGGACCACGTCGTCAAGAACAGCGAGGGCAAAGTCAAGCTCGACGTCCCCCTCTGTGACGACGTCACCCCAACTTGGAGGGCTCTTGAGGCTGTAAGTCGAGAAAACCGCTTTGGGGGGCGGCTCTGACCCGCTTGTAGCTCGTCGAGAAAGGCTTGACCAAGTCTATCGGTATCTCCAACTTCAACATCAACCGAACCAAGAAGCTGTTGAAGGAGGCCAAGATCAAGCCCGTTGCCAGTAAGTGGGCTTTGTTGCACTCGTCGCACGTAGCCCTAACACCTCACAGACCAGGTCGAGCTCTCTGTCCAGAACCCCCAGCCAGAGCTCATCGCTTGGTTGAAGAAGAACGACATTGTTCCATGCGCCTACTCTCCATTGGGTAGCACGAACGGTACCGCCCTCCGAGAGGACCCCGTCGTTGTCAAGATCGCCGAGAAGCACGACGCCCAGGGCGCCACCATCCTCCTCAGCTGGCTGCTCAAGCAGGGCGTCGTCGTCCTGCCCAAGTCGGTCACGCCAAAGCGAATCGAGGCCAACTTCAAGAGTGAGCATCTTGAATCGGCTTGAGACTGCCCAGTACTGACTACCGACTCAGCCGTCGAGCTTACCGCCGAGGAGGAGAAGGAGGTCGCCGCTTGGGCCGAGAAGCTGCCAAAGGTCCGAGTCTGCGACCAGTCTGAGAGTGAGTACAAACGGTAAAATGAAGCTATCGGCGCTGACCCGAAGTAGGCTTCGACCCATACTACGACATCTACCAGGAGAACACCGAGTTCTCAGACAAGAACCTCTGGGCTCAGGAGCAGTAAATCTGCTACGACTAGATGTGTCGGTTTGCAGCACTAGGCTGCTGAGCGACAGCAGTCTCTGTGAGAAACGTAGCTGCCCAAAAATACCATGTATCTGAATATGGTCAAAGTCGACTCGGACTAAATACAAGCGATTGATGTTACAAGTGCTGGTGTGAACGAGACGATCCGATACAGTGAACAGCTGACGGTACAGGATTAACGTCATGGGCTCAGTCGATAATGGTCCACTGCCTGATGCATGTAACGTGTCTGAAGCGCAGATGTCAAGTTGATGCGGCTGAATGGCCATAGCGTTCATGCGTCATATTTGAGTATGGCTTACCATACTAGCATCCAATGCGCAATCCCGGGCCCGCTGACCTTCCATGACCGAAACCTCATATATTTCTACTCCTGATCAAGCCCTTGACGCTGTTCGCCGCATAACTCAGCCACGTACTCAACCCCTCCGAAGCTCCGTCCACCTTCTTCAGGTTATTTGCTAGATCTTGGTATTTCGTCAAATTGCGCTCTAGGCTAGACTCGGCTTTGCCCAGATGGGGGTTCAGGTCAAGCTGGCCTTGGGGCGGTGTCGACGTGGGACCTGGGTCACTGGCGGACAAGGAGGCGGACTGGTATGATGCCGATGGAGGCGGTTGGAGGAGATGCGACTCGGAAGAGAGGTATGCTAGTGAGAGAGCCAGGCGGGATAGATACCATTCCGACTATTGATAGCAGAGGGTCAGCACTCGATCATTAATCGACTGTCGGGCCCTTTGTCCGCGATGGGAAAGAGAGTATCGAGGAAGAAGAAGGTATATGCACTCACCCCTGCGCCCGCAGGCTCGCCGTAGAGATCTTTCACTACCCCCTTACCCCTCTCCTCCCCGATGAGCGCTTCATCGGCTATACGCCACGCATAGCCCATCGGGCCGATCGGGTTGAAGGCGAGAAAAGGGAGTCGATGCTGAGTCGTCGTAAGGAACGAAGAGACGAGGGAGGAGGTCGTCTGTTGGAGGTGTTGAGGATCGAACGCTGCGTTGTGGTTCGAGTTTGGATTGGAGGAGGACGTTGATGAAAAGTCTTGGTTGGGTGTTGGTGGTCGATAAGCCGGTGGAAGGGTCATTCCCCGCAAAGCCGACGACACGCTTTCCGGCAGACGAGGAATGGGTAGCGAATGTGTGTTACTGGGCGAGGACATCAGGGCATATGCCTAGACCCGCTCAGCTCCTGAGACAATCGGAGTTCCCGCAGCTCACTCACCTCCACTAGATGTTCACCCAATCTCGAACTATACCTCAACCTCTGCCTCAACCTGATCTTCACTCTCTCTTTGGACGTTCCCGTCCCCTGTATACCAGATCCTGCGTCATCGCTCATCGACGTCAAGCCGGCCTCCTCCCATGCTGTAACCAGGGCTCGACATGGCGTGGTGGTTCCTTCGCCGAAGAGGGTGTCGATCACGCCGGGATCTACAGGTGCAAACCGATGGTCCGGATGAGACGAGGGTAGTGAGGAGAGAGAGATGGAAAGGGTGTGTCGGGTGAATGAGTGTGTGGGCAGGAGAGGGATCGAGTGCTTCAAGATGGTAGATCGGAGCGACATGGCGAAAGTGCTCGGAATGTCGAGGGGCTGATTTGATGGTGTAGCTCTCAAAGTCGATAGGCCGTGGTATTGCAATGTTATAGATACCCTTGCTTGTCCTTGAGGACGATGAGCTTAGAGCAAGACTACAGTCATAACGCCAGGCCCAGCTGAGTGAGCCGACAGACTGACTTTACGATCTCCTCCTCCGGGTTTATCCGAGTTTACCCGAACCGAGATTTCGAAACCGAGACATGAAACAAGCGTCAAGATGTCGGAGAGAAGTTGAGCTAGTTGAGATCGACACTCAATCGACACTCGACAGGGCAGTGACAACAACCAGACGACGATGAGAGGAGCAAGCGTCGGAGCTATCCGGAGGATCTTATCCAGTCCAAGAGGTCTCGCACCTCTCGGCCCTACGAGGGCATGTCGGATCAAGGCACTCAACAGGATGATATTCCGATCCAACTCGACCACCTCGAGCTCTCCGCTGCCTGGTGTCGCTAGTCCAAGTCAGCTCTCAGCTCATCATGGTCAGCTCACAACAGTATCTGAAGGAGTGGACTCAGCTGACAGTGATGTCTAGGTCCACGAGCAGATATCACGCATACCTGCGCAAAATTGTCGTCTGGGCTGGAAGGGGTGGAGGTCGTGCTTGGAGGATGGCTCTACTCCCAGCGGTGAGTGGCAGCCCACTCACGAGGGCGTCAACGGCGAACCTACCCTAACAGCTGGCTCTATTTCCTCATCGGAACCCCAGCTGATTCAATAATTTCACAGCCGAGCTTCCGCCTCGTTGCACTTCTTCACGCTACGAGACTCCTCGTCGAGCGTGCAGCTAGTGTGCAGGGATGCACAAGTCGCCGAAAGGCTGATGACATATCCGCTGGAAAGTGTGGTGCAGGTGCAGGGCAAAGTGCAGAAGAGGAAGCAGCAGGCAAAGTCGGCGAGCGGTGACGAGGTAAGTGAGGGGTGCCACTGGCGTCCGGTAGCAGCGATACCGCAGCGCGGACGAGCACACGCTGACCAGCTCCAGGATGGCCCTCATGCCGTCGAGGTTGAGATCACATCGGCGACTCTGCTCAATCCGGCAGAAGCCTCGCTGCCATTTTACCCAAACCGAGCTGATCTAGTAAGTGCCTAACGCACCAGCCTCCACTCGACACAAGACAGTCTCCGCTCGCATTTGCTGACTAATTTAGGCTAATGAGGATCTGAGGGCTCAGTACCGCTATCTTGACCTCAGGCGGCAAGAGCTCGCAGATAACATAAAGCTGAGGAGCAAAGTGTCGCATCTTGTGCGAAACTATCTCCACGACAACGGTGGGTTCACAGCTTTGGCTTGGAATTACTTCGATTGATGGCCGGTTAGATTTCACGGAGGTCGAGACCCCAGTCTTGCTCAACTCGTCGCCGGAGGGTGCAAGGGAATTCCTTGTCCCCACCAGATCGTCGTCCTCCCAATCCAGTCCCGCCGCTGCCCCCCTTGCTGCGTCAAGCTCTCCTGAAACGGCGTCATCCTCAAGTACGAGCTCCCAACCGACATTCTACGCCCTACAGCAGTCTCCACAACAGCCCAAGCAGCTGCTCATAGCGTCGGGCGCTATAGAGCGGTATTATCAGATCGCCCGGTGTTTCCGTGATGAAGACGGCAGGAAGGATCGCCAGCCGGAGTTCACGCAGATCGATCTCGAGATGAGCTTTGTCAGTGGATCCTCACAGGCCCCAGGAGGAGGAGGACAGGACGCTTGGGGTATAGGAGGTAAAGAGGTCCGAGGGGTAGTAGAGGGTTTGATCAGGAAGATCTGGAAGGAGATCAAGGGTGTGGATGTGGAGGAGATCAGAGTCATGCCGTATCAAATAGCCATGGATGTGGTGAGTGATAAGGATGGATCGAGACCTGGCTCGGCTGACCCCAGTTAGTATGGTTCCGACAAGCCAGACACGAGATTCCAGAACTATGTGAGTGCCGTCTGCGGGGTGCAGCTTCGGCTCCGTGAAGCTAGTTTGTTGTAGTTACTGACTCCTCTCTAGACCCTTCCCATCGGTTACTACCCCTCGCTAAGCGACAACGACATTGACAAGATCTTGCTCGATCAGAGTCAATATACCGTAGAATGGATGATCACCCGAGCCCGGGATGCCAGAAACCTCAATATCAAGTCGTTGACGGGTAACAACCAATTCGTAAGTCCGATACCCTCCCTCTCCATCCGCAATACTGAATTAATCCCCGTGGCACTTAGATCGACCACGTGGTGATCACGCCGGAGAACGTCCAGACGTGGCCGAAGGAGTCGCCGCTCACGGCGACAATGGGCCTTGAGCTGAATGCCGAAGGAGCGGTGGTGAATAATGGTGAAGCCGTGCCTGGGGATATCATCTGGTTAGCGCAGCGGAAGAAAATCGCAGAGGTGAGTAAGCCGAACGTGCTTGCAGGTTTCAGCGATCGAGTGCGATAGGTCTGGAAGGGTGAATGTTCTGGACTATGTCCCGGAGCTATACCCCAGAAGGCACCTCAGGACGAGCATTATTGCCCATGACCCGGTGGTGATGGTTTCCTGGAGTATTCACTGACTCGAGCTAGGGCGGCTGGACGCAATTAGGCAGACTGCGAGTCAAGATCATGGAAGAGCTTGTCTCGAAGGGTGAGTGGGGTCTGGACTCGGGGATACAGCATGAGGCTGAGATCTTTTAGGCCATATGACCTTGACGTCCGACCCCCACTTCCTATGGGTCACCCAGTTTCCACTGTTCACCCGGGCCGATGAGGACAAGGAGGAACTGGCAAAGGGCCGCTGGGCAAGCTCTCACCATCCATTCACTGCGCCAATGTGGGAGGACATGGACGCGCTGAAGAAGGGCGATGTGGAAGGGGTGAGTGGTCGTCGGGCTGCTGTGCTTTCATTTCGCGACCAGGAATTGTCAGAATCTCTGGGTTCGACAGGCTGCTGAAGGAGCCATATTTTGTTGGATTTCGGCTGACCACTTATAGGTCCGGGGACAGCACTACGATCTGGTCCTCAATGGCCAGGAGATCGGTGGTGGGTCGGTCAGAGTGCATGATGCCCAGCTACAGGAATACATCATGAGAGACGTCTTGAAAGTGAGTACTGCCTAGTCCATGCCTTTCTAGCGAGAACTGATACAGCGACAGCTCGAGGAAGAAGAGATGGGCAGGTTCTCGCACCTCCTGCAAGCGCTCAAATTCGGTGCTCCCCCTCACGGAGGTATCGCTCTAGGTGTGTGCCTGAGGTCGAAGATCCATTGACCAACGACATACTGACCCTGAAGCAATAGGCCTCGACCGACTCGTCGCTATACTCTGCAACGCCAAATCGATCCGAGACGTCATCGCATTCCCCAAGACCACTAGCGGCTCAGACCCGGTTTTCAAGTCGCCCTCAACCACCTCGGAGGCCGTGTTGAAGGGGTACGGTTTGAGATCGCTCTAAGGTCTGCGTGCGCGTATGACTGCGATTAGAGTGGACATGAGGCGAATATGGAGGCAGGGAGGCCACGCACAGCGTAGCTGACGTGAGGATGCCTTACCAGCTTCGAGTGGAAGATCAGCCGGTCAGCCCGTGTCGACGACTCGACCTGCGAGATTGGGCATTGTCGTCTGTGACAATGCTGGAACGATCGGATGTCATATGGATGTATCTGATCATGTCCCGTATACTCGCATGTGATGTTCCTCCCTGCAGCCATCCCCCAGTCAACGACAGCCTACAACAGCTGTCCAGCTGCTCGTATACCTGCACCTTGCCTGCACCTGTGTGCAACACTAGACTCCCAAAGTGGAGGACTAAATAAGGTCGCACAGTTTGCCACCCAGGGTGTCCCTCCCCCGGGCTCCGAGTCTCGGCTGTCGAAAGCGTCTCAGTATCCGGAACAGCTTTGTCAACGTCCAACGTCGATAGGTAGTCCATCTCGAGCACCGTATCTTATAATATCACCGCAGGATCATAACAAGATCGAGCTATCGCCCGCACTGTCCACCTTGACTTCGATCGCACACCGAAGAATGCAGTCCTTACTAGGCGGAGCGGATTGCTCGACATCGTCAAACCCCCTCAAGCAATTTGCGCAGAGGGAAGCAGTGGATAACTCGCTCTTTCGGGTGAGTAGAGTCCGTACAATCTTCTTGGCCGGTATAGCGAGGACTCGCCTGCGCGGTAGCACCTGCTAAGAAGCCACGCGAGTGGGTGACTGTCGATCGAGCTGACGTACTTGACCCCACAGGACAGACATGCCGGGCCATCATCTTCGCAAAGGCCATTCGGGGCTTTCCAGCCGGCTACCAATGGCCCGCAAATTACTGGTCGACCACAGCAAGTGCCTCAGCCCTTCAACCTCTCCCACCTTTCGTCCGCGCTGTCGTCTACAGAGGTAACATCGGGACCTCCCCTCGCACAGCAGTTCCGCCCGCAGTGGAATGACTCTCAAGCGGTATCCCGGAATGGATCTCCTTTCACAGATGAGTTTGCACAGCACCAAAATCGTCCAAATCAGACGCAACCTCAACGTCAAGCTCCCGCCCGGATGCATTCCCCTTCGAGCGATTGGGCCAGCTCATTCGCCCCATCGAAAGGCAAGATGAGAGAGTCCCCTCTGATGCCGACCTCGGCCCCTCAGTATCCGCAGGATCAGTACAGCTCGGCTTATCAACCCCGGATGAACAACTATTCGTCTTTTACACCCATGTACTCGGGTTACAACGCGCAAATGTCACAACCACAGGCGCAGCTCGGTCCTCAGCAGCGCTCGGTTGAGGAGCAGAAGGCGATGGAGGATGCTTTTGAAAAGGCACTAGAGGATGCTCGGGCACAGACCACCTCTGAGAAGGTCCAGGAAGATGTCGAGCAGAAGGAGGAGGCGAAAGAGGAGCAGGTGGATGAGAGCGATGGAACGTACACCGCCGAAGGGGAGTTTGAAAAGGTGTGGCAGAGTCTGAGACCGGAGGCGGAGCGATTGGGTAAGCTCGCAGAGTGGGAAAAGGACTTTAGCCAGGTGAGTCGATCGGAATTCCTGACTTCGTTGTCCGTTGCCGCGACATGCTGACACGAGGAACAGTTTGTGAACGAAGAGGACGACCTGTATGACATACTCAACGAAAGCCTGAATAGGGAGGACCTGGGGCAGACGTCTTTGGAGGATCAGATGGAGTTTGGCACGGGACAAAACTGGCAAGATGGGATGCGCGACGAGGAAGTCGTCAAGCCGAAAGAGTACGACTTCAGTGAGTACACACATCTCCTGCTCAGCTTCTTGTGCGCTTCGTTCTTCGCTGATCCCTTTCAGCATTCCCAAACCAATTTGATCAGATTCAAAAACCGATCCAGGCGTACTGGCAGGCCAATGGGATTCTGCAAGCCGGCGGCTCTCTGACCTCTGCCAGTCTGCTGGTCGAATCTTTCATCCGAAGGATATCCGCCGCAGAGCTCGCCGATGCGAATTTGACCGAAGTCGACGCGTGGTCGATGCTAGGGAGAATACATGCGATGAATGAGAAAGAGGAAAAGGCGCTCAGTGCGTTCGAGGAGGGACGGAAGTTGTTGGAGGCGAAGCCGGAGGAGACGAATGGCGCGGGCGAGATGCTGACAGTGAGTGCGGGGCCGGTTCGGTGTCGATCGAAGAGAGAGTCAGCTGCGAGGACGGAGAAACGAGGGCAATGCTGAATCCCCCATCCTCAGAACCTCGCCATATCGTATGTCAACGAGTCGCAAGACTTGGCCGCTCTCAACACTCTTCATCAGTTCCTCAGCCTCGTCCACCCCAAGCACGCCGGATTGGCCCCATCACAGGCTAGGCTCAGCGGTGGCAACTCTCCCTGGGCGCTGCATCAACAGCTCACTGACTCGTACCTCTCCCTCGCCAAGGAGCAGTATGGCCAGAACGGCACAGTGGATCCTGATGTACAAGTCGGTTTGGGAACCCTGTACTACACCATGGGGGAGTATGACCAAGCTAGGGATTGCTGGGCTGCTGCGCTCGGTGAAAAGCCAGGAGTGAGTCATAGCTTAATGGATTGGGAGAGGTGATCCCGCTGACTAGACCCAGGATTACCTTCTCTGGAATCGATTGGGCGCTACGCTGGCCAATAGTGGCAACTCGGAGGAAGCGGTCGACGCTTACAGACGGGCTTTGGAGCTCAAGCCGACTTACACCAGAGCGATATTCAACCTCGGTGTAGCATGTGAGTGCTTTGTACCCCAGACGACTGTGATACCGTGTTGAATCTCGCTGACTGATCAGGCCTCAATATTGGAGTTCATCGTGAAGCAGCGGAGCATTTCTTAGCGGCGCTATCGCTCCATGCCCGAAGTGCAGAGGGCACAGATCTGGATGACGGGAAGGACTCGTTGACCCTATGGATGACACTAAGACGGGCACTGACTTCGCTCGTGAGTGCCAAATGTGTCTGTGCGGCCGTGGTGCTGACATTGTGTACCAGGATCTGAGAGACCTCGCTGAGAAAGCGACACCGGGTACCGATCTGGCAGTGTTCCGCGCAGCTGGCTTTGATTTCTAGACTATCGGGACGTGTCGTCGAGGTCAGCATGCATTGTCTGCTTGAGCGAGTGGTCAGCTCTCCTCGGTGCTTGTACGCGATTCGGGGGACGGAGATGCCCGAGGGCGATCAGGTGGTGTGATTCAGCCCCGTTTTGACCTTTACTGGAGATCGACGCGTAGAACTATAGTACTGCCCGCAGCTGGCAGATCAGCAAGATCGCACGTGCTAGATACAGAGCAAACGCTGGTATCCATCAAGCGCCGTTTAAAGCCCGTTAGCGATCTCGTGAGGGTCGAGGACGACTAGTCACTAGTGTCAAAGCTGATTGTACGAGAAGACTCGGAAATACAGCAGCTGCTGCGAAACAAATCCAGCTTCGGCCACCTCCACACACGTTGTTCATTCCAGCATTGAGCTCAGTCATCTTGTCAACAGTCAGCATTCGATCTTTCATCATCTCATTGGTTTTGGGGGATCATTTACGACAACGACAGCACGGATAATCAGCACAGGCCTACATTCAGTGTGGAAATCTCGCAATCATACACCCCAACGACAAGCGAAGGAATTGGAGAGATATACCGACTAGTTGGAGCACCCAATGGCCAGGTGAAAGGAGTCTCTGAGGGAAAAGACGGAGTGCACATTGGCTGAGGACACCCTCTTGGCTAGATGTCTCTCCCAAAGACGGGCGGGATGAGTGTAGGCATCGGTGCTGGAGGGATCGTGGAGAAAAATGGCGAATCGTCAAAGTCGCAACTGCCATCACAACCCTCGAATCGACCTCAGGCAGCTCAATCCCACCAATCCCCACACTCGAATCAACCAGCTCAAACGACATCACAGGGGGGAGACGATGTGAAGGGACCTGCAGCAGCGAAAGCGGATCAGGGAACAGCGTCTACTGCCCCATCGCAACCGTCTGTCCCTTGGGCTTTTATCGATTGCCCAACGGACACACTGATCATCCTCATATCACACATGCTCAACCTCCTCATCCAGCACAATGACCAAGTCGTCCTCACCCCCGACTCGCTCACTCGATTCCATAGTCGAGCCGCGCCTGGGATTAGCGTCTTGGAGTATTTGAGGCGTATTGTGAAATACACCAACATGGAGGTGAGTCTGGTGTCGGTATTCCTGGGTATCACTCCAGTACGGCGCCGCTTCTCGCGGACTCGGACCGTGGCCTCCATCTTGGACTCGCTTGACCGTCTCAAGGAGATGCACCGACAGTTTGCTTGCTTGGAAACGGGGGCGTGAGATGAGGATCCAAATATGGATCTCAGAGAGCGATTGCGGGAATACCAGTCGCTCTCCTCTCCATGACATACAAGACTCCCTCTCACTCCGCCATTCTCTCCTGACTCCTGCATCACGCTGACGCTACTATGTCATATAGAAAATTCCCCTCCTCTCGCTACTCGCCTACATCGACATCACATGTCAGCACCTGCCGACATTCACCCTATCCTCGCTCACCGTCCACAGATTCCTCATCGCCGGCGTGTGTGCTGGCTCGAAAGCGCAGTGCGACGTCTTCTGCACCAATGCGCATTATGCCAAAGTTGGGGGAATCAAGACTCAGGAGCTTAATGCGCTAGAGAGGGAATTCTTGAAGACGACCCGGTGGGACTTATGTGTGAGTGGATCATAGACCTGCTTTCACTTCGGTGGAAGACTTCATACAATCTACCCGTCGATTGCCTCGCTGACGAGACATCAGTGCCACGCCGACTTGTTGCAGCGGTATTACACCTCCCTGATCCGCTCACATGGGGGTTACGTCCAGAGTCCTGAACCAGCAGAGTCGCCGTTCCAGGCGTTCCCTCTAGTGTTCGACACCCAAGAAGTAGATGAAGGCGACCAAGATGAGGACATGAGCGATGGCGACGGTGAAGGTGATGAAGTCGAGGGGGAGAATGGAGACGATGTGGGCTTCCCAGCACAGGGGGATTCGACATCACAGCCCGGGGGCGAACAAGGACCCGTCGGACAAGGAATCGACGTCAGCGGGATGATGGTCGATCAAGAGGGAACGCAAACGGCCATATCGCCCACTCGAGCGGGACTCGGCGTACCAACCAAACGGTCCTCGAGAGTCTCGTTCAAACAAACGGATCCTCGGCAAGAGCGGAGCGAGATGGACGTGGATCCCAGCCCGGGTGGGAGTGGTAGTGGGAACAGCGGCTTCACCGGACTCAGCGGGACTTCCGGTGAAGACAGCACCAACCCCGGATCTGGCGGTGATGCAGGACAGAACGACTCGATCTCGGCATTGGCACCTGGATCACAACCCCCCGGATCGGGTTCATCGCCCTACTCCACCAATACCGATCATACCGATTCATCGTCAATTCGTTCCTCTACGCGGTCGTCTTTACGGAGTCGCAGGACGTCCAGAGGCGGTGGGAGCTTGTCTGTGTCGTATTCGGATACGAAGCTGGCAGAGCCGAAACTCGACAAGGCGACAGCGACGGGCGAAGGGGCTTCCTGGGCATCAACAGCGGACATCACGAACACGCCTACGAGCAATCTGGCGGAGGTATCGAATGGTCATCAGGAGGGGAACTTCTTTGGCGACTCAGCTCACGTTGGTAATCATGCTCAACCAACATCACAGGTTCCAGCGCAGTCGAATCAGCATCATCATGGAGCGGGAGCGCATCTGCTGAAGAATCTCGTCGGGGGTATCTTCCACCGACACAAGCACGACCACAGCCACCCCGGAGGACATGACAACCTCCCTTCGTCACGACATTCCTCTCAAGATGGACGGTCGAATGTAACTGCCCAAACTACAACGGTGCCCGTGGCCTCGACGCAATTCCCCGTCCCATCAGCTCCCGGCCGTGCGACGGGACAGACGCAGAAGAATGTCGACCGGGTGAATATGGCGGAAAGGGAGATCAAGCCCCCTCGATCGCCTCGAGCGATGAAATCCCCTGGAATGGCGAAGACGGTCACGCCCCGTGTCCGGACCAGGGACGAGCTGGTGCTCGGAGAGGGAGCGAGTAATGGTATCGTCGGGGAGTCAGGCAGGGGGTGAGGTAGAACTGCATAATGCGTGAAAGGGGATAGGGATGAGGATGGGGTACCCTCGTGCGATACAAGCCAGCGATAAGAGGGTAGACTCTGCCCATGGATTGGATTGATCCACCATGCCACAAGGTGGTTCGGCCACTCGTCATTGGTAGCCATCAACATCGCACCGACACCCACCATCATCGAGGAGGCGGGATCACCGGCACTTGAGCATGTCCGGCTTCCGCTTCGTGCTTGTACGCGCCTTTCAAACCATTGACGCAGTCACCAACGAAGCAAATGCTTGACCTCCGGCTCTCAAGCTTGGCACGCCGGGAGACCACTGGATGAGGAAGGATGAGGAAGGAGCATCACAGAGTGCCATCTCGGACCACCTACCAGCATCTTGGAGGACTCCAAGCTGAGTGCTATAGTGAGAATGTTGTACTCAGCCTATGCACGAGGTATCGCATGAAGACGTCGTACTGCGAGCCCATGTGTCATCGACACAGCGAGATGCTCGGAGGCAGAGATAGTCAGTAGACATGTATGTACTCCCTCATGACCGATCCGTCGTCGCCATTGCGATGATCAATTGGTGCATCAGATTAATTCTAGCACAGTGGTAGTGAGTGCGCTGCATGCCTCACAAGTGCCGATTTGCGCTCGCCTACATCTCTTCCGGCTTGAAGGCCCCCGAGTTCTCCTCGAGACGTTGGATAGGACTGCCAAAACTGCTTGTAGTGACAAGATTAATTGGTGCCATATCGATTCAATCACCTATTTCGTCTCAATTAAATTAATTGACGTGGGGGGATCATCTAATTATTTTTCAATTAATTTGTGAATTAATTGGTTCACAGGTGGTGCTTTTTGGGTGCCTAAAACGAGAATGATCTGAGTAGGCTTCGGAGGTGCAGGTATAGGACTGCCAAAAGAGTGGATTGTGGCCAGCGAATTAATTTCTCCTGGTCGACGCAACCTCGAGCGAACGACGCGACTGCAGGTCTGCAGCGGCGCAGCCCGACTGCATCTGTCACCGGTGCGCGGTACCGGTAAGGAGGGAGGACGATTGGGGGCTGATTCACTTTTGATCCACATCCAGCAAACTTGCAGAGTCCCAGTCGGACCGCCTTGAAGGGGATGGTTTGGGCCTCTCTCTCCTCGTCCGTTTGAGAAGCTGTTCGAACTTCAAGCCTCAAGATGATCCTCGTTTGTGCGGAAGGGTTACTCCACTAGCAGCTTGACTAGCAGCCTATTCTTCACTTTCCTGGTGAGCGCGCTGCGTGAGCCATCGTGTCATCATGTCATGAATATTGTGAGTTCGATGTTGTGAGTTCGTCCGTGAAGTGTGAACAGGAAAGGCTGCATAATGTAGCTCCGGTTTGTACTACTCAACTATTGACTTCTGACTTCTCACTTCTGACTTCTGATCTCGCTTTGGTTCTCGTTTACATCCTCCTACACTGCACATCACACCCGAGTTTCCTTACCCACCGACGACTCCGTCCAGATCCGTATCGCTATTTGACGCTGCAGGCCAATCGCGCACAAGATCCATTTAGAAGGCGACGGCTGGGCAGCCAAAGTCTTGCGCAAAGATCGGGTTGATCTTGGCGCCAATTCCCTTGAGTGCGGCGAGCGGGGTAGTGACGACTATATCACAGTTAGCATAGCTCTCCGAATTTGCAAGACGACTGTACTCACGACCCTGGATGGTGGATGGGATAGCGGCGAGGAGGACTTGCTGCAGAAGACATCCGACGTCCCGAGGCGAAGATGGGGACCACTTGCCGTCGACGATGGGTCCGAGGTCGAGTCCGACAAAGTTGCCCTGACCGACATTGCCGCCGAAGGGGACTGGGTTGGCGACGTACTGAGCGAGGATCTCAGCGACAACGTCGACGCCGGTGTATGGAGTCGCTCGGTTGAACCAGTTGTCGGGGATTCGCTCGGGAACGTGGGTCCAGCCACCGTTACCGTCGGCCTTGGCACCGAAGAAGGAGGCGATGGTGGCGAGGTCGGGTGGGCCCCCGTTGGTTGGCATGAGCTCGTATAGGAAGGACGAGGCGCCGTAGAGCAGGAGTGCAGTGGGGATGAAGGTGAATTGGCCGTTCTCAGCTGCAAGGTGGAGGTTAGTTCAGTGTCTTGTAGGTTGCAGATCATGATGACTCACCTCTGGACTGGTAGTAACGGTCGTATCGGTACTTGGACAGGCAGTCCCTGTCAAAGTTACCGTTACACTCGTCGTTCATGTAACCGAAAAGGGTGCCGTTGAAGGAGAAGTTGTCTGGTCCGACAATCAGTGATCATACTATCGCAATGCCACAGATGACTCACCTCCGTTGGCAGTGTAGTAGTCGTTTCGAGTAAGCGAAGCATCGGCCTCGAACTTGCCGTGGGTGGCAAGACCACCCTCCTTGCTGCCGAGGGAGGATGTCTGGGATGTGGCGTCACCTCCGAGGGAGAGCTTCATGGTGAGGAGATCACCATCGAGTCCAACACCGAGAGTAGCCAAGACAACGGCGAGATCGTACCCGACATTGTAGACGTTCTGCTGAGCAGCGACCAGCTCGTTGAAGGTGACGATACCGTCTCGGCTGAGGAATCCGTGGTTGGCAGCGGCATTCAGACCGGGGCATGGACCTCGGAAAGCACCTGGAGGTGGGTCTCGGTACTCGTGATCGGTATCGCCAATAGCGGGAACGAGAACGTTTCCGATCTGGGTACCTGGCAGACCGTCGATCTTGGCTCCAGTGTAGGGGTACTTCGAGGCTAGAAGGCAAGTCAGAATCTACACCTGGGTGGTAGTGGTCAAGAACGTAGTGACTTACAGTACGCAACGGCGCTTCTCCTAGCCAAGTCCTGCAAGTCTCGCTTGGCGGCTTCGTCCATGTTATGGTAGTTGGCCATGAAAGGGTAGGCAGCCACACATGGGATGAGTGTGGCCACGGCGGCGAAGTATGTCGAGTATCGCATGATGAGTGTTATGGGCCAGAGTACGGTTAGAGCTCGGTGGCAATCGTGTTGGACGAGGTGAGACTGGTCAGCCCTCGCAACTTCTTATATAGACGATCAGGCGAGTTATTCTCGGATCAGCCGGCTACACCATCTCCTCCTTCTCCTGCCGGTCAGCGACATCTTCTCAGTCAGACCGCTACAAGTTGTAACGCCTTGACCAGTGTGGTGCCAGTGATTTCAGATCGTTTCGTCAACAGCGCTAGTTCGATCACACATGATCAAACGCTTGATGAGTTTGGTCACTTACTCCACAAACCCCGGAGCCGCGGATCGACTGGTTCGTAACACCTCTCGTCTGATTGGCGGTCCGCATCCTCGGTCCTTGCGTTTCAAGTCAGCTGCCATGTTGAGTTTAGGTGATCTCTCGGATGTCTGGCCTGGCCATCTCCCTAGTTAGCTCCCCTGGCCCGGCACAGATCGGCGCACCATATGAGGATGAAATTTTAACAACCAATCAAACGTCCTTGTAATCAAATTGGCCGCCCGGGTATTGTTTCAGCCGTTAATTAGATCAAAGTTGTCCCACAGCTCTCATCGTGGGGCCCGGCTCCGGCCGTCCACCGGATCCGAGATCTGGCGCTAATGCGAGGTTAGTGCCGGCCGCGTGCCTTGATCGGGGTTTCGACTGCTCGCTCGTCACCGGCGAGCTCTCGAGTCTCGATCATCCTTCTCTCTGCCTTCCACGAGCTTCCAAACTGCTTCGAGGCGGTTCAAGAGGGTCCATTGAGGTCCAATGCCTATTGAGGATCTTCCGAAACAACGGATCGCATCCCGGCCGCCGATAAAGTATGCTAGTAGCAAGTCGCTGATCACTGACAAAGCCGTCAGACACCGAGCATGACACCTTGAACTAGCTCGTCTGGGTGCTGTCGACATCCGTGTTGTCGTACTTGGTGTCAACATGACGAGACGCGCGAGACGGATTTTCAAGCTCGACAAGCTCAAGTCATGGATTTTCAACCGAGCTGTCTGACCACATGACCACTGCACATGCTCGTGGTCCGTAACCGCCCGTTAACTCAGTAGTGAAAGTCGGGAGGAGGCTCTCTGTCGTTGGGTCTTCGACGGCTTAACTTGACAACATCAAGCAGTCAACTCAAGCGTGCCACGGATCCGAAACTCAAGAGGAAAATACGTAGCTGCCGTACTCTCCACTCCACAAGACTGCGAGCACTGATGTCGCTGACTCGCTCATGAAGCCAACGAAGTCGTCAGGCCAGAATGACCAGATGAAAAGCCACCGGGATGACACCGGGCTCACTGACTGGAAGCTACGAGTACACAAGGCCAGATCCCAAAGGTAGGCGGTATTACCGGAGGAAGCGTCGCAGAATCGCAGATACGGTCCTTAGCTTCGCGCATGCCGGGTCAGCGGTCACCGCCCTTGCCACTCAACGTGTACACACTCGGTCAGAGTGGATCCTTGGTGCTCGTGCGTAACTGGGTAGTCTGTTCAGACTGTTGGAACCTGACAGTATCAATCAGTAGTCCATCAGAACTCAGCTTTCAAATCGACAACATGCACCTCATCACCGATGCCGCCTTCGTGACTACTCCGATCCAGGACTACACCTCCAGAAAGTTGTCCCGATCAGCTGCCAGACCATGCCACCTATCTGTGGATTAGGGATCAGGGGTGGGAAGCCTGAGGAAGATGCGCTGAATGGCATAATGGAGATCGAGGACCCAGTACGGATGCCGCTGTCAGAGTGTGAGGTGACTGCGTTGTGAGTACCCCGTCACCACCTGGGTCAGCACCAGCGCTTCACATAGGGTTCTATGTTTCAGAAGCGTTCATGTCAATGGAAACAACGACGACTACGTCAGCTACTTGGCTACACTACACATCGATACCATTACCACCGCTTGCCCTCCTGTTTCAATCCCTCGCTCCGCGTCACCGACGACGAGTCGTAGTACGGCACCTCTCCGATGGATGAGGCTCGCTCGCCAGCCCTTTCCTCCGAGTAGTCGAACGTTGCGCTGAAACCCGCTATCAGCTTGACCCTTATTACACAGTAGAATGATTGCTCACCAATGCCAGGTGCATCGATTATCCCACAGCGCGACCGAGTTCTTCTCCCATCGGAAACGGACCTGCGTGTCATGGTTCTGATGACCACAGCGGAGGATGTAGTCGAAGAGGAAGTCGTGCTCATCCTTGGTCACATCGAGAAGTCGTTTGGTGAAGCCTCGATTCACGTACAGCGCCTTCCAGCCAGTCACCGGGTCTACAGGAGGTGTCAGCTCTCTCAACACTTCTTGGCTATCACACGCTCCACCTGGCAGCACTATTGGGGGCTTCGACTCACTGGTTCGTACGACGGGATGTATAGCTGTCAAGTGATCACCCTTGTTCAGAGGATGCCCTCTCTCCCTCTCCGGCCTAATCTTGATACCCAATCGACGCGCTTCGTCGTGGAAGAATTCTGCAGAGTGCTCCGCCTCCAATGTGCCCAGGTACTGCTGCATCGAGGGAGACATCTTCTCCAGGATGTCATACGTGTTCCACCAGATGGTATCACCTCCGGTCTCGGGCAATGTGTTGATCTTCAGCATCGAGTAG
Source organism: Bullera alba (assembly GCA_001600095.1). Taxonomy (NCBI): domain Eukaryota; kingdom Fungi; phylum Basidiomycota; class Tremellomycetes; order Tremellales; family Bulleraceae; genus Bullera; species Bullera alba. Next base: position 949,879 of record BCIX01000007.1, read on the forward strand.
TCCGACGGCACATTCTCAAAGGAGATGTCGGTGTGAGCGGCCGTAGATGCCCATCTCGACACGTCGTCGTATCTGACAGCCAAGGTCAGCGCCTTGCGATGGGTCGCACGGCCTCTCGGGCCCTGCACTCGTACTCACAACCTCGAAATACCCCCCGACTTTCTCTGACGCGAAGCGGAGATCTCGGTCGTCTTCGGATTGGCCCCGTTGATGACCTCTGGCGCAGTGTCCGACTCGAGAGGGTGTATCGACAGGGTAGACTCCTTTGGTCTTCCCGTGGCATCGGCCAATCGCTTCGACAGCTCCATCATCTGCTCTCCGCTGATCGATTGGTCTCGGAAGAAGCAGACTCCTCGACGAGACACTGTAAAGCGTCAGTATAGCGGTTCATGCTCTGCAGTGGTACGATCGAGCATGGACTCACCCATCACAGCGAGATCTGCAAGCAGAGTCTCAGAGTCTGGTGCCCGTAAGAGATCGATCAGCTGTAGGTCTTTACCGAACTCTCGACCGATAGACGGAGTGCTGTCAAAGTGCTAGATAATCTGATCAGTTGCGACATTCAAGGACAAGTGTCTGGTACTCACGCTGTATGCCTCCAGCGAGCTTTTGTACTGCATTGGACTAGGCCGACTAGTTGAGCTCGAAGGTCGTTCATTCTCCGGCGATGATCCTCGTAGAGTCACGAAGTGCCCGTTGCTAGTCGTTGTCTGGGTGAGTGTGCTCGATGACATGTCTGATGAGGTGAACAATCTGTATGGGTCGAATGATGAGCGTTGGAGGAGTTCTATCAGCCACGATGAGAGGGTTAAAAATCGATGTGGTGAGCACCAACGGGCCCACACGGCCCGAAGCTACATTATGAGGTCAGCCTACGAGGTCAGATGATGCTGCAATTGGCATTCTGTCAGTTGATGTCGTGAGGATGTCGCCATAGATGCTACGTGCTCACCAGTGGTCATCTCTCCGACTGAAGAAGCCGAACTGGACGACACAGAAGAGTCGGGTTTGCCAACTACGGCTTCTTCGGCTTCTTCGGCTTCTTCGATTGGGCTCGGGGCTCGGCGACTTGTTGGCAAAATTTGTCTTTGGTTTATTTTAGGCTGGTTTTGGCATCTCGGTTCAACAACTTCATGCTGCTCTCTCGGCTTTGGATGGCCCCGTATCTCTCGGACAAGGTGTCGAGGGCTGAGCAGCTGAGGGGCACCCGCCTGACCCCGTAATAGTGTCACAAGCACATCATCCTCCATCTCAGATGGCGACATCAGCTCGGCGTGACTTATATATCAAGCCAGTCGACCAAGAGGATGAAGGGGATTTCAGAATACATCGGCATCAGCAAGAGCAAACGGAGATGGATCCACTCACCAAAGAAGTATCGCTGACATCTGGCGCCGAGCGAGATGAGGAGCTTCAGCATACCTTAGGAATATGGCAGTCTCTCAAGCGGTACCGATGGGTGAGTCGAGTTCAGCTCGTGTGTCTGGCAGTAGAGGTGGAGAGACGCTGACTATGATCGACTCTTTAGGCCGTCTTTTGGTCTGTCGCCGCGTCATTCTGTATCGTCATGGAGTCGTATGATACCCTCCTGGTCGGATCGCTGTTCGCGCAGACGCCATTCAAGCAGCACGTGAGTCACGGGTCCCTACGTCATTCCGTAACAGTGGCTGACTCGTGGATGCAGTTTGGTAGCTATCACGGAGCCAAGATCGGTTATGAGATCTCCGCCGGATGGCAGGCTGCACTGCGACAGGGCGCTCAGATCGGATCACTTTTTGGTGTTTTCATCGGGGCGTTCATGGTCGACAGATGGGGTTACAAAATCACGATACTCTCCAACCTGGTGTTCATGTGTCCGATCATCGGTCTGGTGACATTCGCTCCCAACCTTGGCGCTTTGCTCGCCGGAGAGATCATCTTGGGTCTGCCATGGGGAGTCTTCTCCACCCTCGCCGAAGCGTATGCCAGCGAAGTCTGCCCAATCGCTCTCAGAGCTTACCTCACCACGTGTGTCAACCTCGCCTGGGTCATCGGTCATCTCATCGGCGCTGGCATCTTGCGAAAGTCTGCCGACATGACAGGAGTTTGGGCTTTCAGAATGCCATTCGCAGTGCAGTGGGCGTGGCAGGTACCTCTCATCGCCGTTCTCATCTTCTGTCCGGAATCCCCGTGGTGGTTTGTCCGAAAGGGCAAGATCGACCAGGCCAAGCGAGTTTTGAAACGACTCGCCCCGTCTCACGAGCACGATCAGATCGACGACGCCGTTGCCTCAATGCAACGCACCAACCAGATGGAGATCGACAACATGGAGGACTCGTCCTGGTCGAGTTTGTTCAAGGGCTCGGATCTTAGGCGTACCGAGATCTCGGCAGTCGCTTGGACTATTCAGATCATGTGCGGTCTTCAATTCGTCAACTATTCGACCTACTTCTTCCAGCAGGCCGGCCTTGAGACCAAGAACGCGTTCAACATGACCATTGCGCTTTACGGTGCTGGTTTGATTGGCACTTTGTCCTCGTGGTTCCTTTTGAGGTACTTTGGCAGGAGAACCATCTTCGTCACTGGTCTGTTCGGCTTGAGTATCGGTCAACTTCTCATCGGCGTCCTCAGCGTGGTTGCAGACAAGGGACACAACGGCGCTCGATGGGGCCAGGCAGGTGAGCAAATATCAAGTCGATTTCGGAAACTCCCCACTGATCTTTTCCCTCTGCTAGGTCTCATGGTCGGATGGCTGCTCGCGTACAACCTCTCTGTCGGACCACTCGCGTACGTCATTGTCGGAGAGGCCAGTTCGACCCGCCTCCGAAACAAAACCGTCGCTTTCAGTCGGGCAAGTTACAATTTGTTCTCAATCGTCTTCGGCACTTTGAGCCCCTACATGCTCAACAAGACCGCTTGGGGTTGGGAGGGCAAAGTCGGTTTCTTTTGGGCCCCGATAGCATTCTGCACGTTCGTTTGGGCATACTTTAGACTGCCCGAGATGAAGGTGAGTTGTCGCTCCAGAGATCCGAGCCTGCTGGGTCGAACTCGCGCTAATTTCGCCGCAGAATCGATCGTACTACGAAATCGACATTCTTTTCACGCAAGGGGTCCCAGCGCGGAAGTTCAAGTCGACGATGGTGGACACACGGAACGAGGTGGCCACTGGCCATGTCCTAGGTGGGCACTAGAAGTATAGGGATATGGATAGACTAGTTTGTAGGTTGACATGAATGCAATCAAGGGCTCTGCCGGATATCGGAGATCACCGGAGCGGACGACGATCAGGTTGTGCCGACTGATCATCGACACGGGCATCACACTTATCGCATGATTCGATGGGGATGCGTCTTGGAGCTACAGTGACTGCATACGATCTCAGCAAGGTTGCACAACAGCGGCCGGAAGATAGTACAGTGCTATGATGATCTATAGTCTACGAGGGAGTGACTGCCCGTGATGTCCTCTGCTTCCTCTGTTTTCAGTTTCGTGCTTGTATCGTGTTATCCTGCTCCTTCGAAAATAGATTTCCTGGATAGCGATTCAGCACTTGGAACAGGATCAACAAGGACTGGACAGCGACTTACCAGAACATGTCCTGATCTGCGAATGCGTTCGGATCGTACGCAAAGTTCCCAAGTCCGACACCGATCGTGGCCCCCGACAGAGCATATTCCGAGCTCTGCGCAACCCAATTGTCCAGATCCATAGGCCTGCCCTGTTGCTGGGCATCAGCGTCTTGAGCTGCTCCATGAATCTGGTTGGGGTTTTGAGCAGTGCCATTTGTTGGATTTAGGTTTACGCCCATACCAGACGTCTGTACTGTAGAGGGTAAGGGCGGCCAGAGACTGTTGCCGGCATCTTGATCCAACATCTGGCCAAAGGCCTGATAGTCCATTGGCTGGCTGATCGGCGGTCTGGGGTTCGAGTTCGGAGTGGGTTGGATTAGTCGTGAAAGGAAGGCTGATTGCGAGGCCGGGAGCTGATCAGGCGACATAGCAGCGTTGAAGAGCATATCAGAGGTTCTACGGACCCTGTCTATGATTTCTTGCCGATCCGTGGAGGAGTGCGTGGTTGCGATCGAGGCGGTCCGTGGTTTGAGCACCTTAAGTAGCGAGACGGCGGCATAGGTGAGCACGGTGAAGACGAAGTCTGGACATCCGTAAAGATATCCTGTTCGTTCAAAATCGATCTCGAAGCCATGGATGAGACTCGTGGCAGCGCTTTCGAACTGTACCGAGATGTCATGAGCTGTGTCCTGACATATTGATGGACACATAAACTCACCTCCGTCAGCACAACGGGAAGATCAGGATCCGAAAGATCCGTGCTCCTGCCCACGGCGAATGATTGCAGGATCAGAGTAGCGTATCGCTGATACAGTCCGATGTTGGGGAAAATCAACCTTGTATCATCCTTTCGGCTATATGGCTCGATAAGCCGTTCTGCCTTGTCCCTCCACTCCAGGAACTGCGTCTTGTAGCTCTTGATCAGGTGGTGGTATGATTGCTGGTGGGATAGAAGGTCCGCGTCGCCGGATCGGGTGACAATGCCTTCTGTTCTGAATGCGTCGATGCAGCGCACCAGTATCTGAGTCCATTCCTACGTCACATGAGCGCTGAACCTCTGCCAGTTGGCATAATGTGTAACTCACTTACCGCTAGTAGGCCTACCCAAATATCATCGCCTGTTGGTTCGAGTCTTTCGTCCATGATGAGATCTCTGTAGACCCGAGTCACGTTGTCCGCGATTGAGCTTCCAGGCTTGCCGAGTTGCGTTGAGGATGTTTGATCTGTAATATACGCGAGGAGCCATGTCCGGATGAGGGTTCTCAGAAGCCACGTTGGCAGGCCAGATCGAGCTTGCTCGATCAGAGCGACTCTGTGCAGGTTGATGTCGATGGCCAGCCGGACCGCTAAGCCGACTCTGATCCAGGATTGGTCTTGCTCAAAGTTCTTCGGGCGGATAAGACTGCGACTGTCAGTGTCGATAACACTTGGCCCGACGTCGACCTACTTCCACGTAGCATAAAGTAGATGGCCTTGCACGACCTGTCCATGGGTAAGCTGAATATCTGGTAAACTGAACTCACATCGACATTCTTATCCCTAGGCAACCTCTCCATTTCGTACCGAGCAAACTCTTTCAGTCGCCCCCACAGAGCTCGATCGCATGCCTGTGCGGACACACAGCATACTGAAAGCCGTCAATACCAGGAACGTGACCGGTCCGACTTACTTGCATTGAAGAGAAAGTTGTTCCGCCTAGCAATGACCGGAGGTGTGGACCGCTGCCGATCGAGGAAGGGTAGGTGAGGATGGAGATATTGGAAGTACATCCCGAACAGAGTCTCAGCTCTGAAGTCAGGCTCGTCGGTCAGTATTGACTCCCTTAGGTATCGTCAGGTTGGGCTCACTCTTCAATGGTGATATAGTTCATGATATGAGGAGCCTCCATGATTTTCGGTCGCTCCAAGGGAGCGTAGTACTCTTCCACGCGAGTCGCACTGGTCGACCTCTGCCTTTGCCCTCCAGAGGCTACCGCCTCGCCGCGTTCAGGCAATGCCGAAGCCGACGCTTCCGCCAGGACAGCGAGAGGGTTGTGCGAGTCTCCAGGTAGAGGAAGCGTGGTGAGCTTTTCCGGGGGCTCTGACCATCTTGTAGAGGATGTCGGCTCCGGGGAAAGTAGGTTGATCGCCGAGCTTTTGACAGCGGGGATTGGTGATGGCTGGTGTTTGATTACTTGGTTAGGGGGCGCTTGCAGCCCCCACAGATCGGATGTCCTTCGACTTTGGTTGCCAGCACTGCTCCCGGGATCACCTCTTGCTCTGGAAGATGATCCCAGTCGTTCCGATTCTGACTCGTCGGGTTCTCTCTCCTTCCGCTTTGCAATCCTTTCGGTCTCCGTCTTCTTCCTCCTCGTCTTGCCCCTCAGCGAGGGGAGGTACTCGCAAGACTCCTCCAGCCCGGAGGTGGTGCATCTGGAGCACGGACGACCACCATCGCACCGTAGCTTCTGGCGGTTGCATGAAGCACATGCTCGAGAGGCTCGGGGAGCTTTCGACGGCGGGACGTTGGTTGTGGGCGTTCGGACTCCATTTGGTGAGCTGCTCGAGGGGCTGGCCGCCGAAGAGGCGACTGTGGGACGACCCTCAGCCATGCGACGTCACTAGCAGTCCATCAGAGTGTTATGTAGTTGGGACATTGGGTCTTCAGCTATGGAGAGTAGCAAGTCGGCCATCTGGATTCTGGGATGCATGGTTGCATGGTTGACCACTTGGCCGGCCCGTCTGCAGCTCGCCATGTTCGGCTTTCGGTTTGAGGCGGAGCTCGCCGGTACTTACTCTGAACGGTGGGAGGGCGTCATATGCATAGCCTCATAGGTATGGGTGAGGAGAGTAGCCTGAAGGTCAGTGAAGGACCTCGCTCGTCGGTCATGGTCATAGCGTCGCGCACATATGCATCGTTATGTATGTCAATGCGAGCAGAGCAGGAGCAAGCAGTTCTAACTATATAAAAAGCGGAAAGTAAAACAACATAAGAAGGGTGACAAGGATAGAAAGGGGATATCAAAGGTCGTGCGTCGGTCACGTTGGTGGCATGTCTTTCGTCGCAGATGATTTTCGGTTCTTCTATATTATACAAGGCGGGGCGAGGTCGAGGTCAACAAGCGGGATGTGAGTCGAGGGTGGTGTATATGAGCTAGCACCAAAGTCGATCGTAACACCTCGTGTCGTCGGATCCTATCGCTCGGCCCAGCGGGAGCACCGGCTCGAGATCGGGTTCAGAGTCCACTAGAAGTCCTCGTCGAGCGAGAAACCCTTCTTGACGGCCTGGTGATCCGACGAAGCACCAACAGACTGGTTGACACCGGATTTCGAGTAGGCGGACACTCTCGACTCGAAGAAGTTGGCCTTGCCCTGGAGCGAGATCATCTCCATAAAGTCGAAGGGGTTGGACACGTTCCACACCTTGTCGTTACCAAGGGCGACAAGCAGTCGGTCGGCGACAAACTCGATGTACTGGCACATGAGCTTAGAGTTCATTCCAATGAGCGAGACTGGCAGAGCGTCGGTGAGGAACTCTTGCTCGATCTTGACGGCCTCTTTGATGATCCTCTCGACAGTGTCTGGGTGGGGTCGTCGTCGGAGGTGGGTGAAGAGGAGACAGGCAAAGTCGGTGTGGAGACCCTCGTCCCTCGAGATCAACTCGTTCGAGAAGGTGAGTCCGGGCATGAGACCTCGCTTCTTCAACCAGAAGATCGAGGCGAAAGAACCAGAGAAGAAGATACCCTCGACGGCGGCAAAGGCGATCAGTCGCTCAGCGAAAGTCGATCGGTCGTCCGAGATCCACTTGAGGGCCCAGTTGGCCTTTTTCTGGATGCAGGGGATGGTGTCGATAGCCTCGAACAGGTATGTTCGTCGGGCGGCGTCCTTGATGTATGTGTCGATGAGGAGAGAGTAGGTCTCGGAGTGGATGTTCTCCCTGCATAATTGTTAGCAGATGAAGCGGTGTATCGATCTCGTGACTCACATCATGATCTGGAAACCGTAGAAGCATTTGGCCTCGGCCGCCTGGACTTCGGAAGAGAATCGCTCGACGAGGTTCTCGTTGACAATACCGTCAGACTGAAGAGGGGTCAGCAGCGATCACCAGGGGGTCTCGAAGCACTCACAGCAGCGAAGAACGCAAGGACGTGCTCGATGAAGTATCGCTCGTTGTCGTTCAGCTTGTTCTCCCAGTCGTGGAGATCGGGGGCGAGGTTGATCTCCTCGGATGTCCAGAAGGAGGCTTGAGCCTGCTTGTACATTTGCCAGATCTACATAGAGTCAGCGCGTGATCGTGGGGTAGCGACGGAGGAACGGACGAAGGAAGCAAGTGAGGGACTGGGACGTGGCGTGTGTGACATGACCTGGGGTTGGGGAGGTGACTCACCTCTCTGTATTTGATGGGGAAGAGAACGAATCTCGAGTTGGTCTCTTGCAACAGTGGCTCATCCTTCTCCTCGCACTCGACGTCGCCGACGAATCGCGTTCGGTACTCCTCGACGGGTTCAGCGACGACGAGCTCGACTGGCTTCTTGCTCGCTGCGGCCTCTTGGGCAGCAGCAGCTTTCAGCTTGGCGAGGAAAGTCGCGTCTGTGGGCTTGGAAGGGGTGTTGAGGTCGATGGACGAGAGCGCGTTGGCAGCGGCCTTGGAGGGGGTCTCAACGGCAGCCATTGTGATGAGCGTTGAGTGAGGGGAGTGGAGTGAGCAGTGATGTGAGATGGAGATGAGAGTGATCACAAGAAGAGCTTGTGATTGAGTTGAAGTGGTTTGGGTAAGACTGAAAGTCGAGTGAGTGTGAGATGAGAAGAGAGGAACAAGCTCGAGCTGTTCTACCCCTATATACTTTCCTGTCAGACAGCGCCCGACGCGTCCGATGGGTTCAGTTTGGGTGGTCGCAATGTTTAATTTGCGCTGACGGGGTTGACGGGATCAATTTTACGCGAGGGTCACGCGATTGGATTCAGGTCAAACATTGATTTTCCTTGATTCACGCGATGAGGCGCAGGGCGCGTCCCGGGCTGTCCCGGGGGGAAAACCGCTGGAACATTAGCTTTAAACGCGTGCTCTCGTAGATGGCTGACTGGCAGGGAAGGGGTCCAGAGAGGTCCAGAGCGGGAGAGCAGAGTCACGACGCGTCCAAGTAGTGTGCCATCCATGCATCCGCGATGCCACAGTGACACCAAGTGACACCACACCTCCTCGACGTCACTCATCGGTGCCACACACACGTCAACCTGACTGGACTTCGATCTACTTCGATCCCAGACGCGACGTAGGCCGAACTCGCCCGAACGCTTTTCTGGGGGGAGTCTTTAAATCTTCACGTGACCAGCCACGTCAGATCTCGCCGTCTCGGCTACCCACGCGCGGTGGAGGTTGCCGCGTACGCTGGAAATTACCTCGCCCGTCGACAGGGCACGGGTAGCTAGCTATACTGGGAGCACAGTGTATTGGTGAGCACAACTAAGACAGGTAGAGCAGAGGGGAAGTAGTCTGTCTCAAACACACCAACACCAAGAACCCGACAGTTGGACAGCAGGTCGACAGCGAACATGTCGAAACCTCAAGCCGATGCGAAAGTAGTCAAGGGGTGAGTGAATCAGACGGTCTTCCTGGAATGTGGACGGCCATAGCAGTCGGTCCGAGCGAGGTCGAGGGAGGTAGAAGTCGACGAAGAAGGACTCAACGATCTCGTTGTCGCATTGCACTCCTCATCCAGCTGAAGTCTACCACTGACCTCTTCCAGCCCGAAGCAGAGTACCCTCATGGGCTTCTTCGGCAAGCCCAAGCCCGGTCCTGCGCCCACACCATCTTCCTCGACGCCGAGACCAGGATCTTCGAAAGTCACGAGTCAAAGCACGCCAGTAGCATCTTCCCGGTCTCTCGCAAAGGGCTCCTCGAGTGCTTCGATCGCCAGCCAGGGCTCTTCCTCATCCGCCAACCGCAAAGACCAGAAGAAGCCAGCAGCAGAGCAGACCAAAACACCTGTACCAACCAAAGCTGCAAAGTCCGCACCTTCCAGACCGGCACAGTCAGTACCTACTGCAGCATCACCCAACTCCACACAGCTCCAGACGCCCTCATCCACTACCGGGCAATCACCAACGGTCGTCAGCTCCAGTCAGTCTGTGAGAAGAGGAAGTAGCCCAATCAAGCGTCCCAGCAGTCCACTGAAGAACAAAGCAAGAGACGACAAGGAGTCTAGCTCGAAGGCAGCCAAGAACATACCGACGGGCCAGGATTCCCTCGAGATGGACATCGATAGTGATGAGGAGCCAATAGTCACGGTGAGTAGTGTCTGGAGCAGAGTTCTTCCCGTCTTCGCAGCGTCTTCACGGGAATTGTCACTAACCCTCCTCAGAGCCGACGCACGAAGCGTAAAGTTGTATACGCTGAGTCCGATTCCGACGGCTCCGTCTCCGAGGGAGAGGCACTGCGACAGGCGACTGGCAAGGCGAAGCGTAGGTCATGATCTCTTGAGAGAGCTCCGAGCTTACCGTTCCTAGCCACTCGCAAGCCTCGAAAGTCGCTCAAAGTCGACTCTGACTCTGACGATTATCTCTTTGAAGACCAGGACGATATCGCCATGGGTAAGTTTATGACTATGCCGTTCCAGACTAACATATAGTCAACGCCGTCGACGATTTGGAGATGAGGCAGGCCAGTCCTTCTATCACATCGGTATCCCCTCCTCCTGCCAGCAAGAAGGCTTCCGGAAAGAAGTTCGTTCCGCCAAAGGCGGCCAAGACGAAACCTTCAGAACGAGGATCGTCGCCGGTAGCCTCGTCGTCTCGTCCCGGCCCGAAGCCTTTGACGGGTATGTCGGCTGGCAAAGCCGGCGAGTCTGGCAAAGCCAGCTCCAGAGGAGGCCCCGGAGACTCCGACAGCTGGATGTTGACCAACGCCGAAAGACGCAAGCTCGACGAGAAAACCTCCAAAAGGGAAGCTCAGGACACTTACCACTTCCTCCGACCTGATCAGATCCGAGACTCGTTCATGAAACGCCCCGACGACCCGGAATACGACGAGAGGACGATTCACATTCCGAAAAAGGCATTCGAGTCGATGACCCCGTTCGAGAAGCAGTTCTGGGAGATCAAGAAGGATCATTTCGATACAGTCCTGTTCTTCCAAAAGGGCAAGTTCTACGAGCTGTATGAGAACGATGCGGCGATTGGGCACCAGGAGTTTGATCTCAAATTGACAGATAGGGTCAAGATGAGCATGGTACGTGTTGCCCCTCGCCCATACACAACACATTTGCTGATCGTGTTTAGGTCGGTGTACCGGAGCAAAGCTTCGAGTTCTGGGCGGCCAAGTTCCTTGCGGCGGGGTACAAGGTCGGCAAAGTTGAACAAGCGGAGACTGCCATTGGAGCCCAAATGCGATCGAAGAATGAGGGTGCTGCTGGAAAGAAAAAGGGAGGTGATGATGGCGGAACCAAGGAGAAGATTGTCAGGAGAGAGTTACAACAGGTCTTCACAAACGGTACCATTGTCGACGGAGAGTATCTCACAAGCGACGACGCGAACCACTGCGTTGCCATCAAGGTAAGTTTAGGATTCGCGGCCAGACGGGACATCACTGACCTTCTTCCAGGAATTCACCGATGAAGCCACGGGCACCTCTTCTTTTGGTATCTGCACCCTGGATGCGTCGACCGGAGAGTTCAACCTCACTGCTTTCCACGACGATGTGATCCGTACCAGGCTAGAGACCATGTTCCGCCAGATCAGGCCAAAGGAGCTCATCCATGCAAAGGTCAGTGCCATCGCCGCAACATCTGGCATATACCGGGAGCTGACTCTGACGCAGGGCAATCTTTCTGTACCCACCACCCGACTTCTTCGTCACACTTTACCTTCGAGCACGCTCTGGCAGTCGTTCCGAGAGGGCCGAGAATTCTATTCTGCCGATGACACCATTACCCATCTCGCCGAACTGTTCCAAACGAATGACGACCCGAGCAGCTCTGCTAAACCGCTCTTACCCCCCGCAATAGAGTCTATGCTCGAGACCCCACTCGCGATGGAGGCCTTAGGTGGGATGTTGTTTTACCTGAAGAGTTTGAACCTCGACAAGGATCTCGTCTCGCAAAAGAACTTCAATATCTACGACCCCATCAAGGAGGGCAAGAACCTCGTCCTGGAGGGCGTTACCTTGAATCACATGGAGGTGAGTCGACCACGCTCATTGCTCTCTCGATCCCTCTTTACTGGGAAGAAATACTGACTCGATCATAGGTGCTCGTGAACAATGAAGGCGGGACGGAAGGGACATTGCTGGAACTGCTGCAACGATGCCAAACGCCGTTCGGTAAGCTGACGACCTCCATTAAACCTGTACGAACCTCAGCTGAGGTTTCTAGGCAAACGACTCTTCAGGCAGTGGCTCACCAACCCCCTCCGGGACGCGAACGCCATCAACGAGAGGTGAGTCGATCCAGAAGGCCTTGACGAGCTATGCCGCGACAGCTCTAACAAAGCTCAGACTGGACGCTGTGGACGATCTGATGAATCACACAAGCTTCACCTCAGACTTCAGAAAATTCGCAAAGGAGCTCCCGGATCTCGAGGTAAGCAGCTGCGACGAAAAGCCACATGAACATCAGCTGATACACTTGATATAGCGTCTCATATCGCGTATACACGCGGGACAAGCCAAGCAGACTCAATTCCGACAAGTCATGACGGTGAGATCCGAGTCACAGAAGCAATTGGAAAGCTCATACTGACACTATCCAGGCCTTCGAAGCGATACAAGAGCAATTCTCCAGACTGCTCCGCTTCGCCGAGGGATTCAGCTCGCATGCAGTCGCCGGCTTGATCCGCTCAGCGCCCGATATCGCACCACACATTGCTCACGTGCAGGGCATGTATCACCGCGAGGGCGATGGTGAGTCCGGCCCGTCCATTAGTATACAAGTGGACACGTAGCTGATGAATTGCCTGGTGGTGGTAGATAAAGCTATCTTGCCCAATCCCGGAGCGAACGAGGATTGTGACAAGGCAACTTTAGAGGTCAAGCGTCTGGAGGGGGAATTTGACGATCTGTTGATTGGGTACCAAAGACAATTGAAGTATGTTCCTAAGACTCGCCTTATCACATCTGCGGGGACTGATTGCTGGACGCAGATCGAAAGAGGTCAAATTCTGGCATAGCGCCCAAGGCGGCAAGGAGATCTATCAGCTGCAAGTCCCGGCTGGCATCAAAGTACCCTCGTCCTGGGCCAAGCAGTCTGGCACAAAGGTGAGTGTCATCTTTGGTTTGGAACGAGGCAGAAGCTAATCGTCATCAGGCTGTCTCGAGGTACTACAATAAGGACATCACGGTCTTGGTCCGAGAATTCCAAGAGGCGAAAGAGACGGAGAACCAGACCAAGCGGGATTTCTTCAAGTTTCTCTTGGCCGAGTTTGACAAGGATCAATCGCTCTGGCTCCATACTGTCCGGTAAGTAACAGGATTAGGAGCTGTATACGCAGTGAATGCTTCTTACTATTGCACAGAGTGATAGCAGAGTTGGATTGCCTAGTATCCCTCGCCCTAGCGTCGTTCAACCTAGACGAGCCAAAGTGTCGACCAGAGTTTGTCGACGCGCCACAGGCCTTTGTCGACTTTGAGGAGCTTCGCCATCCGTCAATGTGCCTCCGAGCGGACTTCATCGCCAACGACGTCCGACTCGGCGACGACGGTACCGGGACCGACGGTGGAGATGAAGCGGGCGCGAGGGCAAGAGCGGTGTTGCTCACTGGACCCAACATGGCCGGAAAGTCGACCCTCCTGAGAATGACAGCCGCGGGAATCATCATGGCCCAAATGGGCTGTTATGTCCCAGCGAGAAAGGCAAGGATGAGTCCAGTTGATAGGATCCAGACGAGGATGGGGGCGTACGACAGTGAGTAAATGGTGTCGAGATCCGAAAATCGAGCAGTCAGAGGGAAGTCTGAATTCAACGCTGACGCGTCCCTAGACATGTTCGCCAGCGCCAGTACGTTCAAGGTCGAATTGGACGAGTGTTCCAAGATCCTCAGAGAGGCTGGACCCAGATCGTTCGTCATTCTCGATGGTGAGTCGAGATCTCGGCGCGTTCAGAGGTGTCCCGAAGTCGCTGCTGACCCACGCTTGCGGTAGAGCTCGGCCGAGGAACGTCGACATACGATGGAATGGCCATTGCTGGAGCGGTGCTACATCACTTGGCTACTCACACCCTGCCATTAGCCTTCTTCGCGGTGAGCAAGCCGTGTCAATATACTTTCCCCTCCACCGCCTTCAGCCTTGTTTCTGTCCGTACAAATCAGTATGCTGACCATGACACCGGTTCTAGACGCATTACGGATCCCTGACCGACGATTACACCTACCACCCAAATATCCGAAACATGCACATGAAGACGTTCGTGGACGACGCCAGGCGAGAAGTGGTATTCCTCTACAAGCTCATACCGGGAGTCGCAGAGTCGTCACATGGCACCCGTGAGTGATGACCTTGGGCTTTTGGGCCCTGTATACGCTCGAAGAGCGTGACACGACGCCAGGGCCACCGAATTCCTATCATTACAGGATGCTGATGCAACACCCCAGATGTCGCCAAGATGGCGGGCGTTCCCGACCTGGTGGTCTCTCGCGCAGATCAAGTATCCGCCGAATTCTTCATGGCTTTCAAGTCGAAGCTCGCATCGAGGCGTCAGGACGCACTGCCCATTGTGGCACAAGCCGATTTCGCATGGTTGCTCAAGCTCGCCACCGGCAGCCTGGACTCTGGTGACGCCGCTGGCGGTGGTGAGATTAGCGAAATGGCAGTGGATGGGGAGGATGACCCCGTGTTTCCGGGCAAGGGTGTATCGAAGTTGATACGCGAGAAAGCTAGTCTGGGAGCTCAGTTGGATATCATCCGCCGAGCGATCGGAGCGTACGAGGTGGTGTGAAGGAGGGAGAAAGGGGTTTAGATGGACATACGCGGAGAAGAGGTGGAGACACATTGACATCCGGGCAGGGCAACATGCGGACGAGGATGGTCATGTCATGTTACGGAGGAAGCAGATGTGAATAGGAAGGCCCGGCCCGCCGCTCAACGGAACGGCTTGATGCCGGATGTAATCATAGGACACGATGAAGAAGATCAGCAGCTCGGGAGCGGGGCTGCCTTAATTGGCCAGTAAGGTAGAAACCTACACGAAGCACAGACGGTCAAGAGACCAACATGTAATATGAACCAAACCACATGGACCTTCTCTTCGGACAGAGACAGGCTCAGGTCGCCTGGGCTGGTCAGAGGCTAGAAGCGGCATACATGCATCCCCCAGTATGTGTCCAGCTCAGAAGAACACCTCTAATGATCCTCCGGGCAGGGGGTCCTTCCGCCTTGATTTCCCTTTCTTCCTCCGCACTGAAGGCGACTTAGTGATCGCACCGGCATCATTGAGAGAGTCGATTGGATGTCCCTCATCGCTTGCCTGATGGCTTTTCTTTCCCAGGCCAGACTGCCTGCTACTCTGAGGCTCCATCGCGTCCAGCACCTCGCTCCATGGACCTCTGACCCAACCCTCTCCCCAGCCATTACCGCCGCCGGTCTCTTGAGCCAATTTGAACTTCCGGCCTGCCCTCTCTCCTGACCTAAAGCAGAAGTTGGATCCGAGGAGGGTGATGAGGAACGAGGGCGAGTTGGCGATGTGTGCCGCCATGTCAATTGGCTCGGGCCGGTCGTCGAGGTCATCTTGCGCGTTGGGTCCTTCCGATTCCACAGTGGACGTGGTCTGCTGAGCTGGTGCATAGAGCGGTATCCGGAGTTCGAACTGGGTCCCATCTTTCGGCACCACTCTGACCTTATCATCCGATGAGACAAGAGCGAAAGTCGAAGCTGTCTCTTCGACCACAATCCCAGAGATGCCAACCAGAGAGGCGTTCCGAGAGGAGATCACTTTGAGGGATATCCCAGTGAAGTCGGCTTTGAGCAATTTCGAGCTGATGGAGTCTATCGACGGAACGGACTTCGGCCATCCGGGAACAGAAGCCTGTGTCCGAGTGTTGGAAGACACCGGCCTGGAGGCACCGGTAGTAGTGTCAAGCGAAGCCTGGATGGAAGGTAGTGGTGGGAGAGCGAACAAGTTGATCAGATACTGCGTATGCAGGTGGTTCAACGGTATTAGCGTGTGGTATCTGTGTGGAATATCAGTATTGGTAATATGTGGTCCGAGAATCAAGATAGTCCACTAAAATCATACTCACTCTATCCTGCTACCGCGCTTGACCACTCCGCCCAACCGCTTCTTCACCCGTCTCAGGCCTACCAACCCATCCTTCTCCATCTCGGCTCTTCTACCCTCCACTTCATCCCTCGCCGCTTTCCTTGCCGAGTCTGAGCCTCTATTCCGCTTCTTCCCTTTGACCAAGCTTGACCCACTCGCTTCTGGGGCGGATTCCGCCAGGAAGAGCGACTTGTTGGCGAGTCTATGCGCGTAGGCATTGACATCGAGGGAGAGGAGGTCGGTGAGCTGAGGTGTGTCCGAAGACTGAGCATAGGGAGTGATCGACTTCTAGAAAAAGGTCGTATCAGTCAAATGCCATGGGTAGCGGTTTGGTCGGTCAGACTCACCTGGATATCCTTGGCTAGAGGTCGATACAAGTCCATCTGGTCTTTCGGTACCGATGGACCCGCTCCAGGCGTAGAAGCCCCGCTGGTAGACATTGTCTGGTGGTATCGGCTAACGAACGAGCTTGTACTCGCTCTCACTCTCAAGACGTGTCGTGTATACAACACAGAGGACCAA
Source organism: Bullera alba (assembly GCA_001600095.1). Lineage (NCBI taxonomy): Eukaryota > Fungi > Basidiomycota > Tremellomycetes > Tremellales > Bulleraceae > Bullera > Bullera alba. Next base: position 966,172 of record BCIX01000007.1, read on the forward strand.
CAGAGAATGGAGAACCTGCTCTTCGGCTCTGGGTGAATTTGCTATTCAACTTTGCCGGATTGGTGCCCCGCATTCTCTAGCTTCGCCGTTTTGCTCATCAACTGTGACCATCCCCATCCTATGTTCCTTTGCTTCTGATCACTCGCCATTGGTCTGAAGAGCGTGTGCTACGCTTCAGCGAAGGAGGACGCGTCGGAGGCTCGGAGACACGGTTTCACTTGACGACTCTTCCTTTTTCTCGTACTGCCTTCAAGTCTTTTGGACGAGTAATACTTAACGCATCCGACGCGACGACATCAATTCCACCTTGATCGATAGCTATATCAACAACGCTTGCCCCACTTCGGCACGATGTCACGACCGCCCATCTCCTATCCATCGCCTCTGGTGGGGACCTCAAATCTAGTACCCGTAGCTCCGCATACCAATCCGGGATATCACTCGAGGCCATCACTCGAGCCGAGCCCGGTATCAGGACCGAGCGAGAGACGGCCAAGTCATTCTTCCTCCCGACAAGTCAGCGGGCCGAGCAGTCGGCATGGTGTGAGTGTACCCGGAGATGTGCCAATCCAAGAAGTCATCGCCGCAGAGGGACGGAGCTGATGTTATGCTGAGCGTAGACCGGCTCACTCGATTCGGAGATCACAAGGTTGTTGGTGACTACCAAGCAGATGCTACAAGGATTGGAGGCTTGGGCAGTGGGTAATCTGGACGAGGACGGAGTGAGTGCGCGTGGCTGGTGGTCTGTGTTGTGAGACTAACGAGCATCGGTGTTTAGGTCAGCGATATCTATGTGAAGCTGGGCAATGGATTTGAGCAGTGTACGACGTCGTTCCAGCGTGCGGGTATCGCTACCGAGTGAGTCGATGCCAGAAGGTCTGAGAAGAGATGCTCAGCTCATGAACGTTCCAGCGAGCTCGAAAGTATCCCCTCCGACCTTAGACTGTGCTTAGAGCAATGCCTCTCGGAAGATCCATCACAGGAAACGTTGAACGTCTACCTCCCCAACATACGCAATATCATAGTCAGCCTCCTCAACGGGTTGAAGCAGAAGCAGTCGGCCTATAAGCGGTTGATGACGGAAAGGCAGCAGTCGGACACGCCTCTCCCTATACAACCGAGAGCGTTACCTCGAGCGGACCTGTCAACCGATTCGCGGTTATCAGCTCGTTCAGGCAATTCCTCCATGTCCCAAGGCTCGACAAGCCCAGCTTCGATCTCCTCGGGGCTGCCCATCCCCAGGATCCCGTCGTCACAGGCGTTGTCGGAGAGAGCTCGACAGGGACTACCCTCACGGCCCGCACCTCCCGATGCGTTTCGTCCGCCGAGGAGGATACCAGAGCCACCGAGGAGATCAGTGTCGCCCCAGCCACAACCACAACCTCAGTCTTCACCTTTCATCCCTCACGAGCGTGTCTCCTCGACATCATCATCTGCGCAGGAATTACCTCATCTCGTCCGACACCAGCTCACCGACAACCCAGTTCCGCCCGCTGGCCCACAAAGACAGAATTCAAGTACACCCCCTCCAGCAGTTCCACCGAAGCCTGCACCTCCTCACCCGGATCGATTCTCCAGGGACAGCTTTGGCAACTCGAGGATTTCTCGTTTCTCAGCCGATTCCGATGTCACAAATGGCTCACCAATCAGATCACCAACGGCCCAAACGCCCAAATCTCAGAAAAGCCCAGCCAAGTCGCTGGCAAGTCTGCCCGAGGCCAATGAGGGAACGGATCAAAGTCGCCGGTCTTCCGAACACAGCCTTCCTCCTACCCTCCCACCTCTTTTACCGACGCTCAATCTACCATCATCGTCGATGCTGTTTCCAGACCCCCCCGGTGCGGATCTGACAACCCCTGTGGAAGCCATTCCGGACGTTCCGCCAGAGACCCGGGCCACGCTCGCCGCTTTGGGTCGATCGGATGCTTTGGAAAGGAGAGCTTCCAAACGGTTTTCCTCGTATACATTCAACAAACTCCCCGGGTCACCCAGTCACAAGAAAGCCGCTTCGGTCGGCAGTCCGCAGAGGCCTATGCGCCGTGTGGACAGACCGCCCCCATTGCCGTCTCTGCCCGAGTCGTTGGCTGGGAGCAATCTGGCAGCAGCGATGAATGGCGAAGATGTCTCTAGGGCTCTTACACCGCCACCTCGTTCGGATCTCCTACTGCCCAGCGCCGACGACAGGGACCACCCCTCTTCAAGTCCGGCATCCATCATGACGGATAGATCGGACGGTTCGACAGGATCCGTGAGGAGAGTCAAGACTCCAGAACCGGCAGAACCATCGGCTCAAGCGACACCGCGACCAGTAGGAGGTCAGTCGTCGGCTTCCATACCGGCGACCCAGGCGGCGGCAGACTCGCTCAGCTTGTTCTTGCAAATTGGACGCCAAGTCAAGAAAGCGACCGTCGAGTTGCCCATCTCGCTGTCTTCGCTAAGACTCTTGTTCATGGAGCGATTCGAGTACGATCCTGGGATGGAAGACTTTCCGGACGTATACATGCGAGACACGAAGACTGGGGTCCAGTTCGAGCTGGAAGACATGGAAGACTTGAAAGAGGGTTGTGTGTTGTCTCTCAATATCGAGCGTGAGTTGATCGACTTTCTGGATGTACCCCGTCGTAGCCACTGACAACGGCTTTTCAGCCCTCGATCAGGTCAAGCAGCATTTCGACATTGCTTTCAATTCCATGACACAAGAGCTGAAAGAGTTAAAGACGGCGTTGGACCACTCAAGGAGGATATCAACCTCGCCAAATTCCGCCTTTCTGGCCGTTTCACCCTCATCCCAAGCCATATCGAGGATACCCCTTGTCCGGACGGAGTCCTCCAGGCCGTCATCCCCTTCGCCGAGGAGCAACAACGCGCCTTTGGTCGGACCTCAGCGGGAAGCAGAGCTGCGAGCGCAGTATGACGAGGTGCAGTCGCTCAGGCGGGATCTCGCGGTGATGCGGCAGATCCACGTCGACTTCTTGGCAGAGACGAAGGAGGTATTCGGCAAATTGCGCAAAGAGAACAATGGCATGCGAGACCTGGTCAAGACCAAGATTGGGGGTAGTCGAGCGTTATTGGACAATTCCCGGATCAAGCTCGATTCCCTCAGCACAGAGACGATCCAGGCCGTGGAGGAGATTTCGGATATCATCGACGCAGCGAGGTTGGACGCCTCGAAGCGGTTCGTCACGCCGTCGAGAACGCAGTGGGCCAGTATCAGGGCGGACTTCAAAAAGGCCTCCGAGATGGTAGAGTCGTTTGCGACCGAGGTGACGACGTCGGAACCGACTTGGAGGGCGACATGGCACCAAGAACTCAGTAGGGTAATGGAGGAGCAGAGACTGTTGCCCCACTGGACCAAGTTGACAGAGGATCTCAAGAACGACATTAAGGACGCGGAAGGGATGTTGCAGAATCTGCAAGATTTTGTGGATCAACGCACCACTGCGGGAGGTGGGCAAGGTCAAGCGGGATCAGGACAGAGTGTGACCTTGAGATCGACACCCAAGGGGTTCAGACCGCCAAGTCCGGATGAGTCCGGTGGAGGGGGCATCAACCACCTCTTGATGGAGATTCGGACAAAGGAGGCAGATCCGCATCAGAGGTTGAGGGCGATCGAGGCGCAGCAAAAGGCCAGAGAGAGGGAAAAGGCCAATAAGACCGACGAGTTTAGTGAAGAGTTGGCAGGATTTGTGCAGGGGCGCAAGTTGAAGAAGACGGGTGGAACGGATGAGACCGAACGTCAGAGGCAGAGGAGGCATGAGCAGACTTTGAAGAGGATGATGAATCCGGCACCGGAGGGTTCGCCCGGTGGAGGATCAGGTGGAAAGCAGGGTATGCTCAGTCCTCAAATCACAGGCATGTCCACGAGTAGTGTGGGAGGTGGGATGGGGTCGGCAAGTCCAGTGGGAAGAGGTTCCCGACAAAGTAGCGCCACCGTTAATCCCAACTCTGCGACAGCCGGCTCCGGGAGAGAGTCCCGGAATAGCACGACAAGCTCAGTCGATGTCAAGCCGGAGGTAAAGGTGGATGTCAAAGAAGAGTGAAGCAATCAGTTCCGAAAGGACGATGCTACACCGCCTTTGTAGCCGGCCAGCAATTATGATACATCAATTTATACAAATGTAGATGTGATTGGGATGAGGTGTTGTGACAAATGACTTGATTGGAGTCTGACGTGCTGTGGTGGTAATGACCGGATTGCCAAATGCGGTTAAACACGAGGCTTGTGATGTTGGCGTGGTCCATTGGACGCGCTTGCTGTATGGACAAGACTGCACGAAACGGTACGACATGGTTGGGTCATGTTGGGCGAGGGATCCACTTCAGTCGAGGGCAAGGTTTAGCTTGCCTTGACACTGGCTAGTGCTTCCTGAACCTCCCTCAACGCCTTGTCCGCACTGACACTCTCCCTCCTTGGACCTCCATGACCTCCAATCTTGGTGCCCGTCCTGGGCAGGTGACTGTCCATGATGATCGTTGGGTCATCGTTGCTCGTACTGCTACTTCGGCTGGGGTCCGCCGACGAAGCCTCGGAATGGGTGGGTAGTCGCTTGATCGAGCTCGAGGTGGGCATTGAGAAATTGAGCACGCCCGAGCCCATTGACTGCCTTGCCCAAGACGAAGACGCAGAGCCCGTGCGAGAGTGGTGTGTGCCGAGCCTGGCTGTGCTGCCACCTCCGGCTATGGAAGCGCGATGTGGAAGTCCAGCGTTGTTGGACGAGGAGGAGGAGGATGACCTCTCGTTCATATTGCCTCTCAGAGGCATAGTGAAGCCGGACAGACCGGAACCTGAGTTGGAAGTCGACATGGACATTGCTCTACCGTGGGAAGCAGGCGGAAGTCCGGAAATCTCATTGGCGGAAGAGGATGCGAGGAGGTTGGCAAAATTGCCCGAGGTCAATGCTGCGCTGGACATGGAAGATCGGTGACCCATCGTTCGTGCGGCGAGAGAGGCGATGATCTGAGCTGCGTCCGGCTTATCGTAAGGTCGGATGGAGGCGGGAGGTAGGAAGACCGCAGGGGGATTGAGCAGGAGGGATAGGTAGGCTCGTTTCGCTGTGAAGACCGTATCAGTTGTGAGCTGGAACAGGTGGTTCGGAGGGAGGGTAGCTCACCAACAGTGGCATCCGAGAAGACGACCAGGGCATTGACATCGTCGACCCATTTGATCCTGAAACCTCCTTTCTCCGCCTCGTATTCTTTGAACATTGCCTGAAGGTCGCGCGTCTTGAGCCTGGTGTATGATCAGCATAGATCCTGCATATCGTCTCTGTTCCGAATGACTGACTCCTTGGCAAAGTTGGACAAATGGAGGATTCGTGTGACTGCTGCGGAGACCTGGGCATGCGAGGACGATGGGGCGGCTAGGATGGTCCCGTTGGGAAGCGAGATCGACATGATGGCGAGTGAGCTGGTGGAGCGCTGCAGATGAGTCGAGAGATCAAGTGAATTAATTAGTGCCGGTGAAGCTGTGATGTAGCAGCGCGATAATGCAGAGGATGCGGTGGGGTGATTTGACTGGGAGCCGAGTGAAGAAGGCCAAGGCGGTGATTCAGATGTGACCGTTGCGCGTGACGTGGACGGTGTCTTTGTCCAAGGACGAGCGTATCAAACAGCTCTGGAATGATGATGCGAGGAGATGGGTCTGAAGGAGATATCAGGTATGGAGAGGGCGAAATGTATCAAGAGTACCTTGACCTTGATGTCGACCGCTGTTCGTGACGAGCTCATCACCTGGAGACGCGTTGGCATTACCTCATACCCGGAGTGCCACGTCGCCACTCGGCCAGTCATAACGCCGAAATGCCGAAGATGGCGCGGGGACCCCTGGCTGTGTTACCCTGAACGCCCCGGCGTCGACCGATACGGTCACATCATCGTCGCACCCAGTCATCCACGCCCGCATTCGTATCTATCTCTCTCAACATCAACCTTCATTCGAATCACTCGATTGATACCACAACAAACAACCTGTGAGTAGTCTGTCTATCCATCCTCCTCCTCTTCCTCGTCTATGGGTACCCGATGGCCACCTTCTCCCGCGAACACGACTGCGCCTGTCGCAGTCGTAGGCTATCCTTTGCCACCCAACACCTCGGACCCGAGGTAGTGCTTCCCAAGCTTCCATCCCATTCTTCACGCGGCTTCCCCTCTGTTATCTGGTGGTGAGACTTCCAGCACGTTCTGTGCCAGGCAGCGAACTGTCAGTAGCGGATTGAGCTAGACGAGATGATATAAATCGAGGATCTGCGCTGACGATTGGTCTTCCTCTCATTCCGCTTTGTCATCATCGCCTCATCGAGTACCCTTCTCCAGTACACACACCTTACACCTCTAGCATCGCATCACAATGCAGATCTTCGTCAAGACGTGAGTGTCGATCGCGAGCGTGACCATCACCTCGACGCTACACCTTCGAATCGTCCTTGCTGACTCACTGCCAGATTGACCGGAAAGACAATCACCCTTGAGGTCGAGTCTTCCGACACTATCGACAACGTCAAGTCCAAGATTCAGGACAAGGAGGGTATCCCTCCCGACCAGCAGCGACTTATCTTTGCCGGAAAGCAGCTTGAGGATGGCCGAACCCTTTCTGACTACAGTGAGTGCAGGAACAAACGCCGGGTGGCAAGTATCGGAAATTGATCTATTTGCAGACATTCAGAAAGAGTCCACTCTTCACCTCGTTCTTCGATTGAGAGGAGGTATGCAGATCTTTGTCAAGACCCTCACTGGCAAAACCATCACCCTCGAGGTCGAGTCTTCGGACACAATCGACAATGTCAAGTCCAAGATCCAGGACAAGGAGGGTATCCCTCCTGACCAGCAGCGATTGATCTTCGCCGGAAAGCAGCTGGAAGACGGCCGAACCCTCTCGGACTACAGTGAGTGGTTGACTATATGCTTTGCTAGTTCGCAAGCTAATCCTGCTCAGACATTCAGAAGGAGTCGACCCTCCACCTCGTGCTGCGACTCCGAGGAGGAATGCAGATCTTCGTCAAGACCCTTACTGGAAAGACGATTACTTTGGAGGTCGAGTCTTCGGACACTATCGACAATGTGAAGAGCAAGATCCAGGACAAGGAGGGAATTCCACCTGACCAGCAGCGACTCATCTTCGCCGGTAAACAGCTGGAGGACGGCAGAACTCTTTCGGACTACAGTGAGTTCTAGCTACGGATGATATTGCAACGGTCAAATCGGAGCTGATACTCGAGCCAGACATCCAGAAGGAATCCACTCTGCACCTCGTCTTGCGACTCCGAGGAGGAATGCAGATCTTCGTCAAGACGCTCACCGGAAAGACGATCACGCTCGAGGTCGAATCTTCGGACACCATCGACAACGTCAAGAGCAAGATTCAGGACAAGGAGGGCATACCACCTGACCAGCAGCGACTCATCTTCGCCGGCAAACAGCTCGAGGACGGCAGAACTCTGTCCGACTACAACATCCAGAAGGAGTCGACCTTGCACCTGGTTCTGCGTCTGCGAGGTGGTATGCAAATCTTCGTCAAGACGTGAGTCAGCGCCCGCTAAAGAGATCATGTGATTTGAGCTGACGTTCCATTCAGCTTGACAGGAAAGACCATCACCCTGGAGGTGGAGTCTTCGGACACCATTGACAATGTCAAGTCGAAGATTCAGGACAAGGAGGGCATTCCCCCTGACCAGCAACGACTGATCTTCGCTGGTAAACAGCTTGAGGATGGACGAACCTTGTCCGACTACAACATCCAGAAGGAGTCTACTCTCCACCTTGTTCTCCGACTCCGAGGTGGTATGCAGATCTTTGTCAAGACGTGAGTGGATCTGCGTCTTCGCTTCAGGTCATTTGCTGAATTGAAATGTTTAGTCTCACCGGCAAAACCATCACGCTGGAGGTCGAGTCCTCTGACACGATCGACAATGTCAAATCGAAGATCCAGGACAAGGAGGGTATCCCACCCGACCAGCAACGTCTCATCTTCGCTGGAAAGCAGCTGGAGGACGGTCGAACCCTGAGCGACTACAACATCCAGAAGGAGTCGACTCTTCACTTGGTCCTCCGACTCAGAGGTGGTCAGTAGATCGATAGACGATCGGAGTCTGGCAGGTTTGTAGAGAAAGAAAGAATTGCGCTTTGTATATACGTTGATATTGTACATACAATCTAAATCGATGAATGGAGAAAGTGTCCTCTGTACAAATGGTCGTTGTATTGCCTGTCCTTTGCTGACTCAACGGTCACAGAGTGATGAGAGCGGAAATGAATGCAAGTGCGACTTGCGAGACGTCAGTCGTGTAAGCGAGTCAATTGGCCCTGAGCTGTTTCTGGCTCTGCTTTCTCTTGTTCGACTTCGCCGATACACTCTCTCGATTGTACTTCACACATCCACAGTGGCATTATCGAGGGCGACTACCATTAGATGGCTGCAGCACCCAGCTCGACCTTCATAGCGCTCTGCACCTGCGCTGCGACTATCGCACCTGTCGACTGTCGTAACTGATAGCCGAGAGGTCCCTGCTGTCGTCAGCTGCGGCCAGCATGGCATCGCGGCAAGCCGGACTGACCGCCCTGATCCCGGTCGAGCCTGAGACCCATGGTCGAAACGCCTCGACAAGCGTGCGCGCCATCTCTTAAACACACGCTTTGGTCACCGGGCATTGGCAAGTCCCCCAGTCTAGTCAAGTCCCCCAGTCCACCCGGTTCACCACTAGGCATGGATAGCTCAGGCAAAAGTCAGCTTTGACGCGCCCAGATACAATTTCGGAGAATCGGAGGATTACAACCCCATCACTCGATTACACCCCAATTCAAGACGTTTCACCCTATTTTCAAGACTTTCCACCACGGACCTCAGTCTTCGGGCTGTAATCGCCATCAGAGGACCGCCGTCAAAAATGACACTCCTGATCATCATTCAAGTAACCCATTCAGTCGCTGATCCGTTTCTCACGAGTTTGATAAGGCAATCGACGAAACTGACCCCATGGAAATGCTACGTCATGGTCACCCCTCAGCTCGATGCAAAAAACCGGCCAGGTTTTGATTGGCCGGAACTGGTCAGGGCGACGAGCCGTGTCCGACGCCATGATCACCTGGTATTCAGGGCTCTGCACCTAGCACACCCCTCGGAACTCGTTTCAGAACTACAGCGCATCGATCACTTCGGTCGTCGAGGTGATCGGCGGACTGAGCGCCGAGTGCCTAGAGATGGCAGTGGGCATGAGCGCGTGCTTTGAGCACTCGAAATTTTGGACCACCTCGCGACATTACCACTGCCTCTTCATCGACGCGTCAGTTCACCATATCCCCCACCTATCTCACTTCCCAAGACTCAGAAAACTGGCAGTCATTAGGTCGACAAGCAGCTCGTTCCCAAGACGCCCAACTTCAGTCTCCAGTGACCAACCCAGCTCAGCCGTAACCCCACATTGTAAGTCGCCGATGATATCATCTGAGATAAGGCTGCGAGACATCGCTAACACATTCCTAGCTCTCCGATGGCTCCCGTCCCCCACGGTCACAGCTCTCCGAAACCCCATCCTCCTCAGCACGGTCCCGGACTTTCAGCTGCTGTATCCCATTCGAAGAAGAAGTCGAAGAGACGGCATCAGAAAATGGAGAGACAAGGAGCCGTCGCCCAAGCAGGGCCATCCCTTTCGACCGAGACTATGATCGCTTCATCGGCTCCCGCCTCGTCATCGTCGTCAGAGTCATGCGCCCCGGGTCCCTCGAACCATCCGAATGGTATCGTTTTCCCTCCTCGAGTACGGACTTTGGAAGACGATGCCAGGGACCTCCTGCTTACCCCCCCAAAAAAGAAGAAGAAAGGCGGACCGAAGCGATTGAGTCCATTTGCAGACCACAGACCGACGAAGAAGGCGAAGACGTCCGTTCAGGAGAATCAGACGGGAAGCCAGATGGTGGTGCTGCCCACTCAGACCACGGCCGAGAAGGAGGAGGAGACGAAATCGAAGCAGCTCAAGCGGAGCAAGCCGAAGAAGAGGAAGAGGTTCCAATTTGGATGCGACAGAACCGGTTTGGAGCCAGCAATTCATATGGCAGCACCGTCGACTCTACCAGACCAAACTACCTCCACATCTACGAGTGCACCACCGGCATTACAGATGCCTCCCACGCCGCCTCCCGATCCATCCCTCCTCCTCGTCTTGAACACACCACAGCTTGATGCAGCGTCATCCAGCGGCGACGGCCAAGTCAGCGACTACTCCAGCGAAGCCAGCACTTCTTCGTCGAGTCACTCTCGTTCCAACGGGAACACGACGTCGTCATCGAGAAGGGCGAAGCTGCGTACATCATCGAAGACCGCTGTGCAGAACGGCAACCGCCCGGACCCCCCTACCCTGTCAACTTTGCTGAGCGCAATGTTCGACCCAAGCCTGTCCCCACAAGATCGGCAGGCGATTATGATGTCGCCAGGAGACTCGAGTCGTACTACCGATGCGAAGTGGAGGATGTATCGTCGCGGACTCCGACACCTGCGTGATGCCGCGACAATGTTAATCGACGCGACCTCTCGCTTCGCACCTGAAGACCAGGCTTGTCCGTCTCACGGCGACGGTGTTGTGCCCCAACATACATCTTGGATGCCGGACGACACGCAATCTCTGGCAGACTCGGAATTGGACGGATATGTCATCTATCCACCAGGATATGTGCCTCCCAGCACCAAGCAAGCTGGAGATGTCGTCATCGGCCCCAGCGGATCTCCCTCCGTCTCCGTCGAGCCTGTCATGGGAGCGGAGGAGGTGTCTGACACGGATGTACCGGGCTCTCAGATCGATACCGTCCGTCACGTTCCCCCACCCGCCAACGACTTCATGAACTTCGATCCTGATCCGCTGACCGGCATGGACCTAGACGTCGGGGGAAGCGAGAGTTCCGATCTGCAAGCGAGAATCCCAGAGTCGACCGTGGGCATGGGCAGCGTGTACAACCCCGTCTGCGTATCAGACAGCGAGGACGGCCATGAAATGGAGGAAGACAGCGAGGAGAGCGAGGATGAGAGTACTGGTGAACGAGTGGACGATAGCCAAGGAAGTCAAGAAGAGAAAAGCCCCAAGCGGTACACCAGGGCAGACAAGGGCAAAGGACGCGCTGTGCCATACGATAGAAATCCTACCTTCACGCCAACCCTCAGCTCGCTCAACTCTCCTAATCGACACAACTACTTTGCCGCTCGCACCTCAGCCTCAGCTATCGCTGATTCGCCCAGACGTAGCAGCGCTCTTATACCGAGAAGCCTCAAGACCAACCTTCAATCTGCCTCGCCGGTGGCTCAATCTTCCCCGAGCCGTCGCCCTCTGGGTAACGGTTCATCTCTACCCGTCATCGACTCTTCGCCTTTTGAAGCTTCTCAGGCTTCACAAGCTTCGACTCTACTGGTCACACCATGGCAGAGCGTCGATCGGGCCCCGGCGATGCGATGGAATCGCCTCAGCCTCAGCCCAAACACGCCAGATGGTCCCTCAGACCCAAGTCCGTCTGGGCTGCTCGTCCACAAGAAGGCGTCGGGCAGCAAGTCACCTCGGCGACTCCTCGCCCCAGAACTATTATCGGCTCGAGCCGGTACTGCGTTTATAATTGTGCCTCGACCAAATAGGTCAGAGTCAGACTCAGACGGTCTGGTGGTCGACCCAAGTCCTCCGGTCGTCGATCATGAACAGGAGCCTGCAACCTCGAGTCTCAGTGCTCCAGCTCCTCGTCCTCGGAATCCCAGGCCTCAGTGGGCCCATGTGACGGGTATCCTGTCTCCAGCTCCAAATCAGCCGCGCCCGTCCAATTGGCTGTTCGGCGCTCCCACCGAGCAGTACTCTCGCTCTACCGCTACACCCCCGACTGCCTCCCGTCCTACCGCAGTACCGCCTGTCCGTGCTACTGCAATACCGCCTTCACCGCCCATAATCCTCGGCCTCGGTTTCTCTCGGGAGGGGGGTTTCTCGAAGCTAGCCCAGAGGATCCTCGAAGCCGTGAACCACGGTGGAGACATTGCTGCCGCTACCATCACCCTGAACTCTATGAAGAGGACGGTCGGTACACCTCTGACGGTAGCTCAGCGGGACAAGGACCTGAGGGAGCGGTTGGAGTTCAGGCAGACAATGGATCTGGTGCGGGAGAAGTGTGAGTATACGCAGTGGCCTGACTGTTCCGATAACGAATGCTGACATGATCACCCAGGTCCAAATTTCAAGCTGGTCGCTCATGCCGTCCACACGACCAACCTGGCTTCAAAAGACCCGTGAGTACAACCCCTGTCACCTAGTAGTCTATTTGTACTGATCGCCAAGTCACTTTCAGACTCGTCATGACCGCGTCGTATCACAGTGTCGTGACCGAATTGCAGCAGGCGAGGGCACTTGATGTCGAAACTCTGGTCTTTCAGTGAGTCTCACCGACGATAACATACGATGGACGGCGCTCATCTCTGTCCGAACAGCCTTGGTTCGAATGACTCTGAGGATCCGGCAATCGTCCGCACGCGTGTCGCGGGGCTGATGAAGCGTGCACTTGAGGAGGTACCAGGTGTCAATCTGGCGATCGAGAACATGGTGAGTCACTCCATTGATGATCTCACTATATCGCTGACAATCAAGCAGACTGGTCGCTGTAAGGGCGAAACGTCCGCTTCGCTTCGCAATCTCAAAGCGATCATCGATGAGGTCGACATGCCTGGAAGGCTCAAAGTCTGCTTGGACATATGCCACGTCTACATCTCCCAGTACGACCTCTACGATGAGGCTTGTGCCGACGACTTCCTAGAAGATATCGCGGAGTTAGGTCCGGAGAACATCGCTGCGATGCACGTCAGCGACAGCTACGTGCCCCACGGGAGCAAAAGGGATGAACATGCATGGTGAGTGACTGGCGTCGGGACGTCGAGACTAGAACGTATGCTGACTGTCTGCCATTTAGCATCGGCTTGTGAGTAGAGCATCAGCGGACGACGTGACGAGTAGAGCAGTACTGACCACTTCGTTCACAGCGGCATGATCCCCCTCGACGCCTTTCGACGGATACTTCGCTCCGACACATTGAAGGGCATTCCCTGCTTCCTCGAAACACCAGATTGCTTTCCTGCCAATCGAAATCGGGGTCAAGGCCTTCCTGCCATCATCGACGAGATTCAAGCGGAGATCAATCGTAACGAGCTCGAATTCCTAACGAAGATCGCCTCCATGTCAGAGGAGGATTGGGAACTGCAAGAGCGGATCAAGCGAGATGGTGACTCGGACGCCCAGAAGACGACTCTGGAAACCAGGTACAAAGCCGTCAAAGGCCAACTAGAGCAAAAGATCCGTAAGAAGGTCATCAAGCTCGGTGGCGTTGCTGCGGAGAGGTTCGAGGAAGCGAGAAAGGCGCACAAGGTCAAGGTCTCGAGGACCGCCAAGACGAGGAGTGATCGTGAGAGAGGGGTTCGAACTCGTGACCGTCAGACCGACGATGAGGAGGCCGAACTGCATCATGAACATTGCCACGAGGGCATTGGTGATAGGCATCTCTGCACTCATCATCAGCCGGATGAGGACGAGGATGAGGATGAGGAAGAAGACGATGAATCCACCGACGACTGCGCCGGACCATCTTCTTCTCGAAACTACAGACCTGCCAACGAAGATAGCTTGGATGACGACTATGAGGAGGAAGATGTCGATGAGTTGGAGGATGACGATCCGATGTCGTCCGGGAGGCACGAAGGCGGATCCCGTCACGAGTCTGACTCGGACGGGGACGTTGACCTGGACGACGAGGAAGAGGTCGCAAGTTTGGTCTGAGAGAATTGCCCGGGGGTGTAACCAATTGTACGAAGCACAAGTTGTACAAACTTTACTGTGTACTGTTAGACTCGATACCTTACACCTATAATGCAGCACTTGAAGGATTGGCTACCTCATCCCTTAACGGCCTTGACCACGATGCACACACACAGTGCATCCAAAGCCCAAAACACATCTATAAACTATATCATACGAAACCATTGTCCCTGTATACATATCAAATGCTCGTCAAGTCGTCATGGCGGAGGGTGAGGACGACCTTCGAGCCTATCTGAGCCAATACCGTGTAGGTATTGTCTCTGCTGTTCGAACGCAAGTCGTCCGGTCAGAGCTGACTTGGTAGCCCCTCTCGCACTTCGATACTAGGTTAAAGTCAGCTCTGAGATATCTCTTCGCCTGGGGGATGCTCACCATAACAGCTGGACTGTCTGCATTGGACATCGCTCACTCCGGCAATCAAGGTGCAATCAACGGCATCCTCGTCGAATGGACATGATCCACAGGCTGTTACAAGTGGTCAGCCTACTGCCTGTCCTCACTCAATTACCAGATCAGTACACACCTGTGACGTCGGAGCTAGTGTCCATGCAGGCAAAGTCTCGACCGGTGCCAGTCCAACAGAACGATTCGCCAATCTGGCAGTGTAGATCCGGTCCGGCCTTTCTCCTGAAATGTCGCTTTCGACCGCTGGGCACTGGAGGAGGTGGTGGAGGATCCGAACCGACGACGGTAAACTCGTTGTCGATGGTATACAGGGTAGGTCTCACTCCCACTTGAATCACAATGTTCCCTATAACGATTCATCAGCTATGAAGCATACGAAGCGGCGAGATTGGCAAAGACATACAGTCTGTGTTGCCATCCTGGGCCGCCACTGCCATGTCTGCACTGAGACAAACCGTCAGAGGCTGGCTGTGATAGTTTGGAATGATGACTTACAAGCTCCGAGAACACTGGGTACTTGTCAGACCACTCGAAGTGAATTGAGTGATGGGACAGTTCAGATTGGTACCGGAGACCAAGTTTGCCAAGTATAGCCTGTTGATGGGCACACGAGGACTGACACACAGAGCCGGGTTATAACTGTATGTAGCGTTGAAGAAGTGGGTCGTATCGTCGGTATAGTATGTGACTGGCGATTCATAAGTTTCCAGTATGATCGAGTTGGCGCACGCTTGAATCTGCTTCTGGGTCGGCGATTGAGCGAGGACTGGCTGCAGGACGGTCGCTATCAGCGTCACGGCCAACAGGAGACTTCTCGAGCTGAGCATCATCGTGGGCGAGGAGGAAGTCGGTGCTCGAGAGAGTGCAAAGAGGGCGATGGGAACCCGGTGGCAGTGACAGAGTGTGGTCAAGGACGACTGAAGAAGGATCAGCGGATGATGATGTGATAGAAATCATCTCGAGGCGGCTTCTTACATACCTCTCTGTCGTAAATCTGCTCGACGACTGTCCCTGCGTTGCCCTGGCATCCCTATCGATGCTGCCACAGCGGATTAACCATCCAGCTCCTGCGCGGTGTCCACCCCCTTCGACTCAAGCCTCCGTACTCCACCAGCACTGTCTGCTCGCTTCATCCCATCTTCACTTCCGCTCTCGGAAGTCGAAGGTCTCTCATAACTCAGCATCCGGTCGCCTCGCCTTGAAGATGTCGACGAAAGCATCCTGCTATGATTGCGATAAGATGCGGTGGGGGCGTCGAAGGGGATGAGCTTGTCCCCGCTACTTTTGCAATGCGCCAGGTGGTAGGCGCTTTGAGACATCCAACATCAGCCCGATCCAAAGCCGAGGAGGAGATGCCGACAACGTGGTCCTATCTTCCTCCCTCTTCCGGATCGATTTTTGGGTGAGGGATGGGCGGTACTCTGTGGCCTGGCCATTCTGAAACGTCGCCAAAGCCAGCGAAGCCGTCGTCAGGGGCATTGGATACCTGGATTCAATGGCGCCCTCCATCAACAGTGAGTTTGGAAGCAGTGGCCGAATTGGTCACCTCGACTGTCCAACTGTCCAGGTGTACTACAGCGTAAGGTGTCGTCTCGTGATTTGCTTGGCCCCGTGGCCGCCGCGTGGCTTCACGCCTCGCTCACCACCACGAGGGATGTCAGGTGGGATAACAACCCTATTCGTATCCAGCCGTGTCCAGCGCTGTCACCTGTGAGTCACCACGAGTCACCCTGTCGAGCGACGTCGATCAAGGTTATTCCGAAGGGTACTCGAGGAACCGAATAATCCGTGGCTTATGCTTGATCCTGATAACGTTGTCTCTGCTGGTTGTTGCAACACTGAGACGGGTCTGTCACCGACTTGATAGAAGGTTCGGAGCATGAGGCGTAGGGAAGCGTAGGGAGCATGTTGGACACGACATCGAAAGGGATCTTCCAGGATCGTCCAACTCAAAACAGGCGCTTGGAATTTTCGACTTGGTCGGAAGTGGCAATATTCCAGCGAACTCGGCCCGGGATGGCGCAGGGACTCGAAGCAAGCTGTCGCTATAGCTGTCCTCGTGCTTGGCTGCTGACAGCTGGTCGTGCTCTATCCTCTTGCGCCCCTACTGGCGTTGGATTATGCAAGGAGGAGATACATGGGCAGATAGGGGAAAATGCTTAATCTAGGGTTCGGATGCGCGTTTTTGACTGTTTTTGAGCACTTACCGCCTGATCCGGCTCACTTCGGCATGGACGATCATGAACACGAACCACGGGCATCGGCAACCCCGCATCGCCTGTACCCACGAGGCGGACCCGTGCGACACTCGAACGCCTCGTCCGTATATACGCATGCGACTCACTGAGTTTAAGAGATCGGAGGTCCAAACGGCGACGACTGGTAGAGCCGTTAACACCCTGATGCCAGTCGCGCACAGCTTGGTCCATGTGCTTCCGGTCTCACTGATACAACAGTCGATGCATATGGTAAGAGTCTGCGTAGCTGTATGCTTGGTTGACTGACTGACTGGTCTCGGTGTCGTTCGCACAACCCTTCCTCACAGCAGGAGCCTCACGTGCCCCCTCCAACTCCGGGCTCAGGCCTCAGGTCTCGAACCCTGGCTCCTTTTGCTTCCCATTGAATCCTGCCCAAGTCCTCATCGTCTCCACATCAATGACTCCCTGACGTCCTTCCTCCTTTATACTCCTGATCACAGCCTCGGCCACATGGTCTACATGCAAAGGTTGCGTTTTGAGGGCCTCGATACCTCCTCCAAGGATGGATTTCGATGCGAATGGATTGGGTAATGGTAATGACGCTGATAGCGATAGGAGGAAAGCTGGCAGGGTCGAGACTGGCCGTGTGTGAGGGTGATACATGAGACCTAGAGATGATCGCATCAGCAGTGCTCCCGATCGTAGGTGAGATCGTGGCGTTCTTGGACGCCTCGATTCGACATGGATATTACATACCTGGCCTTACGAATATAGGTCGTATGCCCGATTCTGGCTTGTCCGCACACTTTCTCATGATAGCAAACTCAGCCTCCCGCTTTGATTCGATGTACCTGCTTGGGACCACAGGGCGGAAGGCGTCCGCGGCTGAGATGTAGACGAAAGGCCGTGTCGATGACGAAGCCGCTGTGAGCGATGTCGACGGCGAGGCGAGCATCGTGTCGAGGACGGTCAAGGCTAGAAATCACTGCATTAGATATCGAATGCCTCATGACCTGTCGTTCGATGACTCACCAGCTTCCTTGTTCATTCCGTCGTAACCGCTCCGTCTCTCCTCGGGTGTCTTGAGCGGATTACCATTTCCTCCCGATATGCTACTCCCAAAAGCCTTCAACAACCCAAGAATGTTCCCACTGCGCACAGCAGCTTTGTATCCCGCATCCTCCAGCAGTATGCCCAGTGTCGAGACCACTGCTGAAGAGTCCGAAACAAGGGACGTATACGATGGCGGATCGAATGCTGAGGCCGAATGCCAAGATACACTTTCGACCCATTTAGGTGTATGACCCGCTGGGGTGGTGTAAGGCTTGCCAGAGGAGCTGAGGATCGGAGTCAACTCTACTGCATGGGCTCTCTTGCTCACCTCATACTGGACACCTCCCATCCCTTGCTGACGGCTGCCTTGCAGATCGCCGATCCTAGAACAGACGTTCAGCGATGTCACACGATGTCGCATCGCTCAACACTGACCGAGGAACCCATTCCCACCTACGACCAGGAGCTTCGTGACAGACATTCGGGCTGCCTCTACGTCAATTATTCTAGTGCGATACGACCTGACCTGATCACTCCAAGATCACCCGAGTATCAACCAAACATTTGGCTCTGCGGGTGGAGGTTGTTTAATCGTTTCTCACGGTGATTGATAACCGTAAAACCGGTGCGTCGGCAGATCGAGGAGCAATGTGGATTGACGGAGGTCTTCGTGGCAGGCTGCGACCGTAGTTCAGGATACAGTATATGCATTGCGTCTTCCACTCCAGAACAGACAGTGACTTATCGCTTGATAGGCCTCTTGGACGTACTACCGACCGAGAATTTTCGCAAAGCTTCTTTAGCCCGCCCAAGACGAGCTTGCTTCTGCAGAAGATCCTCCCGCAGGCGAGTAGTCTCCAGCTTCTCAGCAAAGAAGGCACGACACCTCTCCTCACCGCCGTCGGAAAGGATGTCCAAGTCGGCGAGAAGAGCATTTCGGACCTTTTCAGACAGGGGCATAAAGACCTCAGCATCGATGACTCTGGGTACGTTGTCGATGATACGCTGATTCGTTTGAACACAGTCAGCTGAGGAAAACGTAGAGGGCATCGTGGGACGGTGGGACTCACTTTGTACGCGACTTGCCAACATGCTCGTACCTCAGCCATCAATTGCAGCTCGGCCTGATAGGCGTTACTTGGCTGGAGTCGAGCGAGGTCAGCCTCAGTAAGACCTGAATGGCCAAGATAGGTGAGCTGGGCCAAGACAGTCTTAACAGCCAGATCCCGATTCGCATCCACTGTGGGTTTGGTTGTTGACTTGGGGTTCTTTTTCGTGATGGTCGCAGGGCTCGATGCCTCAAAGGTGAACGCAGTGGTCGCAGGGTTCGATGCCTGAAAGGTGAAAGGCGGCAGTATCCCTTGAATCGCGCCAGTGTCCCCAGACCAGGAGTTCCCTTTCTGTCGTCGTTCCAACAATCTTGCCAAGAACCTCTGCTGTGTCGCTCGAAGGTAATGTCTATTCTGGGTAAATGGGCGGGCTTCCAATCTGATCAACTTGTCGATCTGCGTAGACGCCGCCCTGACGAGGAGATTGACCTGTTTCAGGACGATGGATCTGTGGCGATTGACACAAACAGCATACTCTCGATCGAATGGTCGAAGACTTACTTGACATTGTCGCACAGCATCCCAGTCTTGTGAGCACCAAAGAGGTCCTCAACCAGTCTCTCCAAGAGATCTTTGAGTACTGGGGTGATGGCCTGCAGGAGCTTTTCAGAGAGTCCTCCCCACAGGCCGACGGAGTCCCTAATGAGAGCTTCCTTCGCCTCCAATGGGACTTCTCCGGGAAGCTCCCTTGAGATAGATCTGCCCTCCTGTCAGCTCCCACTTGAGGCATGGCCAGAGTTGGACAATCGAGTCTCACTCACTCTTTGATATGCTTCCTGATATCGTCAAGATTCTTGATCTCTGGTTGTGCGCAGCCCTTTCGAATGTACCAATCGTCGAAGTCATCCTCCGAATCGACCGCTGTTTCGTCGACATTACACCCATCGTCATCCTCCGGGGCCATTCCAGTATCACCATCGTCGTCCTCGTCCTCGTCCTCATCGTTGTCATCATCGTCGTCGACAGCGGCTTCGACGACTGGCTGCTTAGGAATCGCCTTCTTCTCTCTAGCGGTGAACGGCTCGAATATTGGCGCGGTGCTCCAAATTCGAAAGGTATAGTTATCCACGGACGAGTTGAAGTGCTTGATAAGCTCCCTGTGATTGACGCCACCGGCTGTGTACGAGTCGACTCTTCGGCAGAATGAATCGACCAGGGCCAACATCTGGTGGAGGGGTTTTGATGGCGGAGCGGCGGGCATATTCTTGAGTCTAGTGGTGACTCCAGCGTGAGCGCCGTTGATTTGCTTTATGGTTGACGGGAGCCTATCGAGCTGTCAGTTGGGACTTTTCCCTGCAGCACGGAAGCCATCTCACTTTTCACGTATATAGCTCATCAAGTGATCACTCAATGAGTCCCCGAGGTTCTTCGTACCCTGTCTCGCTTTCCAAGTCGGGTCGAGCGAGTCCCACGGTTTGGTGGTTGCGAAGAAGTCGGCCTCTTTCGCTCGAGCGCTTTCAAACGTGATACCGTTGTGTAACTCATTCGGAGTCGGTTGCCTGGTGACCTGGCATGATGATAGATCAGCTGCGGCACAATAGTCTTGAATACTGCCACTCACGTAGTAGCCGTGCAGAAGTGGCTGCTTCTCATTTCGCAGCACCTTGACCCAATGATCTCTCTCTACTTCCTCCAAAGTATCGACTTTTGTCAGGACACCGATAGTCCTGTCTCCTTTCGGATCAACATCGCGCGCCAACATCGCAGCGTTCTGGTTGTCTATGTCATCTACGCAGAACACCAAGTCAGTATACGGCCGTGCTTGAGCTTATCCGTGTTGACTGACCTTTCATTGTGATGACGCAAAGAATCAGGCAATCCTTTGCAACGTAATGCTTGACTAGATCCTCCATAATCTTGATGTTCGCTTTGTCCTCTTTCTTCCCCACACTGTGAATGATGCCCGGAAGATCGATTAACGTGAGGTCCGTTACGCTCATACCCGAGATCTCCACGACGACCACGTTCCTCGAAAAGGCGAGTTGGCCGACAGAGCCAAGAGGGTTCTTGACTTCTTCCTCAGGAATATCATACTTCAAGAAGTTGAGAGAATCCACCGATGGATTCAGGATGGCGAGCTGAGCTCGACGAATAGCGAGCTCGACATCTTGGGGGTTGGTAAGGGGACTCCCGAACGTCGATTCCGGAGCGGACCTAGCGGCCTGTACAACCCGTAGTCAGCGGGAACATATATGTGTGCCGAGCAACTGCACTTTCTACTCACAGAAGCCTCTTCGTGGTCTTCTCCACGAACTGCATCCTTACTTTCCTTTCTGATCTTCAAGATGCATCTCCAAGCAGCATCCGGATCATTTCGAAGCCGAACCTCAATGGGCACTCGGGTGCAAGTACCTGCAGCTCTCGGAAGGTTTATCTGGGCATATCGATCAGCTTTGGAAGCGAATCTAAATCAAGTCAGGCTCACCCCGGATATTGCCTCGATCAGTGAGGACTTTCCACTCGACTGATTACCAGCGACGACGATGGTTGGGAGACTGTTCACGATCGTCAGCTGGTACTCTCTACCCGCAATCACTTTGCACATCACTCACTCGACATCTAGAGATGCACCTGTAGACCTGATGTCGTTGATCAAGCTCATCAACTCCCCCTTGCTACGGGCGTACTTGCTGTCCATCAGCCCTCGGGCCTGATCCTGATTGTCACCCTCGATTGTGGTGCCAGATTGGGTCATCTTGGACGTATAGACAAGCTGATAGTATCAGACAGCGAGAAAGAGGGACTAAGTAAGAATTCGTGAACAGAGGGGGATTGAGCGACTTGGATCACTCTTCATACAGCTCGTGACCATGTTTATATGATGCCACGCTGGCCAGTTCAGGTGAGGGCAGTGCGACCCCATTTCTGTCCTGGAACTCGCAGCGAGTCACCCTATCGCGTTGAGTGAATCCATCAATCAACGCCGATGAAGAGGGCAGCTCAAGACCTCAAGTTGATAAGAGTCGCAGATCAGCAGGCTGGGCCCGTCCGCTCCCGTCCGCCGCCCGGGAGGCAAGCGGGTAGGGCGTTGCAGGGCGTTGCCCGGCGTTCCTACGGTCAGGCTGATCGCGAGAACCTTGATAGGAGAGAGAGATGAGGGCATTGAGGAGATCGAGAAAGAGGTCGTCAAGGCAGAGATGCGAGAGACGCTGAGAGAGGTCCTGAGAGCGGCCGTGTTGGGATTCGAGGAGGTGTTGAAGTGATCTCTTGCTGATCCGTCGGGACTCGGGAATACCCGGTCGTCTCCTGCCACGTGCCGGCGCGATGCACCTGCGGTCCTGCAGCTAGCTACCTGCATGCCTGCGACCGTCGGCCAGCAACAGCTTCACCTCCGGTTCACTCAGTGGCGTGCATATCTTGTACTGTAGACTCTGCACTGACGAGCTAGCTCATCACTTCGCGAACCGGTAGACAGACATGGCCAACACCCAACTCGCCCGCCAACCATTGCCCTGGGCGTACTACTACTTCTTCTGGCTGATCGAGCCGGTAAGTCAACAGCAGGACCGTTTGCCGTTATTCTTCACCACAAGAGTCACTGATGGCACTGAACTGATCTAGAGTCTGACTCTAAGCGGAGCTGCATATGCCATCTTCAGACCCGAACAATATGGGCAGGACTATATCCCGCCTCTGCTGGAGATATCGACCAATAGCATCGGTAACACCATAAGAGGAAGGATGGTCATTGGTGGGCTCGGAAGCTGTGGGTATCGAAGACAGAGTCAGATAGTCAAAAGCGCTGACGTAGGCTGGAATCATAGGTTTCTTCCTGCTCGCTCTGATATCGCTATCGCTGTTCCCTATATTCAAGCAGATGCCAGTCGTGAACCAGGAGAAGCTTGTCAAGGGATTGTTGGTACCCCTGGCGATTGCCGATGTGAGTCGAGCATCATCGCTCTGTTGATGTGTATAGCTATTCTGGAGATGCTGATTGTTGTTCAGCTCTCTCAGTGGGTCTTCACCTCGTGGACTCCCCATCGTGTCCTCATTTTTAGTCCCCTTTACTCGTTTGACCTCCTCTCTGGTCTAAACCTCATCCTTCCCCTCACAGCGAAAGCTGATACATCCCGAGTGATGATCTGTCAGAATGCTGATAAAATGACAGTATCGCTCTGACGTTGATACCCATGCCTGCCTCGCACCTCTGGAATCCCTCGGAGTGGACTACAGTGATGTTCGGAAATGTTTGGATCACAGTCTTCCTCTTTGCAGTCAGGTGAGACATCTTTGGTCTAGAGACCTAGCATCGGTAGCTAACACGTACCTATAGGTCCTCGTACTTCTTGGGCATCGGCCGGGGGCGGACACTCACACCGCAAAAAGCAGGAGGGAAATCGAAATGAGCCTCACGGAATCGTCCAGCTGCGCAGGTTGTTCGCCAAAGGCAGAAGCATGCATTCTGGGACAGCTATGCTCTCCTGTAGCCACACTGTACTCTGGGACCGACTGCACGTCTATCAGCATCGATGGGCCCCTTGTGCTGCACAGCACTATATGCACTAGATGGCTGTCGATGATCCTAGCGTCTTCCTTATATAATCGTCGCGTGGCTGCCACGTGGCAGATGAAACGCGGCCATTTTGTTGTTGCCGGCGACGCTGTTTGGTATGCCATCAAGCTTGCATCAAGCTGGAACCAAGTATCCCGTCCGTCACATCCACAAGTCGACCGTCTTCAGAGCTTCTTGTGTCTCCAGCCGGAATTCCAGCTAGCCTCAAGATTAGAATTGAAGACAACATCAACGCAGAATGGCCGACGAATTCGAAGCGCTGCCACCTACGCTACAGAATGTGCTAGATCAGAAGAGCTTGAAGTGGATCTTCTGCGGTGAGTCTGGCTGTCACGACCCTCGAGGACTATCCGGCCACGGTAGCTACGAGAGGCAACAATAAATCGAATCACTGTGCTCATTAGAGCTGCCAGGTGGTAAGGGTGGTGTGGGAAAGACGACGACCTCCTGCTCGCTTGCTGTTCAACTCGCAGCTGTTCGGGAGTCTGTGCTTCTCATCGTGAGTGAAGTGTAGCTATATGCACAGAGTGTGAGCAGAGCAGTCTCTGATCCTTCTCGCGCTTCTCAGTCGACCGACCCAGCACATAATCTCTCAGATGCCTTCTCCCAGAAGTTCGGCAAGGAGGCCACCAAAGTCAATGGCTTTGACAACCTCTTCGCTATGGAGATAGACCCCAATGGAAGCTTACAGGAGATCATCGAGAACTGTGAGTGGACTTAAACCTATTCTCTGAAAGTGGTTGACGTCTTTCGATAGCCGATCAGAGCGGTGGTGGTATGGGCGGAATGATGCAGGATCTGGCATTTGCTATCCCCGGTGTCGACGAGGCTATGGGTTTCGCCGAGATCATGAAGTGAGTAGTGGCAGAGATCTCAGGATTACATCTGTCCCCATGACTGACGAAACCGTTGCAGACACGTCAAGTCGATGGAGTTCTCGGTCATCGTGTTCGACACCGCGCCAACTGGTCATACCCTCCGATTCCTCTCATTCCCTTCGGTGCTAGAGAAAGCCCTTGGCAAGCTGAGCACGCTGAGCGGTAGATTCGGACCCATGCTCTCCCAGGTGAGTAGGTATCCGCCTAGCTATTTGGCGTGTTCATTCGCAATATAGCCACGCTGATACAATCCTACGCCAGATGCAGTCGATGTTCGGAGGTGGAGGACAGCAGGAAGACATGTTTGCGAAGCTGGAGCAGATGAGGGAGATTATCACGGAAGTCAACACCCAGTTCAAGAACCCAGTGCGTATAGGAGTACCACTCTCTGCCAGTGTGTTGTGCTGACCATGCTCACAGGACAAGACGACGTTCGTCTGCGTGTGCATTTCAGAGTTCCTGTCGCTGTACGAGACAGAGCGTCTCATTCAGGAGCTCACCAACTACGAGATCGACACGCATAACATCGTTGTCAACCAATTGCTCTTCCCCAAACCAGGTGAGGGAATTCCTTCTGCTGCCCAGAGTCATATGTGATTGCAGCTGACTATCGATGTAGGCAACAACTGCGAGCAGTGTGGAGTCCGGCAGAAGATGCAACAGAAATACCTCAAGGAGGCTTTCGATCTGTACGAGGATGGATTCCACATCGTCCAACTGCCTCTTCTGACGGAGGAAGTGAGAGGGGTAGAGAAGCTCAAGGACTTCAGCAAGGTGCGCAGCTATTGAATACGCCTTTCACCAAAGCTGATCCGTGCGAATACAGATGCTCATCACACCATACACTCCTCCTCAGTAGACCAGCATATCCGCAATCATACTCTATTATGTATACTCCTGCTTGCCAGCGACAACTGCAGACTTCCACCGGAGTTCAGACATTCACAGGGTGACTCTTTGCATAAGGTCGATAATACGTGAACGACAGATGATATCGAAAGACACTGACCCGAAGGGGTCTCTAAGGCTAACATCTAGGTCATTCTAGGTTGCGGAAGCAATGACTGAGTTCCAGACTCAGTTTTGAAGACAGATGAAACACGATGATATCAGAACCCATCAACTGCGGACGAAATCAGGTGATGAGGCCGAACGTCTTGACGGCCTCTTTGGCTTGACCAAGTCGATCTCGTCGTTGAACGAGGTCCTCTCTCTGTCGAGTGGTCATGGGCGACTCTGCAAGGAAAGCTCGGCATCGGTCTCGACCGTTGGCCGCGAAGATGGACAAGTCGCGAATGAGGGCTTTCCTCATGGTCTTGGCGAGCGGGACGATGAGCTCGGCGTCGATTTGTCGTGGGACGTCGTCGATGATGCGCTAAGCCCAGTATCAGTTCATCTGATTCAAAGTGGAAGTGGACAAAGAGACCCACCTTGTACGCGACCTGCCAGTAGGCCCTGGTCTCCGCCATAACAGCGAGCTCTGATTCGAAAGAGTCCACCTTGAGTAGCTTCTTCAGATCATGCTCACTGAGAGACTCATAACCAAGAGCAGCGAGACTAGCTAGCGCGTTGGCAGTGAGGGACTTCGTTTCGGGGGTTTGAGCCGTTGGGTTCGGATGTCGCTTGTCCTTCAAGCTAGCAAGGAACTTCTCTCGCATGCTAATGAGGTCGTGGTCGTTCATCGTGAAGGGCCTAGTCTCGAGCTCGATCAATTTGCGAATCTGAACCCTGGCATTGTTGGAGAGGAGTCCGATCTGTTCCTTGATGATAGCACTGATCTCATACCATCAGCGATGTCGAAAGAGAGCGTTGAGGTGGTTCACTCACTGGACAGCTGAGGGTAGCATGCCTTCCTTGTACCTCCCGAACTTTGCCGCAATCATAGCGTGAATCAACTTCTCCACGAGAGGTTGGATTTTGTCAAGCAGCCCCTCGGAGATAGACATCCAAGACTGGGTGGCATCGCGGATCAGACTGGCCTTCGCAGCGAATGGGACGTTGTTGGGGAGCTCCCGAGTGATCAACCTAGAGTTCTTCGTGAGCAAGACTTTCAGTTGTGACACATCTTCGCTCATTCACTCACTTTGTGACGTGTTGTCTCACGTCATCGAGATCCAGGACCCTGCCCTTCAGACCTCCTACTCCCATTGGCTTCTCCTTGATACCCTTCACGTCACCTAGAAAGTCGATCTTGGACATACCCTTCGTCTCATCCTCCTTGATGTCGCGTTTGGTGAACGGGGTAAACTTTGGGGCGGTCGCCCACACCTTCTGCTTGTAGTCGAGATAGGCAGCGTTGATGGCTTGGATGAGCGACTCGTGGTCGGGAGTGCCAACGGCAGATTGACCAAGGTGTTCGGAGAAATCCTCGACCAGTCCTAGCATCTCGGTAGAAGAGTCGATAGATGGTTCGGCAGGAAGAGTCTCGATGTCACTGAGAATGCGGTCGTAGGTCAAGTTGATCTGTTCAACAAGCGTCGGGAGCCTAGTCAGGATGATTAGCTCAGGTTGGAAGGACACACGTCATTCAACTCAGACTCACTTCTCTCGGATAAACGAGAGCAGCTGCTCTGACAGCGATGCGGTAAGATTGCGGGTACCAAGTCGAGCCTTCCATTGAGGAGAGAGGGTATTCCATGGTGAGGTCTTGGCGAAGAAGTCCAACTCTCTCGCTCGGGCAGTGTCGAAACTGATCTTCTCCGCAAGCTCATCGGCGTTCGGCTGACGAGTGACCTAGGAGATGTAGCGTCAGCTAGAGCAATCATACGCGCCTTCGAAGCACTCACATAGTACCCATACAATAGGGGCTCCGTCTCATTTTTGAGCACTTTGAGCCAAAGGTCCACCTCTCGACCTTGGAGAGTATCGACTTTGGTAAGAACACCGATCGTGCGCTTGCAATCAGGGTCCACTTCGTTGGCCAGTAAGGCTGCTTTCTGATTCTGGATGTCGTCTGAACATGGTGTTAGCCGCATTCACGTCACTCTCGATTCCCTAAACATGTACTTGCCTTTCATGGTCAGCACAAGAAGAATCAAGCTGTCTTTGCTGATGTAGTGCTTTACCAAATCTTCGACGAGCTGGATATTGCTTTTGTCTTCGCCTTTCCCAACATTCTGTACGATCCCGGGTAGGTCGACCAGAGTGAGGTCGGTGATCTCGGGGCCAGAGATTTCGAGGACGACTACATTGCGGGAGAATGCCAACTGTTTCATCGATCCCAGTGGTCGCTCGATCTCCTGCTCGGGGATGTCGTAGTCGACGAACTTGGCTGCGTCGACCGATGGGTTGAGAATGGCTAGTTGCGCGCGTCGTATGGCGATTTCCACTATCTCTGGGTCATCGATCTGAGGTCCGAATTGTGCTTCTGGGGCCTGCCCGGCTCTCTGTAGGTCTCTCGTCAGCCAAGACAGGACAGATATCTCGAGAGTACTCACGTCAGCCACTTCTCCCTCGTCGATCTCTTGTCGGATCTTGACGACGCAGACCCAGTCTTTGTCCTCCTCACGTCGGAGTCGGACTTCGATTGGCACTCGGGTACAGGTTCCTGCGGCTCTGGGCAGTTTGATCTATGATTTGAATCAGCTATTTGCCGATGGTAACAAGACTCATGTAACTCACTCCTGATATCGCTTCGATCAGGGAAGACTTTCCGCTGGACTGATTACCGGCGACGACAATGGTTGGAAGACTGAAAGAGAGTGTCATGTCAGCCACTGTTCCGCATGGAAGGTGGAATGCGAGACTCACTCTACATCAAGAGAGGCCCCGGTAGAACGGATCTGGTTGATGAGATCCATGAGCTGACGCTTATTTCGAGCGTAGTCGCTATCCATAATACCCTTGACCGTCTTCGACTTGATGGCAGGCTCGAGAGCAGTAGCGACATCGGGTTTGGTCTTGACGTCGCGATGATCATGATTGTGGCTGTACCCGTTTTTGCCCATCGTGATGGGATGTTCTCAGTGCTTGGGTGATGAGACGGGATGTGTGGGTGAGGAAAATTAGATCCAGGAGGAGTGAGGAGGAGGAAGAAGTGGCCCAGCAGAGGGGGAAGAGCTGCTAAAGCTCTTTTATATGTGCATGGCAGCTTTCCTTGACTATATCACGAGTACAGTCAGCCATCCTAGGCCATCACCACTGATCATCAGGTACGAGGAACGGCTAGTGAAAGAGGGTCATCCTTTGACACTGCTGCACGTCCTAAGTTGACACCCTTGATGTTACAAACGAGGGAAAAGGAAGACGGCTTCCGCGCTAAGCTGTTCTAGGAAGGGATAGCTCTACAACTCACCGTCGACCTGGCTGATCCCATTACAGAGGTGCATTTTGGACTATCTTGACCGCGTCGTTCACAGCAGTACTCAGTACCGTGATAGGCTTGTGCAGCGAGCTTGAGCGGTCGCCGTGGCCTGCAGGTGGTGATGAGCGACAGTAACAGTATGGTGGAGGCAGGTTGAGGCGGCGGTGACCGTGTGATGGTAGACGTGTGAAGACGCTATTACGCGTACGGTTGGGAATCGGTAAATCGGCAATCGAAGTTGAAACACGGCATGAGTAATCGAGCCAGGTCATGCAACTGGCTTGTCGAGCAATCTGTTCCACGGTTCCGCACGCTTGCACACGGGTCCTGTTGAAGCGGTCATGCATTAGCTCAGCTCGCAACCTAAATTCAATCGACTCACACTATCTGGCCCGCACACCCAGTTCAACTTTTCCACCCAAAATATTTGATCACGGCGTGTCAAGCCCAGTCAACATCGCAATGACACGGGTACCTGCGTTCCTACGCCTGGCAACATGGCCCATCGACGCGTTTCGAGCCTAGAACGGGGTCCACCATGGATCTTTTGCCCCACACCGACTTCCAAATCGGGTCATGGGAGCAATTTGGTGACGATGGGATCAGAGTGGAAGCGGTGGGAACCTGGTCGAAGGGACGAGTCGATGGGCTCCTACGGGAGCGCTAGGAGATATTGCGGTCAGAACCAGCGAGCTCCCATGGGGGATTTGTCAGCTGGTCGGTCAGCTAGTCGTCCACGTCGAGAAGAAGTAGGATATAAAGCTGGATGTTAGTCCTTTCCCCTCTTCCCAACATCTTACACCGACCCAACAACCATCAACTACACCCAACGCGTACTACCATAACTTCCACCCAGACACCTACTTCTCATTGTTTTACGTGTCGTAAATCATCTTCTATCACTCCCCACGATGCCCTGCGATCGCTGTCAACTCAGATTGTCACCACTTGCACCCGGTCCCGTACTCACCTCCGATAGGCCAAGGCCCATCTTGAAGAAATGTCCATTGTCCAACCTGTCCCAGCCGGCTACACCAGCAACTCCTTCCGAAAGCCACAACATCTCGGATCTGGTTGATAGCTCCTACATCGACGCGTCAGCCACTCCCGACATGTCGACATCCACGTCCTCGACCACTCTGACCGACTTTTCGGTCAGAACGCCCAGCACCAGCACCTCTCCACGAGTCTACTCGCCGCCTCAGGACCCGCTCGACGCTCTCGAGTCTGAGCACTTCGTCATCAAGAAGTTCTACGTCGGAGAGGGGGAGGAGGAGGAGGACCCGTATATCCTGCATGACGTGGCGGAGGAGGAAGACGACGACGACGAGGACGACCACGACGACGCATACGAGGAGCACGAGGAGCAGGCCGCGAGTCTGGTCGACGAGGTGGGCCACGATAAGGGAGGCGAGGTCGAAGCGCCCGTTACATCGATTTTCAGGGCATTGCTGGGGCTACCGGATCTGCTGTCCGATCTGCTGGACATGGGGATGATGATCTTCTTCATTTTTGCCAATATAGGCATCGCCCTCTGCCTCCGAATTGGTGGTATCTTCGAGTCGATCACTGGATGCCTCCCTCTCAAAAGACTTGCCGGGGCGCCAGAGTTTCAGGAGATAGGTGATAGGAGTGTAGTGAGTTGCCCGCCTACTTCAGAACCTTGGCCTTCGCTGACGCGCGGCTTTAGACGCGTCCAGAAACTCCTTTGTCTGGACCACTCACGGAGATCACCTCCTCTAGCTCGTCCACCGCCGCCCCCATCGCCAATACCTCCTCGTACTTCCGTCGAAATAAGGAAGTGTCTCCCGCCCGCCGAGACGTGCTACGACGGAAGCTGGCACAGTCTTCCGCGCTGCTCGAAGCCGAGGCTGTCGAATTCCTTTTGCGCGACTCGAAAGTCGAGCGCGTGGGTCCGACACCCCCGGCCGTTCCGGCTGTTTCCAGTCGAGCTCGAGATCGGCCGAGAGCGATCAAGTTCGACGAGAAGGCAAGGGTTGCCCTTGATCTCTCCACCTTCCATTCGCGCAGTCTCTCCTACCCGCCAGAAGAGTACCAGCAGACTCCCCGGCTCAAGTTTCGTCTTGGTTCTGAAGTCGATCAGATCGGAAGTAGTTCGTGCACGACCTGTTTCGCCATGCAGGTCGATCAGACGAATTACAAGCCAAAAGCTTCTCCAAGACAAGACGGTTGGGTCAGAATCCCCGCGACGTCCGACCCGGTGCTACTCCAGAGCCGAATCCCCGCCGACCGTCAATTCCGTCATCCCTTTTGCGACGCGGTCTTGAGCAGGTCCGCAGAGGTCGCCAACTCCGACGCGCTGCTCCTCACAGCGAAGAACCGAGCCTGGGAAGCGAGGATCGCGGAGGAGTTGGCAAGGGTACAGGTCCTGGAGGATCTCCAGATGGAGTGCTTGATGGACCGGGTGGCGCATGGCGCCAAGGTCCATGCGACGCGAGGCTCGCTGGTCGGAAGGGTTCGCTCGGGATGAGAGGACATCGGGACGGCGGCCCACTCCACGCGTCGAAAGGTCGGCGTCAAGATGGCGGAGGTGAAGGAGGCTAGGCGGTCGAAGCGGAGGTGGAAGGAGAAGGAGAAGCAGCGGAGGAAGGAGGAGAAGCTGGCGGCAGTGGACGTCAGGGAGTTGACGCTCTTGGCGCGGATCAGACATATGCGGCAACAATAGTCTGAGACGTCAGTCAAGAGGGAGGGGTCAAGGGGGTTTCTCATTTGTGCTTGTTGTGCTTGTTGTGCTTGTTGTGCTTGTTGTGCTTGTTGTGCTTGTTGTGCTTGTTGTGCTTGTTGTGCTCGATATGCTCGTTGTGCTTGTCATCTGCTATGCCATGCTATACCGTTGAGAATTCGCTGGACGTCGATACTCAGACGGTCATTACTGACATACTCACACGTGCGGTGTTGAAGACGACTCTCGTGTAGCCTTGGCGTCAACAGGGACTACTGCTGTGCCAGTGCCATTAAGTCTCAATCGAGCATGGCCGGAATTAAGGTGAGTCTGCTTCCGCTATAGCAAATGTCGAGCGATTGAGTCGTCTATGCAAACGTCTTTAAGTGTCGGGGCCGCGCAACATGATGATCTTGGGTACATGTTACATCGCGCACACCCTGTACTCGTCTGCAGCGTCAGCCACGGTGCAACAATAACAACTTACTAGTCGCTCTCGGCGTGACTCTCGCACCCTTCGTCTTCATCCTCCACCTCATCTTTCTTTGTCGCTTTGCTTTTCTTCCCCTTAGCTGCCTTTGGCTCCTTCACAGCCTTGGGCTTCGGACCTTTGGCCTTCTTCTCTTTTGGTGGATTCAGCACATCCCGTTCTGCTCGCCAGCGCGCTTCAATCTCGACCTTCTTCTCCGGCCATTCAGCGTCGGAGATGGATTGGATCTCGTACAGGAGCTTGATCTCCCTTTGCCATAGCGAAAGTTCACCCGCTTCCAGCGGATTGTCGTCGGCAGGGGTCTCGAGGATGAGAGGGATGCCGGACATCAGGGGATCCCGCATGATGCTTCGGAAGGCAGTGAGGCCGATGTGTCCTCTGAGCCAGGTCAGTCAATTCAGAAGAAGGTAGACAATATAGAGCGGCATCACTGTCACAACAGCCGATATACGGTACTCACAACCCGATATTCTCGTGCAGATCTTTGCAGGCCCCAAGCTCCGCTTTACTATCATTCAAGTGCATTCCCGCGAGGTATCCATTTCCGACTTCTGAGTCGAATTTTTGCATCGTCTCTGCGTACGTCTCTGGGGTTCGGATGTCGTAGCCGGCAGCGAAGAGGTGACATGTGTCGAGACAAATCCTCACTCTTGACTTGTCCTCCACAAGGGCAACAATGGAGGCGAGGTCGTGGAAGGTGGTGCCAATGATGTTCGACTTTGCGTTGGCCTGGCATAGGATGAAGTGGTCACAGGATGATCAGCCGCGGTCTCTCTCATCTAGGTCAGCAGCAGAATAACTCACCATATTCTCGATCACGGTTATCACCTCTGGGACCTCTTTGTGCACCATGTTGATGGCTTTTGCGATACTCGCATAGCTCTCCTCGCGCGTACATGCTCCGACAGTCGATCCGGGGCTGAACACAATGTCAGGATTGCGACCACGACTTGGCTTTGTACCACCGGTACGTACTGCCAATTGTACATCTTGATTCCCAGCTGATGACATCGGTATATGTCATCTTTAAAGCAATCATAGGACGTCTTCCACTTGGCCCTGCTCGGAATCAGCACTTCTGTTACTGTTGATCGAAGAACCCAAAGCGTTGGAGGGATACCACTAACTGATCAGGGTTTCTATACAGCAGAAGACATGGGTCAGCTCTCCCTCTGCTCATCCTGGTTGGCAGAAGTCACGTACCCCAGGTTTATCAGATAACTGCCATGAACGAGAATACCCTCAGCTGGGTAGCCTAATCCTCCTTCCTCTTTTCCCCTCATCAACGCTATGAATCTCTCCACTGCTATGTCCTCGTAAGGATTGCTTTTCCACTGCCTCTGACTCTTCACAAACATCGCCAGCCCATTCGCTCCCGCCTTGCTCGCTCGCAGGAGCGCGGTGGCTGGACCGCCTCCGATAGATGTATGTGCTCCGAGGAGGTGAGGGCGCGGTGTCGAAGATGACGATGCGATACCACCATTGGGCGCCACCGATAGTGGCGGGAGCGGGAAGACTGGGTATCCAGCACGCTCGGGATGCGAAGCTGGGTCGAGATCTGGTGGGGGCCATGCCTTGCCTTTACCCTTTGCCTTCTTCTTCCCATCGACTTCGGCCTCATCCTCATCCACGTCCTTCTTTGCGGCTTTTGCTTTTGTAGCCTTCGTGCTAGCTTTGACAGGCTTCTCTAAGTCGTCCGCGTCCTCCAACTTGGCCTCTTCTTTGACCGCCTTCTTCACCTTTGACACCCTCGGCTTCTTGGGCGATCTTCCTTTTGGCTCATCCCCCGGATATGGCTCCGGTCTAGGAGCTGACTCCTTGGTAGTAGAGAGATTTCGCGCTGGTGCAGGAGCGAGAGGCGCGGGGGAGAGCGACGACGAGGTCGATCGATCGCGTTTGAACGCTTTTGGTGCTGCGGATCGTGTCGGTGCCATGCTGAGTTTCGTCAAAGCCGAGGCTGACCTGAGCGCGTGGATGACAGTACGACTTATGCTGGGCAGGTTACGGGGCTGGAAGGGCTGCACGAGCGTTGCAGTATAGACCTGTTATTGGCGCGGTATGTGCGATCTATGGTGCGCCCGGAATCGCTGGCTGCACGGCCATGTTTGACGGTGGTGCCTTTTTTGCCACAGTGCCTATTGAGGCCTACCGTAAGTTATGAGTCATGATCGATGATCCGAGGACCTGAGGTCAAAGGACCTAACGAGACCTCCTGCCTTCGCATCGTAGAGGGTCGCTCTCGTGCACTGTTGTGACCATACGCTGCCTGCTCCTTGCATAAAGTGTGCTCACATCATGTATGTCCTGCTCTGTCCTGCTGAGAGTCTCTTACAACAGTTGGTGGCGGATTGGCTTGACGCGAGCCGCACGGTGTGTGCGACCCGAGCACCGCCCCGCCAGCCCGAGCTGTGTGTATCTATAGACACACTGCCAACACCGCAACCCAAGCTTGACGCTGTACACCGTGTTGTCATGCCCTATGTACTTGGAGGCTGCTGCATACTCGAGTACGAGTTGAACATCTCGCAAGCATGCACAAAGAAAGACGAAGACGCACGAGCACTCTGGACTCTGGGGTGGAAACTTCTGAGTCAGGGTCCGGATGCGGGCGGATGCGGGGGAATCAAGCGCCGCCCCCCGGCTGGGTCCTGAAAACATGCATCCTTTGCATCAAGCTTTGCTTTCATCTGAACCTCTGGCATCATCTCTACACTTCAATTGTCCACTACCGCTTTCTACTGTAGCATACAACGGCATCCCGACTGGCCCTCTCGCCGCAATCGCCTACAACGCCTGCGCATTCAGTCTGCGTGCAGACAAGCTCGAGCATTGTTCCATACCCATATCGATCCCAAGACCCGCCTTTCCCTGCAAAGAACAGACACGAAAAGCCAGCGAAGCGCTGTTATTTGGACCAGATCACCCGCAATCAGCATCAATAATCATCACGTCGATCCGCTTTACGTCGTCTCGCGATCACAGGACACACTTTGAGTGGCTTGCATGTCGATGATCGCTCTTGCCGATGGTCAATCTATATGATCGCGTGCAGCCGGTTGCAGGTCCAAGCACGCGTCGACCAAGATCAGCCTCATCTACTTTGGGCGATTCACCCTGTGCACTCGGCGCCGAATGCCCTCTCCTGCCCAATGTACCAGCCCTCCAAGGAAGGACATATCGACCTGTACGGCGTCAAGATCCTGCGTCCTCCTCTGTTTCTCCTTCAACCGAACTATCGTCGGCGACATCGACTAGTGGCCTCTTCCCGGTCCCTCCTCCCTCTTCATCAGTCTCCTCGTCTGAATTGTTCCCCATACCGACATCGACGGTCAATTCAGAAACAAGCTCTATCGCAAATAGCACTTTTAGGCAGGAATCCTCGACAAATTACGCGTACACCCCAAGCAGCCACTCGTCCCACGTCTACTCCTCAACCACTTCCTCCTTTTCTCAGCCATGGCATACCTCTGCAAGAACGCCGACGCCGCAAGTTTCGCAGCACGTGGAGGGGATATTGCTGCCCATGCAGTTGAGCGGAGATACAGAGGATCAGGCGGTGTACAGCGTTCCTATGTCTTTCGGACACGATGCCGATGGCTCAGACAATGGGAACCAACGGCGGAGCTATGGGAATCTGAGATACAAGCGAGGACCATCAGTGGACTGGCAGCCTGGACAGCCTCAAATACTGAATCTTCAGGTTGATTTGGGGTCTTCTGACATGGTGAGTAGATGTGCTCAATCATGATACAGTGGACCGAGCTTACCAAAGTTCTCAGTGGGTTGCCTCAGACACATGTACAACATCAGATTGCCGAACCGCTCCGAATCTGTTCAACGCCTCTGAATCCCTGGATTCTGGCTTCGAGACCGACTTCCAATATCATCGGGGGGAGGTTAGTGGAAACGTGTATTGGGAGCAGATTCAGCTTGGAGGCTTCGGCATAGGCTATCAAGCATTTCGTGAGTTCTTCGCGGCTGGCCCTACTTTGAGCTCTGCGGATTGACCCCCGCTTGATATAGTCGCTGCGGATGAAGTGTCGAACGAGAACCTAGCGGGAGGCAACTTTAGTGGGGTGCTGGGCCTAGCTCGTGAGTCTCTGTCTCGGGTCCATAGTCCGTCTACTGGCATCTAACCAATCGCTCTTCCGTAGTCCCTGCAAATTCCATTATCCTGAGCGATATAGCCGGCTCCACAACAGGAAACCCTGATGGTGCAACTTTCTTGGATAACTTGTTCGGCAGCGGGCTCTCCGCCCCTTCAGACAAACTCTTCTCACTCTCTTTGGCTCGACGCGAAGATGTCCGGACCGCGTCATCATTCGGCATTGGCGCTATCTCGAAGGCGCTCTGCCCCCAACCTTGTGACCCAACATATATACCCATCGTTTCCCAGCCTTCTTTGGGTGCAGTGGGTTATTTGCACTGGAGGATACCGCTGCAGGGCATCATCGCAACCACGTGGGCGGATCAAAGAGCAGGACTGGGAGCCACACAACGGAACATCACGCTAGGATCGAGTCAAACGAGCAGTGGAGGATCTACTCCGCTCGCCGTCCTGGATTCAGGCGGCGTTCAGATCTTGGTCGGGCATCAACCCTGGGTGGATGCGATTTACGGAGCCTATGGAGTCCAGGCGAGCTCGGACGGGAACTGTGAGTTATCGGTGATCATGCTCGCAAACAAGGACATTGCTGACAATTTCAGACCGAATGCCATGTACAACCCAGCTGGCCCTCTCGTTCGTGTTCGGCGGTAAAGAATATGCTGTGCACCCTCTCGATCTCAGTTGGCCCGATCCGGCCGATCCAAGTCAAGCGACGTGTATCGGGGCGATCCAATACACTAGTACCCTGGGCCAAACGGGCGACTTCGTTCTCGGCAGTTCATTCCTCAAGAATGTCTACTCGGTCTTCCAATATCCCGACAATGATCGAAGGAACGGCAGAATATGGCAGCCTACCGTCGGCATAGTATCCCTCACCAACGCCTCGGTGGCCTCGCAGGACTTTTACGCCGTTCGAGTACAGCGTCAATCCCTTGCGGACGTGTCGGCCAATCACCCATCCGGCGTTGAGAACCATCCAGGCGATTCCGGCTCTGAGACTTCTGGGTACAACTCACCGACAGAAGCGCCGACTAGTGGTAAACTCCTCTCGACGGCAGGTGTAGCTGGAATCAGCGTATTGGCCTTCATCGTCGTCGCTGCTGGTCTCTTCTGCGCCTGGTGGTTCTGGCTGCGGCGCAAGTTTGGCAAACAGGGAGTCGTCGTGTACCCCGCTTCGAAGAGGCGTTCCAAATCCAGCGGCAACCACTCCGATACCGGTACATCCTCCTTGCGCAACAGGAAACACGATGCCACATCTCGGCAGAAGAGCATGATGGAGGGATTCTCAGACCACGAAGCGGATTCCTGGATGAGTACCACGGAGGGAGACTCGATAAGGCTTGGGT
Source organism: Bullera alba (assembly GCA_001600095.1). Lineage (NCBI taxonomy): Eukaryota > Fungi > Basidiomycota > Tremellomycetes > Tremellales > Bulleraceae > Bullera > Bullera alba. The sequence continues at coordinate 1,003,075 of BCIX01000007.1, forward strand.
ATATGCCAGAAGTTCTCGGAGAGGAGGATGACAGAAATCATGGCGGCATGCCGGAGTCGTCTCGAGCGTCGTCATATCGCGACACAAGTGCCGAACGCAAATCTGTCCGCGACATCCGCAGCTCACGAGCCGAAGTGGAAGGTGTAGACGGTATCGACAACTCGACTCCTCCTGTACTAGCAGCTGCTGCACCGACCAAAGCTCGACAATCTTCGCCAGATGTCGGGACGTCCCGCAGTCGATCTTCGTTGGCTATTCCCGACTCGCCCAGTCGATATCCAGTGGCATACCCATACCCAACCCAAGGGCAGATACCATCGCATACACCCCGCTCGCAATCGTTGTCCATGTCAGGACCATTCCCCTCAGCCAACGCGAGCCGGCTTTCGTCATTCAGACCCGAAGCTTCGCCCATGTACGACATCAGTACAGCCGACTATTTCGCGGTTCCGAGTGTTGGCTCTCCTCGGGGCAGGCAAGCAAGGCGCCTCAGTCCCTTGCCGCCTAGTGCAAAGGATACCGATGTACCAGCTGGGGAGTCAACGTTAACAGGCGGACCTTTGGTTGAAGAGCCTGATGACGCAAAGAAGGAGGCTCGACCACTGGACCCATTCGCAGGCTAGAACCTGGCACGATTTTGTATCTATATTCACCGTATGTCTTCATACCAAGTCAACCGGAATAGCGTCTGTGTCGTTATCATGCAGAACGTGACCGGAGCCGTTCTGTTCCTTCGCTACAAAGTCAAAAGCACAACGATCGACATTGGCATGTTCCAGATAAGGCGCTTGCTTGTGGTAGGTCGAGTCTTTGGCTACTGGAGGTATCATCGGCGATGCATGCTATATGCTACCTCACGCTCACACTGGGGGCTTTTGGTGAGCCTGTTGGGCTAGTCCGGTCCAGATAGGCATCCAGCGCAGGCCAGAAGACAATCTTGTTTCGTGGACTGGGGGACTTGGAGCCGGGACTGGTGTCTTTTTGACCTGGGTAGTGGACGTGGACTGGGGGACTTGCGGTGCGGCGAGTCTTTGGCAATGGGGAGTATTGGCGATGCATGCATTGTGCTGCA